>OY776292.1:13290546-13840644 GCA_963675345.1 Trididemnum clinides | reverse complement strand
GACAAACAATTGGTGTTGTTTCGTTTCAGTGATTATGTAGTGTTGAAAGTTACAAATATTAGGATTGATTTGCTGTTATGTACAGAGATATGTGGTGAGGTAAGAAAATTTAAGTTTGAAAACCTTATAGGATAGAATTTTTGAATAAACATACAGCAAAAGAATTAACATAGTGCGAAAATAATGCAAAACATTACGCCACTCATTCACCATTTTTGATTTAGCTCAGAAATAATAGTTGTGAATCTGCGATGATTGATAACTTAAAATTGAAAAATACTGTACATTGAGTTTAGTGGTCTTCACAAGGGTGTCAGATAAAATTAATTGTCTCAACGTGTTCAATATTTGGTGAGAATTTAACAAGTAATCTGAAAGAAATGTTAGTCTCCCACTGCATTTTCAACCAATGAAACTTAACTTTTAAAATTTTGGTACGAATTCAAGTGTATTGACGTAAAAAGTTGAATGTGGTGAAGCAAAAACTACATATTTCCAAACATTTGTCAAGTTATTTAATCTTCGTTCAGCGTTACCAATATTTCTACAGTCTCTTTTTCTTTTGTTGTCTTTACATGTTGCACTCGACATGCTCGCAAGCTTTAAAGAATCTCCAAATGTTGGAGCCAGAATCAGATTTGAAAAACCTTAAAAAATCAATATACATAGGTCTTTGTCATAAGCGTAAAAATATTTCATTCCATGTTGTCCAGGAGGAAGAAAATATAATTTTATCAATTACCCTTATAAACTGTTGCAGATCTAAAACTTACGGTTTTCATGAATATCTTTAACACATCAGAACTGATACAGTGCCTAAAACAATAACTATCAGCGACCCCTCAAGAAGTATAAGTAGGTAAGAAAGGAAATTGTGATTTTGAAAGTGGAGGCTTGTTGGGAAGCACTGTAACTAGATAAATCTGTAATACTTTTTCAAGAAAATCATTATTTCCTACAGACGCATAACATCAAAGACAGTTGCTTCACTTAATAGAGAAATTTCTGGGATTTCAACAAGTGGTCAGTTAGCTCAATCGGTTATAGTGTCGTGTTAATGTCGCGGGTTCGAGCCCCGTACTGACCATTACTGCCTAGATAGGTCAGTTGGGAGAGCGTTAGACTGAAGATCTAAAGGTCCCCGGTTCAAACCCGGGTCTGGGCACTTATTTTGTACGGGTGTGTTGATGACTGCAGCATTGAAGTGTCCCAAATAGGTATTGTGATTGGAAAAATAAAACCTACTGTACAGATTTCTACCTAATTTTGCGGAGATGATGAAATTTTATGTCTGTTGGCGGTGAGTTTTTTCTTGTCATGTTTTGAATTCTTGCGCCAGATCTGGGGCTTCTTGTGCGCATCTGGAGTTGATGAAAATCATTTGTCTAGCCTTTAACACTCCTCCAACAGAAGCAATGTCGTAATTCATGCAGATTTGGTTGATTGACCGACTGATAGAAACGTGTTGACTGATGGATACACTACAGATTGAGAGGAATGACTCCTGTGCAAAAAGATTTTTAAGGGTGTTTATCCTAAAGATCAGCTTCCTACTGTGGAGTATCCTGGGAGTTATGTTGCTAACACCGAGCACTGCTCCTGGAGGACACTGGGTTGCTATGTTCTTCAACAATCCAAGATCTGCTGAGTTTTTGATAGCTATGGTCTACAACCACTTGTTTATGGTTTGACAGATTTTTAGATTCTCACTCCTCATCCTGGGACTACAACTCAAAGACCCTGCAGAGTTTGATATCTGAAGTCTGTGAACAATATACCGCGTACTACATCTTATTTCGATCGCGTGTTTGCTCTCTATCCGAGATATTGACTCATTTCTCCAGTAATGTTAGTTTAAACAATAAAACTGTTGAGCGCTTTATTCAGAATTTACTGAAATTGTAACTGTTTTACGTGTAATAAACAAAATTGAATACAATCAAGTGTTTTATTAAACAATATAAATACGATTTACATCCAAAATAGTCACGCGACAGATGGGGCATTCCTTTGAATAAAGCTTAGCCGAGCAGTTCAGACATCCAAAGCAATGTCCACAAGGCATCGTTAAAGCATTAATTCGAGCATCGAAGCACACTTTGCATACAAGTTCTTGAGATGTGTCACACTCTTTTGCTTCAGTTAGGGGGGTTATGTTCGGTTCTTCATTTTCTACTGGAGGGTTTCTCGTTAGCATTGGATCTGCTACTTCTTCAGGAGTAGCAAAACCGAATCGAGTTCCCGACAAAAACTCCACTTCTGGAATGCGGAAGTTACTGTGTTGGTTAATGAAACCAGTTCCAAACGTTCTCTCTAGATACGCACACGCGGACCAGTATTTCGCATGTTCAATTTCTGGGATGTCCGTGTCCGCCCACTGATAAATAGATACACCACAATAAAAACAAAATGCTCGATCGTCACTGCCTCTGTACAAAAATCCAGCTTTAGCCATTCGTTCAGGACTTAAATTATCGACTCGGTGAGGCCAATTGTCTGAGAAGGTTAAGATTCGCGTTTCTTCAGATTCGAAAGAAGGACACAACATTTTAAACAAATTTACTCAAACCTAAAGACGGTTACATGCGTTAAAAATCACACATTTATTGTTTTATATTAAGTGGAGAGGGTTTTCTCTTCTTTTAATAAAGTTCAGTACTTCTAGGCAGACTACTAGATCGTTTTTTCTTTCCGGCTGTGTGTTTCACCTCTTTCAAGGTTTTCGCAAGAGCGGCTAACTCCTTGCTGATACTGTACCACAGTTTTCGTTTCTAATGATGAATCCGGATGATCGATCTTGTAGATGTTGAAAATATTTCTCGGGTGAAAAGATAGCTTCCTCTTTAAATCTGATAAGAAAGTTTTCTACAGCTGCTTCTTTTTTGAAAATCTCCAATCTTGTTTTCACTTCACAGACATCACCGTATTGACAGTCAGCTGAGAAAATGACCACCACATAAGGACGGGCGTCTGTCGGACCTTTGAAAGCCACAAACGGTAGGCCTTCAAACATATGCTCACACACTTGAATAAGCTGATTGGTTGAAAAGAGAGATTTTCCTCTTGAGACAGTCAGCACGCCTTTTCTCAACATCTCACCGTCTGCGGGTATTGACTTCCCTTCTTTGTCAATGTCGAGGAAGATTTTTCGTATTTTTCTTGCTTCTTCTTGGTGTTTTCTTACACGCCCCAACAACTCTGTTTGCTCCATCAACCCGTCGTAGCATGAGGAGTAGGGGTAGGTTGTTGTAACGTCGACCTCTTTTGCCCTCTCTTCATATTCGTCAGCAATTGAAGTGTGTGTCTCGTCGCAGTTTTCCATTGTTCTTCTTCCAATTTTCACGCAAAACATACGACTTTTATAGAGAAATGTTAACAAAGAAAGAAGAAAAATCGCTATTCTTGCCTAGACCTGTCTTGTTCTTTCCAACAATTGTGTAATGAAAACTTGTGATGTAGTGCAAATCAAAACACCCGCTGGTTCGTGATTGGTCAAATAAGAGGTAAGAATGTTTATAACTTTTAAAGACGTAATCATCTCCGTACGGTCTATGCTTCCGCTGGCATCAGATTTCTGTTGATAGTAAACCATTTTTGAAGTTCTACATCGATTGTGATTGGTTAAAGGTTTGCTGACGTGATGTTGATGTTTCCGCTTGCATCAGATTTTTGTTGATAGAAAACCATTTTTGAAGTTCTACATCGATTGTGATTGGTTAAAGATTTGCTGACGTGATGTTGATGTTTCCGCTTGCATCAGATTTTTGTTGATAGTAAGCTTAGCTGATTTTGAAAAGTATGAATTTTATGTTGGTGGAGGAATTTGATAGTTTTTACTTAAACCAGCGTTATAATTGATTTCTAGTTGCATGAAAAGGTATTGTAAATTGGTTGCGTGATGAAAATTTTAACAATGTTGAAGTAGTCTCCAAACACAGCAAAGGTTCAATCTTCTTGGTTCAATAATATTTAGTAGTGATTAAAACTGCTGAATTTGAACAAAATTCACTGTTCTGACCTTTTCAAAATGTTTCAACCGCTGTACTTCAACTACCTCACTGTCATATGTGAAGCAATTCTACATTTCACTCAAAGGTCTGGTCAATCTGAAGTTTTTTCCAAGAAAGTGTGAAACTAACATAAAAATGTAACTACCTCACTGTCATATGTGAAGCACATCTACATTTTACCCAAAAGTTTGGTCAATCTACTGAACTTTTCTTCCAAGAAAGTGGGAAACGAACATAAAAATGTAACTACCTCACTGTCACATGTAAAACAAATCTACATTTTACCCAAAAGCCTGGTCAATCTGAACTTTTCTTCCAAGAAAGTGTGAAACGAACATAAAAATGTAACTACCTCACTGTCACATGTAAAACAAATCTACATTTTACCCAACAGTCTGGTCAAGCTACTGAAATTTTAATCTAAAAAGTAACGATAAAAGTTTGAAATTGTGTCAAATTAAAAATTGCTTCTTTCACCAAACTCACAACGTCACTGCCTGTGATTTTTCTCCAACAAATCTGATAATCTAGAAAACTGTTGGTTATTTTCCTCTAAACTAACGACTAGCTGTAATAAACACAAATGTTGAAAACTCTGAATTTCATGTTAATGTCCCACGAATAATGTCAAAGTTGTGTTTATTGCTATGTAGGGGAGCTAGGAAAACTGTGAAACCCTGAATTTTATGGTAATGTCCTACAAAAATGCAAAAAGTTGTGCTCATTGCTATGTAGATGAGCTAAGTACGGTGTAAAACCATGAATTTCATGTTAATATCCCACGAATAATGCTAAAGTTGTGCTTATTGCTATGTAGGGGAGCTAGGTAAACTGTAAAATCCTGAATTTTATGGTAATGTCCTACAAAAACGCTAAAAGTTGTGCTCATTGCTATGTAGATGAGCTAAGGACACTGTAAAACTCTGAATTTTAAGGTAATTTCCTACAAAAATGTTAAAAGTTGTGCTTATTGCTATGTAGCGGAGCTAAGGACACTGTAAAACTCTGAATTTAATGTTAATGTCCTACAAAAATGCTAAAAGTTGTGCTTATTGCTATGTAGCGGAGTTGAGGAGACTTTGAAAGGTAGTAAAATTTCGTATTAATAAGTTTAAAAGTTGCTAAATTTCGGAAAAATCTTTAAACAGTGTAATGATAGGATACAATTTAGATTCGTTTTATGAAAATGAATGTAAATTTGAGATGAATGTTTTATGATTTGCACGCAATTAATGATAAATCTTTTTAGTTTTACGATGTAAACAGTAGTGATTTAAGTGAGGTATGGTATTTAAAAGAAAATGAAAACGCAAGAGAGTGGAGAGAGCTACGATGAGAGCTATGTGTGGTCAGAAAATTATTGACAAAAAGACTGAACCCATTACCTACCTAGTTCTACTGAAATAAATGTAAATCAATTCCAACCAACTGCAGAAATATCGCGAGTAAAGGAAAATATCTCCAATAGAAGAGTAAAGAAACAACATTCTAGGGAATCAAAAGGATAAGTCGATCAGAGGTTTTATAAACAATTTCACGAAGTGAATGGTAACGCGCGATTAATGCTTACGCTTCGAAAGAAAATTGTTATCAAAGACTGCAGTCACGATCTAAAAGCTACTATTTCCGTTTTACAAAAGCTGCGCTTACAATAAGACAAAGATTGTTAACGAGTTGAAAAGTGAAATTAATTGGAGAACTTTTGAAGTGGGGGTATTCTGAAGCGAGGGTGCCATTAAATCAATTTTAAGTTTTATTTACATGTATTTACAAGTTGTATTGCCATTTGTTTAAGTTGTATTGACATTTGTATTGACATTTGTTTACAAGTTGGTACACGTTGTCATTTGTTTACAAGTTGGTACACGTTGTCATTTGTTTACAAGTACACGTTGTCATTTGTTTACAAGTTGTTACAATGTCCTTCAAGTTCATGTATCACCGCGTTCGGAAGTCAAGTTCGGAAATGACGTAGGGCGCCACAACGCTACCGCAAAAACCGGCTCGAAAAGGTAGTTATATACTACTACTAACGTCTCTGAACTAACTGTTAGGTCATATTCTTAAATCACATTACAATGCTTGCCACTATTTACCGAAAACAGCAGCAGGCAGAAAAACTATCCACTATCATTTTGATAGCGAACATAAGTGGTAAAGCCCATTATTGATATTTGTAATTGCAAGGATATCGATACAAAACACTAATCTTTATTTAAAAGTAGGGAGGTCTGGATTAGAGGTAAAGTTAAATGTAATAAAATCCCAAGTTTAAGAAAAGATCAAAATTAAACAATAATGGCATCAATTTAACACCGGATTAAGAAGGAATGTTTTTGTTTGAAAAGAGCTTAATACGCGCCTATTGCAATAGGTTGTATGACTTAGGGGAAAGGCATGGCCCCTTTTCATGCTACGAGTATCACCGAATTAAAGCGAACACCACAGGCAAAAATCTTAATGACGCAAATATCAATCCGAAAACGGGCCCACCAAATTGTCAAATATGCCTACCACTCAATAGTTTACTTCTTTGTGAGTCAAAACGATCACCATTTGGGCGACGCCATCAATTTTGAATATGTCTCACCTCCTTTTCGCTTTTAAGAATTACGAATGGTAGTTTGTGACATCATTCTTTTTTTTTGAATGCCTCCAGTCTTGATTAATAGACCAACATGATCACCATTACATGTACAGGAACTATGGCTTATATTAACTAAAACATTTCGTTGTTGCTCTCACAAATGTTTGTACGGTGAAGCCGGCGCCGCTGCGTTAATTGATACGTTTTAAATCGGCACGGATGATAGTATACCCTGCCGGCATAAAATCGCACCATACTTAGGGAAAACATGTTTTCTATTTTGTCTGATAATAGCTTTATAGAGATACTGGATTCAAACCTGAAAATTTGGGAAAAGCAAGGCCTCAATTAACTTCTACGACCACATCTAAGCAAGGAAAAACAAATATGAATCACAATGCGTAGCCAGCAGAGACTTGAAAAAGTTTGAGAGGAAATAAAGTTAACAACGTCACTGTGTTAAATTGCACCACATGGAATATATTATTGGTATTTTGCTTTATAATAGATTCATAAAGCTACCGGGATCAAACCAAACATTTGGGGGAAACCAAGGACTCTTTTAACTTTCCAGGGCACGTCAAGCAGGGAGAAAAGAGCATGCTACATAATGCGAAGCCAGCGAGAACTTGAGAAAGTTTAAGAAGAAATCAAAAGTAAACAGCGTCACCGTGAGAAATCGCACCACACGAAAGATATTTTTGCTATTTTACTTGAAAATAGCTTAATATGAAAAATGTGTTTCCTACTTCCAAACTATGGGAAACCCAAGGCTCCCTTGATTTGCGTCAGCAATGAACAGAGCACATAGACCTGAGGCATAGCCAGGATCTTGAAATGAGATATTCTCTTGGAAAAAGGAGCACAAAAAGCCGTGAAACTCTAATGTGCAGAAAATACATAAACGTTTGGTAACTGTTCACACAATAGCCTGATCGGGCTGAACCGATACTCTCAATCGCGACGTTACTAATGGGAGCTTTTTGGGTGACGTTGTCGTATATACTATAAAGCAAGGATTTTTTATGCTGATATGCTGCGTGTTAAGGTAATTATGTTTATGCTCTACAGCATTGTAATAAAATTCCAAGTTTAAGAAAAAATCAACATAAAACCATAACCATTGCAATAGGTAAAACTGAATTCAGAGAGAACAATAGCCGCTTTTGTCGCTATGCCGGAAACAAGAGAATTAGCGCAACGAAATTAGAAATTTAATATCACAAATATAAGTAAAAAAGGGGCAGCAACACATCGCAAAATAGACTTAACAGTAAATAGTTTATTTCGGTAATTGGGAAAGCTATTACCATTTCGCCGTTATAATCAGTTTTGATTGTTTTTCAACTCTTTTTCCCTCACAAATATTAAGAATAATATTGTCGCAAGATTCTTTGTAAGCATTGCCCGTCATAAATGAGAGAATACGATGGTCACCATTTCGTGTACAAGAATTGTGAAAATGCATAAAGTTTATTAACTTTTCGCTACTGCTCACACTAGAGCCCGATGGGTGAAGCTGGCGATGTCGGTTGAACTAAACCCAGACATTACTGATGGAGGGCCCTTACTGGGCAACGTCGGCAAAGCCATCGAGTATTCCATAAACTTTTTTGCTAGCGGAAGTTCTGGTCGTACGGGGTTTTCATGTCCTATCTTAAAAATTGAAACTTTTGTTAATACATCATAGATAAACTCCGTTGAACTCTTTTCTGAGTGGAAGCATCCGTCGCACAGAATCGTTCCGGTCGTATCTCATAAATTGAAACGTTGATTAATATAAAATCAATTCGTCTCGTTGTGATTGATTCTTTTTTGTTATATTGTTTTGATCTTGTAATCTCCTAGAATGCAGCATCTTTAAAATGCTGAAATTAGTGAAAGATAAACTGAAGCTACTTCTTAAAGTTCAAAGAAAACAGGATTTTCTCGCGATTACTTCAGAGGGATTTTAACTGGGGTTAGCATATCTCGTGAACATTATCGATTCAGATAGTAATTCTAATGTGCTCTTGCAAATCAAGAATACTAAGTGTATCAATAATTACGCTGCCCTCCATCAAAAATTTTAATTTTAGCCCTAATAAAACAACTTTTTAGCTTCTGTTTAATTTTTTTTGTTTTGCGTTTGGGAAGGCATGTTGAATGTTAAACACGTGACTTTAGTTCTGCAAGTAAGTTGCGCTAGTAGTGTTGAGTAATCTTTGTTGCGTACTTGCAATGCAAACTTTTTTGCCTTGCACTTTGGTCCTGATTTGCACATGCACGCCTTTTCCTCTTGCACTTTGATCCTGATTTGTACAGGTAACAGATCTCTGTAATTGTTTCACTCTTCTTTGGAACTTGATGCACTTAGCAGATGGTAAAATTATTGCAAACATTGAAATTAAAACCTATTAAAAAATTCAGTTCTTCTGTCCATATTCAATCAACCAAATTGAAACTAAATGTAAGAATTTAATTGCAAACGGTTTTGTGGTTTTCTCCTGTCCGATATCCAAGTTAATATCCGAGATGATAGATGAAATCAACTTCTGTGTTTATTTTTTTCGCCAACACAACTGGTCAAAATAAACTAACCGACACAGATCAAAAATGTTGTTCACAGATCTCCTGCTTGAAGCTCTGCGACAAGAATAATGTGGACAATAAAACATAACACATATAAAATGTTAGTCGTAGTGGAAATGTGTTCAGAGGTTAAAAGAAACAGTTGCTCTTGAAAAGCCTCAAAAAGCACCATATTATTTATTTCATTTCATTTTAGTATTTTAGCTGAGTTTTTGTACTTTAGTTAGGTAAATAAATAGATCTACTACTGGTTTTCTCTTTACATTTATTTGTCCACGGACCGTCGTAGGTGGTTCAATGGAAAATCACCAGTTTCAAAAATTGGTGATTGCTACATCCTAACACTACTGCCTTCATGCTTAACGTCCACGCGAAATTGTTAATTTGCTCATAATCTTAAATCCATTACCTCACACCTCTTATTATACGCCCATTCCCCCACATCCCTTATTATTATGAGTAAATTGCTTAGGAATAATTTATTGATGAGTTTGGTAGCCTGTTTACAATCATATTCTGGAAAGTTTAAATATAGACCAAAAATTGGAATAACAATAAAGTAAAAAATGCCCTTTCAAAAAAATGATAACGATCTTTCCAAAGCTTATTTCCCTTGCTCTCGGGATCTTCCAACACCTCTGAAATAGTCCATTTAAAGGTTGTATTCTAAAAGCTCATTTTCTACTTTACTGGGTGTACAATTTCTAGCAAAACAAAAAACAAAAAAACAAACCCAACAAACAAAATAAAAGGACATTGGTCTAAGACTTCTAAGTGCTGGCTGACCAACAGGGTTGCGAACTCGAACTTGAACTAGAACTCGAAAATGATCAATTCAATTTTGAAAAAGAATAAAAATATTTCGACTTTTCATGCAAAAGAAATTCTGAGGGCAAGAGCCAAGGAAAAAAGAATTAGACGGAATCAAATCTTGAGAACTTCTTTGTTGTTTACTACTTTGCTATTAACTTTGTTTCCTGCGCCTCTCTTTCAGCGGTCTGATTTTTTTGTGGTTTATTTTTGAGAAAAACCACCGTTTTTGGACATATAAACCCGGTTATTGTAGCCTGTGGGTACATATAATACCAGGGTTTTTCAAACATTTTTTCGCTACGTACTATTTTATTAAACCTAGATGTGTGACTTACACCTAAAAGATACAGATTTTGTTTTTCCCCAACTTGAAGACCGTTTCTCTTTGGAAATAAAGTTTATGCGAGGAATTGTTGTGCCTATTTTGTGTTGTCAAACCCTTGTTAGTTTTGCTTTTTCTCAAATTGGACGACTTTTTTGTCAAAAATTTCTACAGTGCTTTTTTGAGAAATTTATGGGCGCACCCTAAAACTTTCTCTCGGGTACCATCGGAAGTACGCGTATTTCAGTTTGAAAACCTCTACCTTAAACTATCATTGCTACGCCAGTAATTTTTTGCCCAACTCGATCTCGAATTAATACTCGGAGTCCCGGACTATCTTGCAAAATAATTTTCACATCAAAATCTACCATAGACTCAAATAAATATCGAATGAAATTGAAGCTCAACTGACGATGCACCGAACTATTGAATATGCATTACCAGGAAGAACTCCAAAAGGTGTTAGACGCGACTTCCAAAAATAAAAACATACCAATTTGTTACAATATCATGCTACTTACAAACATGAATACATGTAATTAGCTAGAATTTCACTAAATCTAATAAATGCACGGTAAATAATTTTAGCTTGAATTTGCAACTTTTTTTATTTATTTTAGAAAATAATAGTCAAATTAGCCAAGAATAAAAGGCTTCCACTTATACCAAAACAAGTATGATTAGGCTCAGTTACACAGCGATACGCTTAACATTCTCTCGTGGTGCAACGGTTGCGGAGCCCTTGACTATGAGAAAAGTACACGGAAGTGGGTTAATTTACTTTCAGTTGTAAAAGGACATTATAAGGAAGCTCTAGGCTCGGATCCAGGGAGATCAGTTAAAATATCTATATTGATTTCAGACTATTTAAATGTGTTTCAAAATCGTGGGTTTGCACATGGCGGTTTTCGCAACCAGGAATAAAACTTCTTACCGTTATTTAGATTTATATTCAAGTTTTGAGATGAAGTTTCACTGCTTGATACTGAGTGCAAAGAGAACGGCGCTCTGTTTGCTGTTAATCGCAAGGCTTTTATAACTATCAGTTCGTTGTTCCTACTTCATTTTCATGTTTGCTTTCTCAGAAAAACACTAAATCAAGGCTATACTCTTCCTTAGCCTCAAAAGCTGTTGGCTTATTTAACAGTAAACACCAGTCAACAGTTGCCTCATACCTCTGTTGTATACTGAAATAATTACAATAGCCACAGCAGTTAGGTATACGTACTGTTTACGGCACCACAATGTTTACACATTGTAAAAAATACCTGAGCGTATCTGTTGTCGAAGAGTAAATACAACCGCTTAATGTATTGACCCTGGTCACAACCAGCAAATGACAACTCTCCAACCTTCTCCCTTCCCACATTTCCTTAAAAATAGATAATGTTTTTCTTGTTTGATGCTAGTTTCTTTCTACTATAGTGCTGTGCAACCTACCAATATTTTGCAAAAAAGGTTTGAAAAAGCTGTTTGCCAGGAGCTTAGTGTGGTATGGCGTAAAAGCTTTTTACTGCAACGGTTTTAACTATGATCGAACCAATGTTGGCTTGGTTTCGTATCTCTTTCTCCAGATAGCCCTTATTTTTGAAGGCCAGTAGAAGATCTTTGTTACCATTTTTAAAGTACAGAGTGAAATCAAAGTCGTGACCTGATTATAAACTTTTATCGCACTTGGGTTAAACACGGTAGAACATTAGTGTTTGGCATACTGCCAGTAGATAACAAGAAATCTATTAACATGCATTTTTTGGTTTGCAGGAAATCAGTAAATATGTAGAAGCTCTGCGAGTTGATTTCCTTGGTTTCCGTAAAAATGCAGAACGCACAGCGTTGGTAGCGCTATCGCTTGAAATTGGCTTGCCCGTTTTTTTACGGCCACCAACGCTACCAGTCTCTTTAAATTTGTCAAACCAGTTTTGAATACATTTAACAACCGGAAGTTTCGCCGATATTCTTTTCTAAAATTGCGTTGAATTGTAGTTGCAGATCTTTTTTCGTGTAATCAGGAAACACATTGTGTTTTTCCTTTTATAGGATCCAAAATTACATCATAATCATGTTCATAGTTATTCTTATGTTTACAATATTTCATGAATACCGAAAAATGCATGTCACTACAAATTTTTGTCATCTACTAGCAGTATGCCAAAACCTAATGTTTTAGCTTGTTTACCCTAAGTGCAATATAAATGTACAAACAGGTTAAGAATTTATTCTTACCCTGAATTTGGTATGACTCGTCAAGGGAATTGAACCCATATCTAACGATTTCAAAGCGGAGTTTCTCACCACTATACCACTTCACAGAATAAAATCGTGATATTTAGTATTTAGATGCTTGCAATCTTTGAAATTTCATTAAATTTTCTTATATCCCATGTTTTGATCAAAAATAGCATCTTGCACTTTTAGTCTCATAGTGAGAGAAAGAGGATATACATGTACATAATAGTTATGTCACACACAAACAATAAGGAAGCACCAGACCGGTTTCGTGATTATCAGTGTTGCGTCTACTCCTGGAATCAAACCGGTGACCCGAGCCAGGATGAGAGGCTTAATTTTTACTGTTCTTGTGTTTGCTCTGAGCCGGCTTGCTTGCTATTTGTTCATTTGTGTATGCGTGCTTCAGCTAGTAAAATTACCACCCGCGTTGGCTATTTTTGGAACTAAGTATGAGCAGCGCATTTGTCAAAACATTCGTATCAATCAACTTCGGAACTGGGTAAAAAACTTCTTTGAAACCGTTTTCAATGTTCGCTTTTTTTGGAATATCAATCATTTTAGTTTTATAACCTGTTTTTGGCTGTGCTTTTGCCATTATTCAATAAAAGGATTGACACGATACGAGTTGCGGCGGTTTACCAGCGAAAGAAAAGCAGAAGAAAACGCGTTTCGGCTCTTATGTAGCGAAACTGATCAGAAAGCATAATTCTGACGCTACAATCAGGGCTCTTCACTCGCGCGTATCCGACCAGCAGGGAAAAATACTTTTAGACTGCTTAAATTACATTTATTCTCACATTCATCCTCTGATGATTTTCCATGCTTTCTATTGTACGCGATCTTCACTTAATGAATTTTTGGTGAGGAATAGACATTACAGTATTTTACTTAAAAAGGGATATGTGATCATATTTCTCAATTCAATTTTTAAAATTTTATCACTAAAATAAAACTAAAGCATTGCTGAATCAGTAAATGCATTATTTGCACATGAACTTATTGTTTTCTTCACGAAAACAAGGATGATGTAAACACGAGGAAGCTTTAGCAGACAACAAAAATTGCCTTATGTTTCCAGACACGCGCAAAACTCTTGCTATTTTGGAAGTAAGATAAAGTTTACCATGCTTATCAGCAAGCCATAAACTGTACGGCTAAGCACTATAATCACTGTGCTTTTTTACTATCTTCACAGAAATTATCAAGCAATGCTAAAAAAGATTGAACTGTAAAACTTTTGAAATTATGTTTAAACTTCAAAAACACCCTGCAACACCTCCAAGCCTGTGGGTAAGGTAAATAAAAACAGATAGATATGAAAAATATAAAATATAATTAGCTGCTAAGTGCCGGTATCTTTTGAACTCAGAAAATTTTCTTATCTGCAATATGTAACTCTAAATGGCTTAAGTTAAGCATTATTTCATACTGACTGATCAAAAAGTAATTGCTACACATCATTTTCCAGTTTCAATTCAAAAACTTGCAAAATTTTCTTGCCAGGCGTTAGAAAATTGAAGTTTTTAAAAATAATACACTCTTTCAAAAGTTTAAAGCAGTTTTTCACGTTTAGACTACTCACTTACTCACTTGTCTAATATCAAGTTTTTCAGCAGATAAAACCAACCTAAAAACTTTTGAAAACTGTCAAAGATAGGCTGCTCTAAATCGAATATTGATATCTCCAACAAAAATTTTGGATTAAGCAAGTGAGAAATGCCTAGAATATCTTGAGTAAGGCTCAATCGCCTGCGGACTGGCGTAGGGCGTTTTCACTCGTCCATGTAAAAATGGGGTCTCGCTCCATCACCGAATTGCGAATGTGGCATCACTGAGCAAGCTGCAGATCACGTCATACCATCATGTACCAAGAGGAACACGAGGTTTGCAGGTTTTGGATGATGCAACTTGAAGTTGGCTCAAACCACCACTGCCAGTATCTAATCTGGGCAGCGCAGTATGCCGGGGTGGTAAAAGGTTAGACCCTCGGCCCTGGCCTTGATTTGTGTTGGCCCGGATAGAGTTGGAGTGCCTGACCAAACGACGACGACGACCTCCAACAAAATCAAATTTACCAAGCAACCTATTATCTTAATCTTAAAGAAAATTCTATAGTTTAATTTTATTTTCATTTTATACTGACTGATAAAAGCAATGCATGCAATTGGTCTTCATCAATTTCCAGTAGTTTACCAGTCAAAAATGCTAAAATATGAGTGCTGATCTTCAAAAAATTGCAATTTTTAGAAAATCCTAGACCAGTTTCCTAGGCCAGTTTTCAAAATAAGTTTCTGATGATCAAATAAAAAGCCATTAAGAACCGATATTCTTAAATCTCAAAATAACTGATGAGGTCACTGTGGGCGACGCCGGAAAAACTGGCTGGTCTATATTCTATTTCCGCATCACAATGAATTTTTTGTATGTATTAGATTTTCCTCATGTATAGTACATTGTAGTTTTTATTTGAAACTCTGTCATCACAATGGATTTTTTAAATATTTTTACAGATTTTAATTTTCAATTAATATTTTTAGCACAAAGACTGGTTAATGCCAAAGAATCTTGCTTTTAAAGAAAAAATGATCAACAATTTTTTCTTCAAAGCATGATCAAAAATTCAAAAGCACAATTTTATGGCATTAACCAGCTTTTATGCAAAAAATTTTAATTGAAAAATGAAATCTGTAACAATATTAAAAATTAGGATACTTTCATATCGATGATAAGTAAACACCTATAGTGGGATAAGTTTGCATAAAATTCAAATCTTTTAAAAATATGTTTTTGTTGGGAATATATGTTTAATTCTAAAGAATTTTCTTTTCAATGATGCATAATTTTCAATATGAAGTACAATAAAGAGTGATAGCCTACAATCGATAATTAACATGTTATGCAATTGCGTTGCAATTGCGTTATTACTGCGTTATTATTGCGTTGCAATTGCAGTTGCAATTGCGAATCAATTATATGCAAATTTTACATTTATTTTCGCGTAGAGCATGCGGAATCAAGAAAGTTGCTTGAAAACTATTTTCTTTTTTTCATGCTGAGACTTGCTTATGACCATACTTACTGTAGGGTCATCAAAATGATTATGCTTAGGCAGTAAAGGATTTGGCACCACATCTCCTACTTCTGGTTTGATGCGTAGTACCTTCCACGATTACATCTACCCTAGGAGCAACATGAGCTAAACATATACCTAAGAACTACGGAGCAAAAGAAAAAATCTATAGTGCAAACACGTTGTTATATCTCGAGAATTTGGGCTCACGCAACGCAATTACAATAAGAAAATTCCGCAGCAGCTTTTCTCGGTGCTTTTCTTAATCACCTGTTATTACGTGTAAAACAAAACTACCGTTTCAGGCCGTGTTTTCATCCAAACAAAAAGGAAAAGCAAATCTGACGACAACTACAGACCAATTTTTCCATGCTTCCTTTATAACAAACTACCTACGATTTTTTTAATTTTGTTAATTAACCACAAGTTTTTAGTTTTTAGACCAATATTCTTCTCTTTCTAGTTTGCACTCACTGTTGCTACAATCAATTGCGTGAATAGAAAGCGATGAAATTTAAGCTACTGTACTTTCTCGCATCACTTACTTAATTTACAGTTTACGTTGACTATTCCCACGCACAACCGGAAAATACTTGGACAATGAATCTATTTTGCGGATTGAAAGATACTTTACGCGGCTCCTGGTTAGCCCTAATATCCTACATAGAACTGCAACGAAACACGCCGGTTTACCATCAACAGCACGACGATTTTATTGTCTCTTTCACGAATACAATTATGTGAAGCGGATGAACAAAGGCGGTTTCTAAAACATAAACCAAGATTCAAATAACAATCCAACACAAAGCACAAGACTTACATACCGTTTACTTTTGAACCAGGATTCTTTGTTGTTACTGCTAGCCGTACAAGTATTGATTAAATTGAAAAACTGATATCTTTACATGAAATTGGTCACACAAAAAAGTAATTAGGCATAGAAACGTTCCGATGATGCACTAAATGTGGCGTTTAAGGCGTGCGTGATTACATGATAGTAAGTCTTGGCATGTGTGGAACAATAGTTTGAGTGGCCCGGGTTCGAGACTCAGTTGAACAAGATACGACGTAACACGGATGTTGGTTCATTATATGCCTTGCAACTTGAAGTTGCAAATTTCTACCGCTAATTCCAAACAGACGTCATGGAAATTGCAAATAGTTCTAATTTTTCCTCTAAATTTCACAGCATTATTTAGACAGTTATATACTCGTTGCTGTATTGAAAGCAAAATTTGTATGCTTTGCCTTTGATGCACTAAACACCAATTAAATAATGGAGTAAAAAATTGTAAATAGGTTTATTTAGTTTTATAAGAGGGAAATCCAAAGGATCCAACTTCGACAAATTTGAGAAATGCCGACACTGTTTGAAATACCTCAATAAAACAAGATTGAAAGTAAACTAAACCGGTATTGAGATTTGTTACATAAAAGAAATGTAGGGAAACGTTGTGTAATTCGGACCCTCGTGTAAATTGGTACCAAGCTGTTTTGAGACTAATTTCATGGTTCAATGCGTAAATGATCACACAATTTAAGACATCTTGACAACACTTAGAAAAAACATTAACGTTTGTTGGCAAAGTCTTGCGATGATAGGCTGTCGATAACAAGAAAGAAATTAAAGGTGTTTGATCTTATTTTAGGTTCTTTATTGTTTACACTAAATAGAAAAGCTGGGAAAAATATGAATTCAACTGAAATGCTACACATACGTGTGCACATTTCTGTGTACTCTGCTAAAACCAAGTTTGAGTGCTAGGTTAAGGAATGATGAAAAGTGATTGAAAAGGTATCATACTATGTTGGTGAAAAATGGACTCCTACATCTCGTGGAAAATGGACCCGAAGTACAATTTACACAGAGGAAGGCAATTATCTTACCTAATAATGAAAAAGGCATAGGAAATTTTCTTACGTTTTTTACTATTGCGGGAATAATACACAAATATAGGCTAGCCTACTTGGTCAGCAGACGCGAGGTTCTATGCTAGATTATACTGGGTTAATTTGGGTTAAACTTGTGGCTCATCGGGAGAGATTTTTTTGCTCAAAACATGTATTTCTAAGAAGTATATTGCAGAAAGCATTTGCAGCCAATATCACAAATTTTTTCTGCAATATTTTTGCCCCAAAAACAAAATTTAGCCACCTTCTTTTTGTAACAAAAAACCTTTTATGGTCTTTGGACTTTTTGGTTTAGCCCTTCCTTCACCAAAATCTTGGTTGAGTACCTGTATATAATGATATCAGAAGTGTATATAGCATTGAACACTCACATGGCTTTAATTTTTTGTTATATTTTGCGCATTTTCAGGTGATTATAATATTCTGTTATTCTGGCTACCAGGTATTTTTAATAAATTCATTTTATTTAGCTCTTCTCGTAATGATAACGTTTGTTTAAGTTGGTACAAATTGTTACCGAGAATGCAAAAAACGTCAATATCCGTCAACGTTTCGAACAGCTATACAGCTGTTTTTTATCAGGACTAATAATAAACGAAAGCACGAGTGAGGCAATATAAATAGTGTGCTACGCAATCGAAAGAAAAAGGCAAAACAAAAAGTTTAAAGGCAAATAATAAACAACTGTAGATTACGTCAAATTATCATAAATTTCAGAATAAAAACAATTTTCTTTATCATTGATTGAATTTTCAGAATTATGAATAAAAAAAGATTCGAGAAATCGGCGTTGGGTAAAATCTATTTCAAAGGTTAAAATTTTGCTATGATCCCAGTCAACTCGGTGGTCTTTGGTGATGACATGCTTAACCAATGCCGTTTTTTTATTAAAATTGTTGTCATCAACTTTTGCCAGATTTGCTGGCTTTAAATTCCTTTTATGCTCAGCCAATCTTCTTTTGTAAGCCCGTCCAGTTTCCCCAATGTAGATACCAGTGCAATCTCGACAAGAAATCTGGTAAACTACATCAGGTCTAGACGACCTTTCAATCGAGTCTTTTGCCTTTGGTAACATGTCTTTCAAAGTTAAATGCGGTTTGCTACTAACCAAAATTCCCACGTTTTTTAAAACTTTTGACAAAGCCTCAAAGTATCTTGGAACATAAGGCAGCACAACACGTGTTTTAATTTCCTTTTTATCCGCTGAAGATAAATTTGTTTTTGTTTTCAAACTTTTAACTGTGCGTTTTAGAAACCATTTGGGATAATCATTCTTTTTTAAAGCGTCCATAATTTTTGAAGTTTCTAATGTTTTATTTGCCCGCTTGGAATTTAATTGTGTTTGAGCCCTTTTTAAAAGACACTTTACCACTTTACAAAGACACTTTACCAATTTCAACTCAGCGCATTCCATGAGTCAGAAGCAAGGTCTGGTAAAGAAGCAAGCTGCACGAAAAAGCAAAGGAGTTTATAGAAGATGGGATGAAATCGCAATGACTCGTGCTATAGATGTGGTTCAAGCTGGCAAAATGGGAATCAAAAAAGCAGCCAAAGAGTTCTCTATTCCAAAAACAACTCTTATCAGAAGACTAAAAGGATGCAATAAGTTTGCTCATGGTGGAAGTAAGATTTTTGGAAGATCGACTGATCTTCCTCGGCATATTGAGAATGAGTTGGCAAATCATGTCCAAGAAATGGAATCAAGGTTTTATGGACTAGCATTAACAGATCTTCTCAAGCTTGCTTTCCAAATTGCAAAAGCCAATAATATTTTAACAAGGTTTAACAATGAAAAACAGATGGCTGGGGTGGAGTGACTGCAAGAACTTTTAAGTAGGCACCCAGAAATTTCCTTAAGGTCACCTGAAGCGACATCGTTCGCAAGAGCATCTGGTTTCAACAAGCCACAGGTTAAAAAGTTTTTTGACTTATTAAGTGTAATCCAAAAAGGGAACCAGCTAACTGCTGAGTCTGGATATTACATGGATGAAACTGGTATTAATGTCATCCAGAAGGTACCCAAAGTTCTTGCAAAAAAGGGCAAGTTTCAAGTTGGATTAGTCACAAGTGGGGAGAGAGAGCAAAACATCACAGTTGTGTGCTGCATGAATGCAGCAGGAAATTATGTTCCTCCAGCATTCATATTCCCTCGCGTTCGTCTGAAGCCCGAATTGCAGGATGGTGCTCCACCACTAAGCATGTTTACCTGTCAGGTAAGTTGATCAGCCAAGGCCGAATGCAACTAACCTAGCAATAATATGTATTTTTCACTAATGTGACCTACCATATTTTTTATAAGCAGTGTCATTGCTTTGTAAGCATGTTGATGCTGCGTTTTCAAATACTTGCTTTACCAACTGGATAAAACTCCAGTTTTTTTTCTTGTTTCAAATATGCTTTTATACTTCAGAAAAAATGGCTGGATGAACAATGACATTTTCTTCGAGTGGATGAAACATTTTATCCAGCATTCCGAACCTAACAAAGACAAAAAAGTATTACTGATTTTGGATGGCCATAAAAGCCACACCCAGAGTATCCGAACTTTAGAGTTGGCTGCAAAAAGTGGTGTTATTGTGCTTTCACTACCACCCCACACAAGCCATCGGCTTCAGCCGCTAGACGTTGCATTTTTCAAGCCCTTAAAAACCTATTACTATCAACAAATTAATCAATGGATGCGAGCAAACTTGGGATGCCAGTGCGAATGACCCAAATGTGTCGATTATTTGGATTGGCGTGTGGAAGAGCTGCAAATGTGAGCTGTGCAGTGAATGGGTTTCAAAAGTGTGGAATATTTCCAGTCAACATGCTTGTTTTTGACGATGCTAATTTTGCTGCTGCTGAAGTCACAGATCAACTAAATTCATAAGAAAATGTTTCTCCGGTTGGTGTAGCTACTGCCACCAGCTTGTCTGTAGATACCTCCAACAATTTGTCTTCTAGTTTTAACTCATCTTCCATTTTCACTATTGATACCCTCGCCAACTTGCCTTTAAGTTCAAACTCAGGCTCCTCTGTGACTTCAGACACCTCTGCAGAAACGTCTACTTTACTTCATGAAATAAACCAAAGTCATGAAAATATTGCTTGCAGCAGCACAAACACAGGACAAATTCGTAACACTTCATCCGGTAACCAATTTGCAAAAAAACGGGTGACCGTGCAGGACATCAGCCCGCTTCCAAAAAAAATGAGTTCTGGCAATGGTGGTGGTAGACGTCGAAAAACTTCAGGGACAATAATCCTAACTGGATCTCCACACAAAAAGAGCCGTAAAGGCGTAAACAACTCAGCAGTGTCAGTACTTACCAAAGCGATTGTTACTTTTACAAAGCCAAAACAAAAGAAAAAGAAGCTTGAAAAGAGCGTGAACAAGACTTTTGTTTGGGAGTGCTTAGTGTGTGGTGATTCTGCTGACGAGGACTGGATCCAGTGTGCTGCATGCAAACAATGGGCTCACGAAGAATGTGCCGATATTCGAGATGACAAGTATTATTATTGTGACAATTGTGCTGACAATTAGTGTAGGGGAGAGTGGGGCACCATGAGCCTAGGGGCACCTTGAGCCAGGGCCTTCCTGAGCCTTGTGGTTCAACTTTTATTTAAAACATAAAGGTATAAATGCTGCTTTATTGACAAAGAAGTAAGCTACAAATTATCACTGCATTATCTTTTCATTTAGTTGAAGTTTCAGCAGACATCCTAATTTTTACACATTAAAGTAACTTTTTTGGGTACGTTTCTTTTTCTACTTGTACGTTGATAACTGGCAGCAGCCGCTCGTTATACTATACAAGTAAGAAGGCTTGTGTGCACTACAGAACTAGTGTATAAAAGACATCAGCTCGCCAACCGTTTCCAGGTTACATGGGTGAGAAGTAAATATGTTCACTTGGGGTACCTTGAGCCAGCTGTTGTGGGGAAGCTTGAGCCTGGCTCATAGTGCCCCACAATCATAAAACTGAATGGTGGTTTAGCACCCTTGTTAAATCATAAACTGATTTAATTTCAGCATTTTAATGTTTTAATGTGAAACACGGTTTCGCGCTCTTTTTTACTGATAAATAAGTAAAAAACTTGTTGAAGAAAGAGTAGCTTAGCTGCGAAGTTGTTTTATGCAGAGGGACTTGAATTAAATAGTTTTTTTGCAAGCGTTGTGTTTTAGACACAGTCTTGGAGATTGTATAGAAATGAGTTGGCCTATCCATTGTTTGGCGAAATGCAAAATTCACCAGAAACCAGTACAGTAGGCAAAGCTACTCTTATTGCAAAGTTTTTTGCATGGATTTACTACTTTAAAACTTAATAGATAGCCGAAAAAAGATCTATGTGGCATATAAATCTTTGCAATCTAATCAATGACTTCGTTATTCTCCTTCCAGACGTAATGGTGGGAAATCATAAGCGTAAGTCTGGTAAAGGTGTTTTCGACAGTAGCATTATGCAGAGAGCTGTTCATGAAGTGGTTCAGAATGGTGGCAAGATTCGAACTGTTGCTCGTGACATGCAAGTGGATAGAATGACCCTTACAAGATATGTAAAAAAATTCAGAGTTGGTCAAATAAATGAACAGGACATTCTCATTCCAAAACTAAACACAAGACAGGTTAGCATGTTTTCTTTCCTAATTTTTCATACAAAAGGTTGGGCTTATAAGGCAAACTATTGGCTAGTATGGTTGTTAGCTTACTTTTTTTGTTCATGCTGTTTGTGATGGCAAAATAGTGACTAAAAGAGAGGAAAAATGAAAACTAACTTTAACTATTTCTCTACGTCTAACCCCTATCTCACCCAGTCATTCTCTTTCTGAATTTAGGATGGAAAAATGATATGACCACCTTTGTAGACAAAACACGTCAGCTTTCAGTAAATGAGTCCCAAAACTGATGCACCTCTGATATGACTTACAAAGGTGTGCAGAAAATTAAAGGTGTCATCTCCAGTCATCATTGGTAAAGACGGCAATTTTTTGTTTTCAAATTTTCGAAGAAAATGAAGAAAAATCCCTAGAAGAATACATTCTGGTGTGCTCGAAGATGTATCATGGTCTGAATTATCAACAAGTCCAGAAACTTGCTTTTGAATTTGCTGAGAAACGAGGTATCTTATTTCCTCAGTCTTGAAAGAAAAACAAGATGGCAGGAAAAGACTGGATGTATGGATTTATGCAACGCCACCAAAACATTAGTTTGAGGAGTCCAGAGACTACTAGCGTTGCTAGGGCATGTGGCTTCAACAGGAAGGCAGTGTCTGAATTTTATGATATTTGGAGAAACATCCTTCATGAAAAAAAGTTCGAGGCTCATTCCATATTTAATTACGATGAGACAGGTTGCACCACTGTTCAGAATGTGTCAAAGGTTCTTGCTCCAAAAGGCATGAAGCAAGTTGGACAGACAGTTGCATCAGAACGTGGAACACTCGTAACAGCTGGATGTTGCGTAAGTCCTTCTGGTCGTTCTCTTCCTCATGCATTGGTGTTTCCACGTGTCAACTACAAGGACCATTTTGTACGAGAAGCCCCAGCAGGGACGCTGGGCCTGGCCAACCAAAGTGGTTGGATGACTACGGAACTTTTTCCTAAAGTCTTGGCGCACATCATCAAGCACATAGGTTGTACAAAAGAAAAGCCAGCTGTATTACTGATGGACAATCACGAAAGTCATTTAAGTCTGGAAGTCGTGGAAATGGCCCGGGTCAACGGATTATCCATTGTCACCTTTCCACCCCACTGTTCACATCGTTTGCAGCCTCTCGATGTTTCCTTTTATGGCCCACTAAAGTCTTACTACAAAAATGCTGTTGGTGAGTGGAATTTGAGTAATCCTGGCAAGAGAATTTCCATTTATGATATTCCTGCATGTTTTGCAAGAGCATTCAACAAAACTTGCACCTATGAAAATATTACGTCTGGTTTCCGGAAGAGCGGAATTTTTCCATTAAATTCAGTTACTTTTACTGACGCAGATTTCCTTGCAGCCACTGTCTTCCGACAAGAACCAGAAAAAATGCAAACCAATGCACCAACCACTGAACCATCAGCTTCTGCCCCTGCGAAGATTACAGCAGAAAGCCAAGCAAGCACGTCTGCCATAAGAGATGTCGATAAAAGCTTTTCTGACCTTACCGAAATAAGACCATTTCCAAAGAGGAAACAAAGTGAAATGAAAGAGGAAACGAGGCTATGCAAAAGTTCTTACAAGCACGCCAGAGAAAAATAAATTAATTAAAAGTCATCAAAAGAAACATAACAAAAAAGCCAAAGGAAAGATAGTAAAGAGAAGAAAAGCAACCGATGGATATAATTCTGTGCTTGATTCGGATGATTCATTTTCTAAACTGGATTCTGATTCTGACGACTATGAGGAGGAGTTTGAAAAGGATTTTGGACTGCAAAATTCAAACAAAGAACTAGAAGTTGGTGGCTACATAATTGTAAAACTGATGCCAATTAACAGTACAGAAGCCCGGCATTATGTTGCCAACATTGTTGAAAAGAATGAAGATGGAGATTATGAAGTACAGTTCTTTAGACAGTCATCTAAAGTGCTCGGCAAGTTTGTGAAACCAATTGAGGAGGACACTAGTATAGTGCAGAGGGAAGATATTGTTTTCTGTCTTCCTCCTCCATCTTCAGCAGGTGGCACAAAACGGATGCAATCGATGCTCAGGTTTCCCGTCGGTCTTGACGAATTCTCATGTGAATAAAAATGTTAATATAATTTGGAGTAAACCACTAACATGCGTGAAATTGAGTTGTTGGTCTGTTGTTATTGTTATAGTTGAGCGTTGTGGCCCATCTTGGATATATAAGATGATCCGTCGGTAATTCATTTCAATGGTGCCAGTACTTCAGCAAGCTTTCTGAGAAGTTATGTGTTTTTCACTAATGTGCAACGATAACTAAAATAAAGTAAAATTTTATTAAAATTTGTGTGTTAGATGTACTGGCTCATAGTACCCCAAGCCCGGCTCAAGGTACCCCATGGTTGGGGTACCTTGAGCCATTTGAGAAAACATTTTTAAGATAATATTAAACTAGTTTAGAGAAATAACCTATTCTTAAAAATTTGTCAATACAGACACAACACGTCATAGTTTGTTCTAAAATTAAAAGTGCTTCAATAGAGCAACAAATAGATTGTCTACGGTACAAAAAGTAGAAAGTGGCTCATGGTGCCCCACTCTCCCCTGGTGTTTGTGCATGTCTTTGGCTACTGTTGTAAATATATTCCAGCTATTTTTTTGCATCACAAGTTTATAGACATTTTATACAGCCATAGTCACTGTGCGGCCAGGAACTTCTACCTTCCATATGCAGTATTTTATTACTAAAAAGTAAGCCTAACCCTACATAACATCAAAGCATGTTAAACGACGTGTAATTTCGACTAAAATTTTTGCGTTTTGACTGTTTTTCAAAAGGTCCATTTTACACACAAGCCGTATAAATTGGACCCTTTTGATAAAAAAATAAATAACCGTTTTGCATCTGTACGACTAAACATAGAAGCTTGACACTGCAGCACAGTATACCTTTTATCCACCTTTGCTGATGCGCAAAGCGGGAAAGGGACTGGAGCTAAACTGTTGATTTTATCGCATTTTTTTGCTTAAGGGGTCCAAATTACACAACTTTCCCCTACTTTGCTACAACGTACTACCGCTCATTGCTCTCAGGGCTTGGCTTCGCGAACCATGATTAAGGAAGTTGTTTACGTCTATTGCAGCTAAACACTTGATGGTAAGCTATTTGTTCTATGTGCTTGCCACTAAAGCCTGCTTCCTTCCGAGCAAGTATTATAGCAATGTTGGATAAAATGATGATTCTACAAAAAACTGCTGTATAGCATATGTAAATCACTAAAAACTTACTTTTTTAGTATCATCTAATTGATTTTGGACTGGTCGGGCTGTCTGCGAACCTGCCACCAGTACTGTTATTGAAGTGAATCTTCGTCTTCTCAACGACAAAGAAAGCAAAAAGTCAATGCTGACTATTTTTTGCATATGCTCTAGTTCAGGGATGGCCAACCTTTTTTGTTGAATGGGTCACAAATAAGATTTTAATGTGGAAAAAAGGAAAACTGGGTCATAGATTCAACAATTTTGTGGTTGTTACCTTAAAATGAAGGTCTTTACTTGTAAACATGCCTAATTTTCCTAACTGTTGCGGCTGCATTTTAAAAAAACGTCTTCGCTTGTATCTCGGCCCAATTTGCGGCCTAATCTCTAAAAAAGGTCCTCACGGTGAAAATTTCAAAAACCTGACACCGTAATCACAAATCTGTAAGCGGGTCACTGAAATAACACTGGTGGGTCACAATGTGACCTGCGGGTCAGTGGTTCGCTATTCCGGCTCTAGTTGACTCTAAAGTTTGAGCTTTAAGAAATTATGAACAAAATTTTTTATTTTAAACCAACAGGCAAATTACGAAATCTTTCTGCGACAAGAGACATTGCCTTTTAAAACTCACTGAGCCTCGTTTCTTCTTTTCATGCACTTCTAAAGACTTACCAAGTTTCCTTTTTTGCTTAGCTTATACGTTTACAGTTTCTCATGATGGTGCTTTGAATTTGATCCTCAAAAATTATCCCCTCCATAATGCTGAAGCTATGTCCGCCTAAGATTGCGACCCATCAAACTTGGTGCACAGCAGAGTTTGTTTTTGTCTTCTCCCATTCAACATCTACAGTCACTATCTTTTTGCACAGCTCTTAGAAACTAGGTCCATGCTAATATTTATAATGCTATATTGGCCCTGTGGTATGCCCTTGGTGATTGACAGACACTGCGAAGAGCCATGAGCCAAGACATGGCTACACTCTCAGCCTATCTTCATGAAATAAAAATTGGAACTCGGCTAAACAAAAACGGTGTTGGCAGTTTTCTATACTTAAGCAGCATGGGAGCAAAGTGTGATTTCAGTTCCAGTAACAAGACCTTACCAAGTTTTTGCTGAATCTATAGAACATACCTGTGCATAACACTGGATTGGTCATTCACATAACCTCGTCACCAAAAATTCTACACAAAAATCGAACATCTGATGCTTTTTATTAGGCGGCTTGCTGGTACAGGTTCAAGTAGGATTAAGCAGTATAGAATGGCTCATTTGGCATCAATTGCGGAAGTTCTAACAGAGTTTCTGGCAGCGTTGTCTCTAACCCTAACCCTAACCGCAACCCTAACCCCAACCCTAACCCTCACCCTAATCGTAATTCTAATCATATGTAAGAAGGCTAACCCTAGGTCTATTAATTTTTTGTGAGAGATAGTTAACCATAAACACCAATTTTATTTGATGGAGGTCAAAGGGAGCTAACCCTAGATCTATTAATTTCATGCAAGGGCGGTCTGTGGGAGTTAATTCTAACACGGTGTCGATGTCATGTAAAAATTTCAAAAAGTTTGGTGCAATTCTTATGATTTGACTTGTTATTAAGCTTACATAATGGTTTTCAGGGTGTGATTCCTTATTTCACAAACATGATGTAATCGATTCTGTTTTTAACTAGACTATGGGAATGTGATTGTATCTTTACTGTGCAGCCCATCATGAGGTAAGTATTTAACTAGACCAGAGGTCGGCAACCTGTGGCTCCGGAGCCGCATGTGGCTCTTTTGCCTCCCATCTGCGGCTCTTTTGCTGTTCTTTGAAGCAGGTGAGTGTGGAATGATACTCAGATCAATGCCTCAAACTACAGGTGAAGACCTTTTTTTATGGAAAACACTTATGATCTATGCTTTGTAGAATTATTGTGGCTCTCATTGGTCTCCTTGCTGTGGTAAACCGATCCAAATGGCTCTTTGACGGTAAAAGGTTTCCGACTCTTGAACTAGACCATGGGATGGTAGTTGCATCCTTATTGCACAATCCATCATGATGTATTTGATTATATTTCTATTCAGAAGGTGATTGCATCCTTATTGCATAATCCATCATGACACAAGTTTTTAACTAGAACATGGGAATGTAGTTCCATCCTTCCTGCACAATTCATCATGACGTAATTCTATTTTAAGCCAGAGTGCAATTGCATTCTTATTGTGAAATCCATCATGGTAGAAGCGATGCTGTTTAAAGCGGAAAAGTGAGAATAGTAACTTAATTAATTAATATTAAGGCATATAGGCTAACTGCAATCAGTTGAATAAAATACCACTTCCATGACCGGTTTTGTTCCTATTAGAACTCGTCAGGTGGACTCAGGTATTGAACTGACGATCACATGAATTGCTTCATGCGATTTATACCACTCTGCCATCGGTCCTTTTAACTAATGGCATTAATTTTAAGCATATATATATAGTGCATGCTCACTACAATGAGCTTGATGTGATATATGCTTTAATTTCCAGCCAAGCCAGTGCTTTTATTACGTTGTAATACGAATTATAGAAGCTGGTGTTGGCCTGTTTATAGGAGCGTGCACTATATATTATAGGAGAGTGCACTATATATATAAGCTTAAAATTAATGCCATCAGTTGAAAGGACCGATGGCGGAGTGGTATAAACCGCATGAAACAATTCATGTGATCGTTGGTTCAATACCTAAGTCCACCTGATGAGTTCTAATAGGAACGAAACCGGTCGTGAAAGTGGTATTTTATTCAACTAATTGCAGTTAGCCTATATGCCTTAATATCAATTAATTAGGATGATATCTTAAACAGGCTAACACCAGCTCTTATATTTCGTATTATAAGTGAGAGTGGTTATAATATACCATTGTGTGATTCAGTGTTTCCAAAAAGTTGCTACCGTTCAAAAATCCATGTGCTATCCATCATTTATTTAACGAAGACTGTGATAAAGTCGCTACCATTTAAATTTTCTGAATATTAAATTCTTAATGTAGAAATAAATTTCAATCTTGTTTGCATTACCATCTATTGAGACAGTGCTATGAATGTATGCTCTAAATTCATTACCTAGATATCTAGCATTTTGAATTTACCGCAACTTCTCATTTCTCATGTACATAATTGATATTTCATACGTCGTGGTTTATTCAGTGAAGATGGTTGATACAAGTGACTACACAGTTGAACATAGAGTTCATACACAGCGTGTCCAAAAAGTCACTATCGTTCAAAAATCCATATAATATCAATCATTTATTTAACAAAGAATGTGATAAAGTCGCTCTTAGAACTATCCAAAGCATACAGTTTTGAGGCAACTACTAGCTGTTTTTAAACATTTTACGATTAAGATTGGTCAAAGTCTGTTACATAATTGTTTCCAAAAAAATGTTCACACGCTTTTATGACAAAAACATTTATCAATTTAGCTAACTACTCATGCGGTTTGTGCATGACGTAATTACAATGCCAGCGTTTCAGGCAAACAGAGTAGATTGTATTATTATTCAATTCAGGAAGTTTAATTAATCAATCAAAACTAAAAATTTGCATAAACGCAAAAAATGTAATTTCGGTACCTTACTATGAAACGGCAAAAAGACCACGAGGTCATCGGAATCTACCGTGCCTATCAACAAAATATGCAAACTTTAGCAATAACAAACCGAAAACACAGTAAAAGATACAATTTTTAAATAAAATGATCAAATACAATTTCTTCATTCACGTCCAAACATCGTTTAATTATGAGACAACACTAATTGATCTGTACCATGCAACGCTGTTAACTACAATTTCAAACCGAGAAGCAGTTGCTGCTTCGAAGTCAAAAGTTTTATTTAAACAGTCTCAATTCTATATGACAGCGTTTTATTCAAAGACTCTTGTAAACAGTGATGTTGTTGTATGGACTTTTTATGAAAGGGCTCGTGTGATCAAATCTGTTATTACTTAGACTTGGTTTTCAATGTTACAGACCTTTAGGTATCGGTCAAAAGTCAAAAATATCGCTCAACCTGCTGAAAGACATATCATTTTTACCAACATGTCAGAAATTAAGAACTAAAACAACATTATTCTTCTACACTAGTTGTATAATTCAACCGTTTTATAGTAAAAATTTTGTTGGTTAGCAGAAACACAACCGACCAATAAAATTTTTGTCTATTTCAAATCAATGCAAACGGGTGGAAATTCAAGTTTAGCTTTTGTCAGGGAGACTTTGCTTGAAATGATTCACAGAGCATTGAATTTGCAAGTTTTATACAGCATTACAAAACTATCATTATTTTTGAATTTTACTTTTCTCATTCTTTGTGACACATCTACGTCATTACAAATAATCTCTAATAAGCATTCAAGACACAGGTTCCATATCACATAATTCCCGACACTTCTCTTTATTTTTTACGTTTAATTTCGTCCACCAGCATAGTTTCACTTTTTGAACGTCTTCTTCTTTCGAACACTGTTCTTAACACAAAACCATCTCTTAAAAGGTGTATAAGCCATCTTCTTTTCGCGATATCGGTTAACAGTTTCGGTTTCACAAAATTTTGGACTTTCTACATTTTTCAACTTTACTCGCGCAACTGCTAAATCTCCGACCTAAGAGAAATTCTCAATCTCTTTGGTCATCGTCAGATACAAAACTTTATTTTTTTTATAGCAAAGATGAAACGACACGAATTACCGTGCTTAAAACCACATCACCCAATTGCTGACCACGTGATAGATAAGAAAACGAGATCGTTTAATTGAATTACAAAGAATTGTGGAGAATAGTTATATCGACTAAGGCTATAAGGGAGTAGTTTTTTGGAGGATAACTCGTTTGAAACCGCGACGTCATGAATTAAAATGTGTAAGACACACGTGACCGATAAGCACGCGGTAAATCGTTTTATCACCAATTGGAATGTTGCACTCAGTGAGCCAGTGAGGGAAACACAACACATACTGGTACTCTCATGGTCGTATATACACAAAACAATTATCGTTAATTTCCAAGAGTGACCCAAAAAGAAGTTTTGAAGAAAAAGTATATTTGACCTCTTTTTTAGTTGAAATAGCTTTAAAGATTTGTTATCTCATTTTTAAATATTGTTGCAACAACTAGATTTAATAATTTAACTTTAACACAACAGAACGTGTTAATCCTAAACGTTTTAATGCTTGAGCTGACAAATCAAACATTATTTTTAAGCTCATAAAGCTTGATATTATACATCAGAGCCGACATAACTGAAAAAGAATCCCCCTTTACCACAGTTTTTCTTTGTGATTATGCAACTTATTCTTTTAGCTACTTTTAATAAAAACCTTAACATATTGAGCTCATTCGACTTCCATCAACACATTTTTTGAGTTCAGCGCTGCTCCAAACATCGTAACCTAACCATGGATTTTAAAACTTGACCGTTTGTTTTAGCCGATACCTTCGTATTTTTGCAGTAATTTTTTTCTCTTTCCATCCTGCGTAAATCTTCTTAATCTCATTTCCACAATTATCATTTTCTAGAATAATTGATTCCAAATTCTATCCATTTTTATAAATTTGATTTCATGAAATTTTATGGTCGTTCTGTACTTCTGTGCATTAACATACAGGTATAACACTTTGCGAAAACTCATTAGATCCAGATGGTTAGAAATCGTTTAAGTCAAAATTTTCAAAAACTCAGCAAACTTTTTGTATATAAAAGTATCAACTCACAAATTTTAATAGTTTTAGTCTGTTTATTCACGTCAAATAATATGAGCTTACAGATTCAACTTTCACGTAAATGTTTTCCAATTTTACATCAATTTTATTTGTCAAAAACACGAGATTCTAGCTTATCAAATATTTTATCAACATTTGCATCCAAATTCAACTAACAACTACACTTACAACTTTTTTCACAGCGGTTGCTATCAACCATAAAATGTGTCATACTCATCAACTTTATTTCAACCTTAACTAAACATTCAATTTTTGACTCTTGTTTAATGTTGACTTACACCACCACAAATAGAAAAAACTTACCAATATAAACAAAGTTTCAAAAAACTTATATCTGTTTACAAAGCAAAAAAAATTTCTCTGTACACTAATTTAAACCTAATACAAAATCTCACCACTATGTATACAGATTTACAAAAACAAAAAAAACTTAAACTTATTTGTTAATTTACCTTTAACGCATTTTGTTTGCATAAAACTACAAACAAAACCTCACAACATCTCGTATACAGGTTATTAAACAAAAATTTTCAATTTAATTGATTTCATGTTGTAAAAGTTTTAACTAACAATCTTTTTGTTGGTACAAAATTTTAATATAGCTTTGAAAAAAGCTGTTTGAGCCATAAGCTTTTCGTGACACTCTCATCAGTGGCGGTATCGTGTCAAAAGGGAAGATCTAGAGTGAATAAGTGTTTTATGTGAATAATTTGGACGTTAAGCAATCAAAATAAGCCAATGATAGCGCTAGTATTGCAAAGCGCGCGAAAGAAAGATTTCGCAATTGCGAAAGTTAGAGAAGGTGCAGCAGGAGGCCAAATGCCACGATTATCGAAAGAGTTTGAGAGTGTAAGCAAACTCTTTCTGTCTGCATAACACCGGGCGTCGGGTCTTGATATAAGTAGCCTCTAAAAGATTAAGATGGAAAGAGCTGCGCGCTGCGGCGAGGATTGAAAACCGCTCATCATCACAGTTTAATGCGCATCGATCACTATCTAAAAAATGCTGACCAATGGCGGAGTCACAATCCGGTTTGGTGTCGGTTCGTTTGCACGATCTGTGTGGTTGAGATCAGCGTGGACGAGTCAATTGCTGTCTTAACCATTGTAGAACATGTTGCTTGATGCGATCCTGTAGTCGTTGAGATGCACATAGCCCATAGCACATAGCCCATAGCCCATAGTTGAGATGGTGATCCCATAGCTACTCCGTCTGTTTGCTTGCACATCGTGTTATTGAAGGTGGTATTTGAAAAAGAAGCTGTACAAGCAAATAGACGGAGTAGCTATGGGATCGCCACTGGGTCTGGCTTTGGCCAACATCTTCGTTGGATATTGTGAAGAAAAGTTATTTTCTCAAACGCAAAAGCCTCCAACATACTTCAGATATGTTGACGACACGTTTGCCATCTTCGATCACGAAGCTGAAGCAGATGAATTTCTGACCAAACTTAACTGCCCTCATCCATCCCTCAAGTTCACCTTTGAAAAAGAGGAAGGGAAATGCCTACCATTTCTTGATGTCTACGTCGAAAGAACAGATGTTGGCTTGGAGACCAGTGTATACCGGAAACCCACTTTCACTGGCCAGTATTTGCGTTGGGAGTCCTTTAGTCCTTTTAAACGCAAAATAAGTCTAATATCTACAGTGGCGCATCGAACTCTAATGATTTGCACCAAGCGTAGACTCAATGAAGAAATAGAACGGATCAAGAAGATATTGCTAGACAATGGCTATCCTAAAAACATCATCAACATTTAGATCACCAAGAAAATTGCTCAGTTCTCCACCCTTAAGCGATTTGGCCCAGAAAAGTGTTCTGTGTACTTGAGGGTCCCTTGGATTGGCAAGCCATCTACAAATTTGGAAAAAGAAGTCAAAACCGCCGTGTAAAGCTGCTATGGTTCCGTCAGCACCCGCTTGGTCTTTACCTCTAAGCGCATGCTGCCTGTGGCCCGCAAGAATGTTCTACCTGCCATTCAGAAAAGTTTTGTCAATATGAATACAAGTGCCACTGTAATAGTCGGTACGTAGGGCGAACATCTCAACGACTACAGGATCGCATCAAGCAACATGTTCTACAATGGTTAAGACAGCAATTGACTCGTCCACGCTGATCTCAACCACACAGATCGTGCAAACGAACCGACACCAAACCGGATTGTGACTCCGCCATTGGTCAGCATTTTTTAGATAGTGATCGATGCGCATTAAACTATGATGATGAGCGGTTTTCAATCCTCGCCGCAGCGCGCAGCTCTTTCCATCTTAATCTTTTAGAGGCTACTTATATCAAGACCCGACGCCCGGTGTTATGCAGACAGAAAGAGTTTGCTTACACTCTCAAACTCTTTCGATAATCGTGGCATTTGGCCTCCTGCTGCACCTTCTCTAACTTTTGCAATTGCGAAATCTTTCTTTCGCGCGCTTTGCAATACTAGCGCTATCATTGGCTTATTTTGATTGCTTAACGTCCAAATTATTCACATAAAACACTTATTCACTCTAGATCTTCCCTTTTGACACGATACCGCCACTGATGAAAGTGTCACAAAAAGCTTATGGCTCAAACAGCTTTTTTCAAAGCTATATTAACAATCTTTTCATTAGGCATTAAAACTACTTCAGTATTTGTTTATTGGCAACTACAAATTAAAAATTGACCAATCAAAAAGACCTATGAACTTATTTCTATGCGTTCTCTTAACTGTTTCTAAGCGCTGCAGCCACAAGTTTTAACTCTGAAGCAAACCAAATCCCATGGAACTTAGCATCTGGCAATACCATCAGCAAACTAGGACATTAATTACCAATATGACTTACATAAGAACAAAAATTTTGTACGTGTTTGCTTTTTTTTGTCAAACCCTACCTACCTTTCTTACTAGACGTTGCTCTTTTAGCGTATTATCCTAGTTGATTTTGAAACAAAAACCGTCAGTTAATCGAAAAATAACATTTTTATCGCTGTGCAATTAAATTTCCTCTTGCTTCTTTAAAATTTTGTGTAGTATACAATCTTTTCAATCAAGCTACATTATTTGAATGTTATTGAGACGGACATCTTTGTAAACTTTCCTTTCGCCAAGCGCTGAACTTACAATTTTAATAAAAATAGTTTCAGAATTCCACTCACCATCACGTTTAAATTTCAAACTTGCAATCAATATGCAAAGTTTGTCAGTAAAGCTAGAAATGTTTACGTTTCTCGCCGTACGTAAAAACGAAATCTTTTATGAAATATCTTATTATACGACAAAAATCTAAACTTAAGATTTACCGATAACAAATAATTTTAATTTCCTCACTATGCACTCTTTACAGATTGGTGATTAGTGGTCAAACTTGCAGTGGTTAACGTCAACACACTTGATTTCAAAAAATTTTTATAAACTTACAATCTGTTTATATCCATTAGTTAAAAATTTTCATGTAATGACTTTTTAATAACTTAAATACAATAAAACCAAACTTATGATTAAGTGGTGCATTAAAGTTTTTGTCTTCACCAAAAATCAAACTCACACAGCTTTAACACAAAACATACAAATTTATAATCATCAAAAATTCTGTTACTTTCACGCCTAAAGCTTGCATTAAACACTGAATTTGAAAACTAGTAACAAGTAATGTGTGCTTAATCAAACAAAATTTCAAATTTTTTTCAATTCTAAGACGGCAGTTATTGCACCATAACCTGGACACTGTTATTTTCGAGTGCAAAACACAACAAATGACCTAATACTTTTCAACTAGTAAGCATTTTTTACATTATTTTAAGTTATAAATCTACTAATTTTGTTGCATTCAATCCTCACTAAACATTACTAGTTTTTGATGTCACATAAAAGTTTTTACTTGAAAACGTTTAGTTGCCTTAGTTTTTCTTTCTTTGAGGTGACGTGGTAATATTTGATTGAAAGATCAAATAAAGGCTGCATATGACGATTCTTAATGCGAGTATCACGTGATAACGACGCAGTAAAGTGTCAAATGTTGTGTGAATACCAACTGAAATAAAGCGAATTATCAATATTTTACAAGTGTAAATGTAAAAAAATGGTCTGTGGGTTTATTAACATTATAGCTACTGGGTAATGCGTCAAAAAATCAATTTTTGCGAAACCACCAGGTTATTTTGAAAATTCTTTTTTTGAAAGCAGCGCTTGTAGGATCGGGAGAGCACTACTTTTGATGAAGACAACGGCAATGATACAAAGAGTAGGAGTGGTGTGGAAAAGAAGAGGCAGTACCATTGTTTCATAATTAAACGATGTTTGGACGTGAATGAAGAAATTGTATTTGATCATTTTATTTAAAAATTGTATCTTTTACTGTGTTTTCGGTTTGTTATTGCTAAAGTTTGCATATTTTGTTGATAGGCACGGTAGATTCCGATGACCTCGTGGTCTTTTTGCCGTTTCATAGTAAGGTACCGAAATTACATTTTTTGCGTTTATGCAAATTTTTAGTTTTGATTGATTAATTAAACTTCCTGAATTGAATAATAATACAATCTACTCTGTTTGCCTGAAACGCTGGCATTGTAATTACGTCATGCACAAACCGCATGAGTAGTTAGCTAAATTGATAAATGTTTTTGTCATAAAAGCGTGTGAACATTTTTTTGGAAACAATTATGTAACAGACTTTGACCAATCTTAACCCTGCTCTGGTGCCATGGGGTCAATATGACCCCATGCTTATTTGATAGGCTAAATATTCCAAACTTTGAGATTATAAGCTTTTATCTTGTTTGTATTTTCTTTGCAGGTTCTTGTCAACTGTTTCTATTTGTTCAATCTTAACTTGAATGCTGCCTTTTTTGTAAATTTTACATTTTATTTGTTTGAGGTCATATTGAACCCATGAAAGAACTATTCATATCGTTGATTGTTCTTCAAGGTAAGCGCAAATTGGTGACCCTGCAAACATCTCAGGTTGTGAAACAAATCATATTTGCAGCTGTGGAGTTTTACCAAAAGCACCTCTAGTTGTTCAAAACATCACCCAGCATTGTTCATCAGGGTGCAAGAGATGCGAGATTGTCCGAGATTGAAGGACAAAAAGTGCAGATTCACCTGCAGTAGATGTCATGACACCACTTGCGAAGAACACAGCAAGATAGTCTGTAACCAGTGTCATAAGTTAAATATTTATGTATTGTGCACTCCACTACATTTTTCAAGCAATAAACACAGACTGATAACAAATTGAGTTTTTCTAATGGTGGCAAAATGTAATTTTTGTAATGGGGTCATATTGACCCAAAGGTACTGCTAACGTGACTTTTTCATGGTATCAGAGCAGAATTAATTGTAAAATGTTTAAAAACAGCTAGTAGTTGCCTCAAAACTGTATGCTTTGGATAGTTCTAAGAGCGACTTTATCACATTCTTTGTTAAATAAATGATTGATATTATATGGATTTTTGAACGATAGTGACTTTTTGGACACGCTGTATATGAACTCTATGTTCAACTGTGTAGTCACTTGTATCAACCATCTTCACTGAATAAACCACGACGTATGAAATATCAATTATGTACATGAGAAATGAGAAGTTGCGGTAAATTCAAAATGCTAGATATCTAGGTAATGAATTTAGAGCATACATTCATAGCACTGTCTCAATAGATGGTAATGCTGTGATGATTGCATGTATATTTGATTTTAATTTAATTGTATTTGGCTTCATTTTTAATATCACTATCAGTATTTCTTATAATGGGTGTCAAATATCAATGTTGACATTTGGTATAAGAAATTGCATTGCTTTCACATCAATCTTATCAAAACTCCATTGCTTTATCGTGTCACGTGATTCGTGTTCGCATTTATATATGTTCGCATTGCTTATGATGATTATTGCTGGTCAATCATCCGCTTCGCTCATGCTTTGAATCAAGTTACTGCTGCTTTACTTGCTTTGCCCTCATGGCTAACATTCCGTTAGTATATTTATTAACTGTCATACCGAGTGAGGAAATTATCGAGGAATAATACTGTATAATAGACTAACCAACACATGACAATTGAGGAATATTACCCAATAGCAATAACGAACTCACAACAATGCAAATAAGATTGAAATTTATTTCTACATTAAGAATTTAAAATTCAGAAAATTTAAATGGTAGCGACTTTATCACAATCTTCATTAAATAAATAATGGATAATACATAGATTTTTGAACGGTAGCAACTTTTTGGAAACACTGAATCACACAATGGTATATTATAACCATTCTCACTTATCTGTTTTAAACAGCATTGCTTCTACCGTGATGGATTGCGCAATAAGGATGCAATTGCAGTCTGGCTTAAAATAGAATTACATTATGACGGAGTGTGCAATAAGGATGCAACTACATTCCCATGTTCTAGTTAAAATACTTACGTCATAATGGGCTGCACAGTAAAGATACAATTACATTCCCATAGTCTAGTTAAAAACAGAATCGATTACATCATGTTTGTGAAATAAGGAATCACACCCTGAAAACCATTATGTAAGCTTAATAACAAGTCAAATCATAAGAATTGCACCAAACTTTTTGAAATTTTTACATGACATCGACACCGTGTTAGAATTAACTCCCACAGACTGCCCTTGCATGAAATTAATAGATCTAGGGTTAGCTCCCTTCGACCTCCATCAAATAAAATTGGTGTTTATGGTTAACTATCTCTCACAAAAAATTAATAGACCTAGGGTTAGCCTTCGTATATATGATTAGAATTACGATTAGGGTGAGGGTTAGGGTTGGGGTTAGAGACAACGCTGCCAGAACCTCCGTCAAAACTTCCGCAATTGATGCCAAATGAGCCATTCTATACTGCTGACTAACTGATGCTGCTGATGCAACTGCATATCCTCCGCAACACATGACCTTGTGGCCTAGCGTGATAGTGCAAGTCTTGTAGTGCCAGTTTTCTGTAGAAAATTTTTTTTCTGCAAAAACTGTCATAAAAAGTCAGTTTTAACCTGAGTCATGATCAGCTCGTTATTTTGTGCAAAATACATCTGGCTACTTATGTTTGTGACAGCAGGCCCATAGGCTACAACAGCATGTTACTTGCCAACACGATTATTTTTCTTAAAGTGCAAAGTGTGATATTATAATCGTGATTATTTACCATTAAACTTTGTTGTAGCGGAATCCTTTTTCTGCTATGATGCCATATCAAAACGCATACCCATACAATTTCAGTGTTGTATCTCTGTTCAGAAACTAGGTTTAATTACTACGTAATCGGAAATTAAGCAAGCCGCTCTGTGTCATTTGTGCACAAACTATAAACGGTTGCTTGCCTAGTTAACAAAAAACAGCAACACCAAAGATCATTCATTTTATTTCACATCACCATAAAAACAATCTGGAGTAGCAACTTAGATGAAAATCTTGTACCTTGTGGTCGTTTTTTGAACAGGGTTTGTTGTTGTTGTATCGTCTTTGATCTAAACCTTATCGCAATATTTTGATGTAGTAGGCCTATGTAGGCTATTAAGGCAGAAACTCTAGCTTTGCAGAGGTAGGCTAAGTAGATGCAAATAAAGCAAATTAGCAATGCTTCCCCTAGATACATTTTGCGAGCACGAGCGCCTCATGAGCTACCACTACTGAGAAAGAAATATAACGAAAAGCGCCATTTAAAATTAAAACGTCATCTCCCAACCCCTAGAAAACAGTGCGCAAATATCCGATTGAAAAACGTTGGTACAGAATATGTTTCTTCAAACGGCATGGCCATTTAGTGATTCACTGATAAAGGTTAAAAAAATATTATTCTTAAAGATATATTTTTGGATAGTCATGTTTCTTGTGATAGCAAACCCATTAAGTCGTGCTAGATGTGGAGTGAAAAAATGTTTTCAGGTCAAATCAAAAAAGCAGGGACACCAACAACTTACAAATGACCAAAAACTGGTTCTGAGCAAATTATAGATTGTCACTGCTTTCGCACTGCTAACACATTGAGGTCAAAGGTCAACTATAAAAAAAATCAAAAAAATGTCACATCTCTTAAATAATTTGTGCTAAATAAGTACTTTTTAGCTTAAAAATCAATCCAAGCTTACATTTACACTACCTGAACTTTTTGCGATTAAATCAACTCAGATACCAGATATTAGCAAAAACGCCTTACTGATTCATAAAATTCATTAATATTTACTGGCAAGGCGCGTTTACATAAACAAATTTTTAGGTCCTACTTTTTTGCATAATCAAATGTGAAAAATGCATCTTTTCATTATGAGCATATCGATTCAGACGGCCAAGTAGATTTTGCCCAATGGATAGTAGTGAAAACACCAATAACAAGGATTATGCTTTTATGACGTAGCCAAATCTTGTTTTAAAACAAAACTATCGTTTTTGGAAATGCAATTGATTAAAAAACATTATGGTAGTTGCACTTAGCCACTGCGTATCTTCTAAGTTTGTTCAATCACTTGCAACGTCTTATTTTGCCCTGTTTCACCTGCAACGTTCACACTTGTGGTGTACATTCCTCCCAGGCAAAAGTCTGGAAATGAAGGCCATTTATAATCCTTTTCTGAAAGGTAATTTTTATGCTTCACATTTCTTATTGGTCGGCTAGATTTTCTTATCTCAAAAATGCATATGATAGGGAATTCTGGCCATTTGTTTACGGATGTTTTTTTGATGTGCTCATCTATCAATTGCTTTAGTTTGCAAACATTGACCATCATGTCGTCGTCAGCAATAGAATAAAAGGTGTTGTTGTCAAGATTTTCTGATGCCCATTCCATTCCAGCTAAGACTTTTAAATTGACAGAGCTGTAAAACAACATTTATTATTAACAATTCGGTTCCGCCGGCGTTGCCCGCAGGGCCCCCATCAGCAACGTCGAGGTTGAAAATATCGTTTCAAATTGCCAAGCAGTCTTTATCCAATGGATATTTGTGAAAACAGTTATAAACTTTATTGAATTATGAAAATAGTTACACTAATAAACTTATGAACTTCACCCAATGGATAGCTGTAAAGACACTGATAGCAAGGTTTATGTGTTTTAGCACAACCAAATCTTTTTCCAAAAAAAACTATTGTTTTTGGAAATGCAATCAATTAAAAATAATTATGGGAGTTGCTGATAGCCACTGCGTGACTCCCAAGTTTATCCAGTCCCTCGCAACGTCTTATTTTGCCCTGTTTTCACCGCAGGCGTCCTTGAAGTTAACAAACTTTTTTCTATTAAATTGAGCAAGGGCTTCAATTGAAAGCATATCAAAGTTATGAAATGGCGCCAAAATTATTGAAATGCGTTTTTAAAGTTACGCCATTTAATATTAGGACCACCAGGTTTTAGCATAAACGCAGTCAGGCAAAGAACAAACTAACCCGAAATCCAAGATTTGCAGTTAGGTTATTACGATAGCAGCGCTCTCATCATTAATGCTGAGTTTAAGAATTTCAGTTCCAGCCAGCTTTATGCAGTTGGCATTCGTGATAACCGTGATAAAAAGTTAATGCATTGTTGTTCCAAAATTAAAAATGTCGTTTTTTTAAATGAAATCGACTAATCTTATTGAACATTATGGGGGTTGCCCATAGCCGCTATATTCCTCCTCTAGTTTCTGGAGTTTGTCGCTACGTTTTGCTTGCCCTGTTTGATAATTGGCAACTGGATTTGCTCACAATTGAAACAACCAACGATTTCTAAAAGTTTTATTTGTTTATGCATGGAAGTATAATTTCTAAGTTGTGTGATAGCTGAGATGGGGATGGCGTCAAAGCAATTGACATGTATTTTCAGAAGTAATCTATTAAATATTAGGACCACAACTGACGACTTTTTCCTAATTGTATGCCTATTTATACGATCTAAAGCCTCTGACTGAGCGCATGCTGCTTGGTCCTGGCATGAAGGCAGTCGGCAAAGAACAAACTAACCCAAAGGGATGTACATGCAGATAAATAATTTCAATCGCAGCGATCCTATCAGTAACGTCGTGGTTAAGAATATCAAATCAGCCGAATGCACCGGCTTCATCCAATTAAACAGAAAATTGGTTCAACATTTAGATAATATGTAGCTCGATACTAATATAATGTTGCAAACGATAAAACAGAAACGTTTTTATTTCTCTCTTTTGTAGGGCAATTATCATCATTTTTTGTTGGGAGGAGAGTACTTTTTAAAATTTGTAAAGACTTCATTTTGGATAAATCTTTTTGAAAATTTTGATAAACAGAATGTCAAACAACCATGCTTTTGATGAAGAATAGACAAAATGTATTACAGGACTAAGTTTTTTTAGAAATTGCAATTTTGTGAAGCTCAGTCACCAAATCTTTGAGTGTTTATGATCGGCAGGCTACATTTCAAAAGTTTTAGAAACTTCAATTTTTGATCAATCTGTTTGAAAATGTAGAAAGATCATACCAAAGAACCATGTTTGCGAGCAAAACTAGTCAAAATGTACCAAAGAAGTAACTTTTCATAAAAATTTTTTTTTAAAAAGATTCACAAGAATAATGGGAATAGTGACAAATGAAAGACCAAAAAATACGAAAGCAGGTGTCTTGATATCGGTTTTTTCTGTCGTTGAAAAGAAAGGAATTGAATATTTGCAATGGGGGTTAGCTGCAAGATTTTAGCTGTGGAATGCATGCTACCTAGTGGATTAAAATCTTTACTATCAGGGAATTATTGCATCTTATCCAGAAAATCTCGCTGATTTATCAAAAATGATCAAGCAGTCAGCAGATTTTTTCAATTTTCCAACTGCATCGTGCAAAGTACAGCTTGATTTTTTAACGTTGCTTACGGAATCGCAAAATGTATAAGTAAAACCGCACACTATAGCGGAAAAGCTATAACTACATGTTGCTATCGAATAAATCTTCACAATGATTGAGGAATCATCCGCATGGAAGCTTAAATCTGTTCTACTCTCAAACAACTTCGTTTGCAGGAGAATCCATAGAATTTTTGATGGCATTTGGTGATTAGCTGGCATCAAAAAATAAGCGAAATGAGTTCTGTTTACAGTTGGATGAGCAACCAACAGTGATAAAGAGGCTTATTTAATATGTTACGTACGATTTCTTGACCCTGATAAATTCATTATCAAGATGACATACATTATAAAGATTTATTGTTTTCTAATCCCATTTTAATGGGTTTTTGAGGTCATGACTCTTTGAAACAGTGAATGATTTTATAGAAGTGCACATCTTTGAGGGGAACATTGCGGCGGCAATTGTACTGTTGTTTCTCGAACAATGTAGGTTTGTTTTTGGTAGACTACGAGCGCTAGTGCTGGGCGTTGCTCCCAACGCTAAATGGACCCATTGTTTGATACATAGTGAGGCTCTGGCTTCAAAACAACTCAGTATTGTTTTGAATGCAGTAATAGCAAAGATCGTCGAAATTGTAAGCAATATTAATACAAGGCGGATCAAAACTCGAATCTTGCTATGGCCTTGGTACGAAGCACTACTTTTTATTGTTTTATTATACAAGTAATTTCAAGATGGCTTTCCAAAGAAAAGTTGCTATTTTGTGTTTGCTAATTGCGAATAGAAATTGCCGTTACCTGAAGGAGGAAAGCCGTGCACTTGCAGTTATATTGAAAGACGGAGTTCTGTGACTTAAACAAGCCTATCTCAGCAATATATTTCCAAAACTCAATCAGTTGACCATCACCCTTCGAGGAAAAATACCAATATCTTGCAACTTTTGACTAATATTTATGAAACGCTCGGGGGGTTGAGTGCGTAAATTTCAGGGTGTCCACAAATTATTGTTACAGTTTCAAAAATTCAACAACTTTTCAGTTTTTAAGACTATTTCAATTGGTTTGTTTTTAAGTAAACGGAAATAATTACAGTTTTTCTCTCTTGACAATTATTTATTGAAATAATTTGTTTAGGAATTATAGTTTCTTTAGTAATTAAGGAGAATGTTTTGATTTGATTTGAATGTTTTGATTTTGATAATTAAATTTGATTAGCAGCAAAAGCAAAATTTCTGAAAATGAGCACTCCCTAGAAAAAGTCCCGTGCATTTCCTCGTTTATAGAGACGATGTCAGACACCCAAGCGTAGCGAAACTTTAGACGCAAATTTGGAAGAGAGCCACCTGCGACGTCTACCATCTCTTAAAAAGTTCTTTAAGTTTGATATTCTTTCAAAACCAAAATGCTTGATCCACCCATGCAACTGCAAACCAAAAAGTGGGCCCCTTCTTAAATTTGGTGTTATCTTTGCCTATGATTTTTTCATTGTACGTATAAACTGGTCAGAAAAGCTTAGTTTTGCTAAAAATTGTTTTGAAATTGGGAAGTTTCGGAATCACTCGCTTGCTTTCGACTTATAAAGTGCACTTTTAGTAGCCTACCATCAAAATCTGACTTCTAACATGTGCTCAATTGTTTTGCAACGGGTTGTGATAGTGATGGGACAAAAAGAAACGGAATAAAAACTAAAATACAGGGTGTTTCAAAAGTAACTTATCAAAAGTTTATCTCATATTAACGACTACAACACAAGCTATATTGATTCAATAACATTTATTTATCAAAGAAAACGTGACAGAACACCAAAATGTAGAATATGCCATATACATTGGCATATTCTATGAATATTTGCCACATTATTCAATCGCATTATTCAATTCTCCAAGCCATCCACTTGGAGAAAACGTATGACTGGCCGATGCAGGCTGCTAAAGACTCATTGTATTTCTACCCATCTAACATCATCAATGATTTGTCTGATGTTATGTTTAAGATCATTGATTGTACAAGGATTGTTAGCATTAGCCATTCCCTTCAATTTTTCCCAAAGATAGAAGTACGATAGCGTCAGCTCTGATGAAAGTGGTGACCTTAGATGTTGTGAAATTACGCGTTCACCAAATATCCAGCGGTCGGCTGTCATCGTAGCTCGTGCAGTATGAGCAGTGGGGCGCCATCTTGTTTGAACCAGGTTCGTGCCTTTCACATGCTGTAAGTCGAGAGTAGAATGGGACATAAATATCTTTAATATACCGATCAAAGTTAATGATGCTGTGGAAGAAGATTGGTTCCAGAATACGGCTCCTGGATACGCCACACCAGACACCGCTCTTTTGGTCATGAAGCGGCTTCTCGAATATTTTATAAGAATTTTCAGTTGCCCGTGTTCTCGAATTCTGAGTGTTCATACAGCAAGATTAATGAAATCATGACTCATCAGTAAAGAATGTGTCATTCAAGACATTTTCTCCATTTATGTCGATGTATTGTTGAAACCAGCGACTAAAGATGACTCGCTTTTCTATGCCTTGGGCCTTGAGTACATGAACGACACTAACTTTGTAAGGGAAGAACTTTGCTTTTTAACTGCTCTGTAGATTGACGTTAACGACATACCAGTTTCCTGTGAAAAACGTTTCAAAAATTTTTGCGGGTTCCTATTTAATTTATTTGTGTTGTTTTGTAGTGCTTCGTTAGTTACAACTGAAGGACTGCCGCTTCGAGGTCGATCCTGCTTGCTTCCAGTTTGCTCAAATTTCTTCATTAATGCTACAACACAATGTCAATCAAGAAGGCGTTTCTCTCCAAATATTCTTTGAAAAAGTACATAACTTCTTGCGAATACTTTCCACCGTGACTGTACACTTCCTTAATCAAAAATATTTGCTCTTCTAAAGACGAAAGCATTTTGTTTGGTCTTGAAAACTGGACTTAAGGTCACTAATTTTGCTGCCACTTTTATACTACATGTGTACCAAATTATGATGCCATTACATTATATCATAATATAGTAACAGTCCATCACAATTGAAATATAAAATATTGTTTTATTTCTTCGACCGTTTACGTGTTTAAACCTGTATCTTAAGACTGAGACATAGACGATGTACCGTACCTAAAACGTAACTTTGTCGTTTCATGTGACTTCAACCAGATCGATGAAATTTTGAATGCCTTTATAGCTGTTGTTTGCAATTTTGCGCTGTTACGTGACGTCCTAATTTACATTTTGATTCAATTTCCAAATTAACTGTTATCAAGCACTCGCAGTAGTAGATTTGCGGTTGGCCTATCCAGTGCACTTATTAGTAGAAACGTCAATTTGTTACAAGAGATCAGTTTTGATATTAGTTTGTTTTTCAGTGTGAAGCTTGACATAAGTTTTGCTTGTTTAGTTGTTATGTTTTTTTAACAATCGACGTATTGTTTTTCGTGCATAGCACCATCCCAAGTGAAGGAATGTGAGCCATTAATTAATGTCACTTCTAGATGGTATTAACAAGCCTAGCCTGTAAAGAGTACATTAAGGTTTAGCAGTTTATTTATACCGATTTCCCTTTTGCGATACAGCTGTGTATTTTTTAATTTGTAGTTTTGGCAACTAACTGCTCGAATAGCCCAGTCCTACTGTGCTGAGCATTGACCTGGAAAAAATATATGAAAGCTCGTGTCCAATAGCGTGGTAATTACTTTATGGTTTTGTTCAACTTAGTTTTTATTAATATAGGCCGATGTAAAGCCACATTTAGCTCACATCCCCCAAGACCGTTTCTATTATTTTTTTATAGAAACCGTTTTAATATCTCGAACTTTGTCATCGCAGTTCTTTGTAATCTTCTCAATCGTGAATTGTAATATATTGATCTGCTTCGATCTTTATGAGATAGAGCATCCGGTTTGAAAGAGACACGTCGTAGTTTGCTGGGAGGAAAGGAAACGCGTTTTAGCTAAAGCAAGCTAAGCTAATTACTTGTTGCCCTCGAGTAACATAAAATGAAGGTAAAATAGAAAAATTTCTCAAAACTGACCCCCAATATCACACCGTACCATACGACAATCTTTTACAACCTGTAAATAACATGCGACCGGTTTCGACCTTATTGGGTCTCATCAGGCGGATGTAAAATACACACATGATAAAAATGCATAATACAAAGAATTACAGATTTGCTACTGTGTGCAAAATAATGATGCAATTCAAAATAATACAATACAGCAATCCCTATATGAAAGGGGTTCAATTAAGAAAACACGCACCTGATAAGGACAAAAAGCCGCAACGGTAAGCCCTAACAGGGGTGTGGGATCATTATTAAGACTTTATCGCTTTACAGACTGTAGTTGGTGCTAGTCATTAGTAAGCCAATTTCGGGCAATCTCCTACCTAAATGGATCTGCCTCCAGCATTACACTAACACAAAACAGAGAAATTGCTCAAAAATGGTTACCTGCATCATACCGTACCATGCAACAGTCAATAACCCACGGCCGGTTTTGATCTTATTGTGTCTCATCAGGTGGTGTCAAAAACATACAATTACAATAAAACAAATTGATATGAACACTATTTTTTGACTATAAAAATATATTGTGCAGCAGTAAATGCAAACATTCTTGGCCTCATATGTACAACTATTGTCATAACATATTTCAGAAATTAATAGGTATATTAATTTTGAAACATCCTGTACTTGGTTTTTCAAGGAAACCAAACCAGATGAATATTAGTGAAAAAATTTTGAAGCAGTTGGAGAGGTACAATATCGTAGAATGAGGTTTTTGAATGGTGGTAGGCAAAACAAATAAGTCCACCGTTCAGTTAAGCAAGTGCGTTAAAGCGTGAGCTTCAACCTTCAGTTTTCACAAAACAAGATCCGTCATATAATGCTCAAATTTTAATTTATGAATCACTTTTTCCTATTTTAACCTATGCTTGAAAATAATTGATAATGATCAAAAGGTAGCGATCTCTAGTGCATACCTTAAAAACAGGATTTTAAAAAAAGCTTAAGATGTATAATAAATGGATAAAATTTGTAGCACAAAAACTCAAAATTTTTTTAACATCTTGCCGCTGCTTTTTGTGTTTAGAGTTCTCAGTTGTTTTATTTGGTCATGAGAGTGAAAAGGCCCAAGAAAAACTCCTTCATGTCAAATTTGTTTTGCCACGTCATTTACAAAAGGTAGTTTGGCCATCCAAAACTTTAGTAAAAGAGTTGCATAAGCAACCTGGCTTGATCAATCCTCAAAATTAAACTAGTTGTGTTGGCAGATATAGCTGAAGATTTCAAAGTTTATGAGAGTTGTTTTCAACAGGAAACCACTTGGCTTCCCAAGAGAGGAATCTTTTCTTCAGAGGAGTAAAATTGTTCTAGGGTGGAATTGGGGAGAAAAAATTTTGGTATGGGGTATAAAAATTTTGTTGATCGCTTTGCATATACACATGCGACAAAGATATTGATCTCCAAAAGGCTGTCGTCAATTCTATTAGGTGTGATGACTTTTTTATTTTATTTTGTTTTTTCGGAGATCACATTTCCTGACCTCTACAAATCAAATAAAAGAAACCACTTAAGGGAGAGAAGGTTGAATCTGAGGTCTGTAGGGGAGGAAATCGGAAAAAACGTTTAGAAAAACTGGTATAGAAGAAGCTTCCAAGACAACTGCTCCAACAGTCATTTATGGGAAAAAATAAGTCGATAACCCCTAGTCTTATGCATTATGCAATATTTTGGTCTGCTTGCACTCTCCATTAAAACGGTTCAATTTCACTGTTTGCTGACATGCACAATAAAAGTTATTGCGTAAGATATGGCAAAAGAATTGAATCAAGCAACATCAACATTAAAAATCGCTCAATACAAAATGTTTGCAGCACGATGTTAACTATTTAAACAAATATGCTTTTGATAATAAACATATTTTTCGATGGAATACCATCGTGGTAATCAAACGATAGTCTTAAAGCACAACAATTTCTGCATCTAGATATTGGTTTAATAAAAGGTTAAATCAAAATCAATAAAAGAAAGAAAGATATTCCCTAAAATTCGTTTTATGTGTCTTATTGTTCCTGTAGAGACAAGTATAGAAAACCTGAGTCGTTTTTCTTAACTGTATCTGCTAAATGGGAAGCTTGTTTTGTGAGCTAAACTGACAGTCATTAATTTTTGCATGCTAAATTTGAACATTGGCTAAAGATACCAGACCATTTGTTTAAGACACTATTTAAAATTTGTTTGTTTGATAATTTTCCAAAATGGTTGCTCATGTGTTCAACAACTTTCAAATCTGTTTTAATAAGCATATCATTTGGCATGCCTAATATATTTCTCCATATACTAGTTATCAAAACATCATCAGTGTTTAACAACGAACGTGTTCTTGATATTTTGTAAAGTTGACGTGCAACGTTCACACTTGTGGTGTACATTCCTCCCAGGCAAAAGTCTGGAAATGAAGGCCATTTATAATCCTTTTCTGAAAGGTAATTTTTATGCTTCACATTTCTTATTGGTCGGCTAGATTTTCTTATCTCAAAAATGCATATGATAGGGAATTCTGGCCATTTGTTTACGGATGTTTTTTTGATGTGCTCATCTATCAATTGCTTTAGTTTGCAAACATTGACCATCATGTCGTCGTCAGCAATAGAATAAAAGGTGTTGTTGTCAAGATTTTCTGATGCCCATTCCATTCCAGCTAAGACTTTTAAATTGACAGAGCTGTAAAACAACATTTATTATTAACAATTCGGTTCCGCCGGCGTTGCCCGCAGGGCCCCCATCAGCAACGTCGAGGTTGAAAATATCGTTTCAAATTGCCAAGCAGTCTTTATCCAATGGATATTTGTGAAAACAGTTATAAACTTTATTGAATTATGAAAATAGTTACACTAATAAACTTATGAACTTCACCCAATGGATAGCTGTAAAGACACTGATAGCAAGGTTTATGTGTTTTAGCACAACCAAATCTTTTTCCAAAAAAAACTATTGTTTTTGGAAATGCAATCAATTAAAAATAATTATGGGAGTTGCTGATAGCCACTGCGTGACTCCCAAGTTTATCCAGTCCCTCGCAACGTCTTATTTTGCCCTGTTTTCACCGCAGGCGTCCTTGAAGTTAACAAACTTTTTTCTATTAAATTGAGCAAGGGCTTCAATTGAAAGCATATCAAAGTTATGAAATGGCGCCAAAATTATTGAAATGCGTTTTTAAAGTTACGCCATTTAATATTAGGACCACCAGGTTTTAGCATAAACGCAGTCAGGCAAAGAACAAACTAACCCGAAATCCAAGATTTGCAGTTAGGTTATTACGATAGCAGCGCTCTCATCATTAATGCTGAGTTTAAGAATTTCAGTTCCAGCCAGCTTTATGCAGTTGGCATTCGTGATAACCGTGATAAAAAGTTAATGCATTGTTGTTCCAAAATTAAAAATGTCGTTTTTTTAAATGAAATCGACTAATCTTATTGAACATTATGGGGGTTGCCCATAGCCGCTATATTCCTCCTCTAGTTTCTGGAGTTTGTCGCTACGTTTTGCTTGCCCTGTTTGATAATTGGCAACTGGATTTGCTCACAATTGAAACAACCAACGATTTCTAAAAGTTTTATTTGTTTATGCATGGAAGTATAATTTCTAAGTTGTGTGATAGCTGAGATGGGGATGGCGTCAAAGCAATTGACATGTATTTTCAGAAGTAATCTATTAAATATTAGGACCACAACTGACGACTTTTTCCTAATTGTATGCCTATTTATACGATCTAAAGCCTCTGACTGAGCGCATGCTGCTTGGTCCTGGCATGAAGGCAGTCGGCAAAGAACAAACTAACCCGAAGGGATGTACATGCAGATAAATAATTTCAATCGCAGCGATCCTATCAGTAACGTCGTGGTTAAGAATATCAAATCAGCCGAATGCACCGGCTTCATCCAATTAAACAGAAAATTGGTTCAACATTTAGATAATATGTAGCTCGATACTAATATAATGTTGCAAACGATAAAACAGAAACGTTTTTATTTCTCTCTTTTGTAGGGCAATTATCATCATTTTTTGTTGGGAGGAGAGTACTTTTTAAAATTTGTAAAGACTTCATTTTGGATAAATCTTTTTGAAAATTTTGATAAACAGAATGTCAAACAACCATGCTTTTGATGAAGAATAGACAAAATGTATTACAGGACTAAGTTTTTTTAGAAATTGCAATTTTGTGAAGCTCAGTCACCAAATCTTTGAGTGTTTATGATCGGCAGCAGTCCCGTAGCACTCCAATATCGGGCCCCCCACAAAGTAAGCGCAAGAGCCCCTGCGCACAGGTCATATCACTTTAGAGGTGTAAAATTGAAAAGCTGCATTAAGAAAATAGACCACAATTTGTACATAAGTAAACAGGCTAATGTCAGAATAAAGCATGCCGATACCGAAGGTGCAATCATAAAAAATTTGGCACCGATGCCAGAGTTCAGTAGGACATTTATGCAGACACTGCGAAACGAAAGTAATGACACTGAAAAGCATGAAAAAGTTATAAAAACACAGTATCATTTAAATAGTCTGGAGCGAACCTTTTTGTTCGCAAATGCTGTTATGACATTGTCATAATCAAGAGATCGGGCGCAGTCATTTTCGATTGACAACATGGCTAATGAAGATAGTCTACTGTCTGTCATAGACGTTCTATTAAAAGTTTTGATCAGTTTCAATTTGCTGAAGCTTCTTTCTGCGCTGGCAACAGTCACGGGGCAAGTTAGTAAGATTCGAAGTGCGATGTACACATTCGGATACAATTCAAATAAATGAGTCTTTAGAAGATAGTTCAGAAAGTCTTGAGCCGTATTGAGATTGCGTTTTTTTTGTAAAATTAAAACAAACCGCTGTAGCTCAGCGCTCATTTCATCAGAATCAATGTCACCGAACTTTTTTTGGAACTCTTTACAGCAAGTAAGAAGAGCATTTTCTTGTTGCACAAGCAAAAGTTTGTCTCGTGTGTACAAAAACGAAAAGGCGGAAGAAACCTCACGTAACAAATTAAAGCGCTCCTTTATTGACATAATAGCCTGGTCTACTAATGGATAGAAAAAGTTGCTTTTAAATTTCAGTTCAGGAGTAGCTCGTTGTTCCTCTTCACCTTGGTAATTAAACAATCTTCTTTTCTTTCCACTTCTTGACGGAGGAAAAGAAGGATCCAATTCCTGTGCTATTTCAACAGCAGATGTTGCGACACTGTCATAGCCCGTTGTGCGATAGTTTTGCAAAAACTTTTCAGTTGCCTGGATTTCCGTTTCCATTGTATGAAGGGAGACTCCATACGATTGAAGAATCTTGCTTGCTTTATTGACTTGGAATAGGATATCATACCAAATAAACACCGACAAAAGAAAACTCCATTTTGATAAATGAGCTATCAACGATTTTGTTTCTGAGGCAGCTCTTCCATCTTTTCTTTCTATGGAAATGGCTTCCAAGTCTTTCAGTGCCAGCAACACCTCTTTTAAATTGTATCGAAGAGGTTTGATGCATTTAATTCTGCTTTCCCAACGAGTATCAGATTGTGACTTTATGGACAGCTCCACATGTTTCTTCAAAATTTCCCAACGCTGAGCAGAGAAAGAAAACAGCACATACAACCTTGTAAGCACTCCAAAAAATGTCAATGCTTCCGTCGATCAATTAGCACTGTCAACAACAACTAAGTTAAGGGTATGTTTTGCACAGGGCACGTAAACAGCTTTGGGATTGATGTCTAGCATTCTTGCTTGGACCCCAGAATGTTTTCCTTTCATGTTAGCACCATTATCATATGACTGACCTCGACAATCAGACAATTCGAGTTGCAGTTCAGTCGCTTTTTCTAAGAAAGCGTCCAACAAGCCTTTCCCAGTACACTTATTCTCAAGTAGCCAAAAAATGTTTCTTTAACAACAGCAGCTTCTTCATTACATAGTACATAACGGAGAATGACAGACATTTGTTCATGATGTGACATATCTGGAGTGCAGTCGAAAATTATAGAAAAATATTTTGCCAATTTCAATTGCTGTAAATTTTCAACTTCTGTCGCTAGCAATTCAATTAGTTCATTTTGTATGGTAGGACTCAAATAGTGATCTTTAGTGTTTTTATTCTTGATTCTGTCTTGAAGCTCTTTTAGGATCGGATCTCTTCTTGCCAAAAGCTCAAATATACCCAGAAAATTTCCATTGTGAGGAGATCCTAAGACTTCTTCAGATCCTCTAAAAGCAAGATTCCTTTCCGATAGAAACAAGGCAATGTCGATAAGTCTCTCTAAAACATTTCTCCAAAAACGTCTTTCATTGAAAAAAATATTCATCTCGCGTTTGTCGATAGTGGATGAATTTCTTATCCCTTCAGCTAGCAACATCCATTGACTGCAGCATTCTTGGTGGGAAATGCCGTTTTCATGGTCTTTCAGTTTTTTCGAAAAACCCTCCAATGTATTTATACCACTACAAAAGGGGCTTAGTGTTTTTTCCAAATAGCTTACAACAAAAGCAAAAAACTTGATCTGATTCCCCAGAATAAACTAGCCACGACCGTGAAACACTTTAACCATTAGGTAACACACGTTTATAATGGTTGGAGGAAAAACATCGCCTTGGAGTTGTGTTATTATATAGAAAATTCATTATTAGTTGATGTGGTCCACGCTTTACTATATCACATTGTTGAGCATCAGAAATACTTTTAAGCCATTTACATGGGTCATCAGGGATAGGGGTAAATTGAGATTCAGATATTTTTGATATTGAAGGTTGCGTATTGGCAGGTAAATCATAACTTACATTTTCTGGAAATTCGCAATCACTTTGATGCTGATCGTCATAGCCTTCTTTTTCTTGTACACTATAGTTTTCTTCATCCCTCTCGGTACTAGTGCCAGGTCTACTCTGCTCAGTAATCTTGAAAAAATCTGTCGTCTTGGGCAATTTCGCTACAGCATCTCGAGCAGTGGCTGCTTCTTTTCTCTTTTGGGCACCACTTTTTGAACGTTTCATTCTATACAATGTCAATAAAATACTTTATCTGCACTCTGCAGTGTATATATATTGTCCCGGTATTTATAGCCAAACAGAATTCCAGACCATTCTATGATTGTTGCGTAACAACGGCATTGTTACGTCAATCGAATATTCAAGATTCTACCAGAAAATCAATCGAAATATTCTAGATTCTGCGAGATAAAATGACGTCGCATTCACTTATGATGTCACAAGCCAATTTCTTCCTACAGTTTAAATCGGTTGTAAACAAGTCTGCTGAACTGAAAATAGTCACGTAGCCAAAAAGCAATTTCAGACTAACTTGGGCCCCCAAAGTTGGCCTGGGCCCCCCAATTGGGGACTTTGGGGGGCGGCTGCTACGTCTCTGTTTGTGAGCATTGCCAGTCATGATTAAATGAATATGATGATCACAATTTTGTGTACAAGAATAGTGAAAGTGCATAAAATTCATTAATTTTCGCTACTGCTTACACAAGAGCCGGATGGGTGAAGCCAGCTTGGCCGGTTAAACAGAAATACTAAACCCGGACATTAGTGTTGGAGGGCCTCTGTCGGGCGACGCCGGAAAAGCCGGCTAGTACAGTATATTTTAGATTTCTTTATAGATGGCTAGTGACACGTATGACCTTGAATCATGCACGTTGAAATCTATTCCTAGGCCTATGTCCCTTATTCTTCTACTTCTTCTTTTTCTTCTTCTTTTTCTTTTGGCTTCTCTCTATTCGGAGTCGCCACAGCTCCAAAGTATTTTCCATTTGACCCAATCGATTTCGTTTCCCTCCTTAGCTCCAACGCTTTTCAGGTCTTCTCTCGCCAAATCCATCCACCTTCTCCTTGGGCTTCCTCTTTTCCTTCTACCTGGCACCGCCATCTCCATGGTCCTTTTTCCCACGTAGCGTTCTGCTCTTCTTTTTACGGGTCCACACCAGCGGAGCCCTGCATTCCGAACTTTTTCTCCTAGTTTTACGATTTTCGCGGTCCCTCTCACATATTCGTTTTTTATCTTGTCCTTTCTTTTCACTCCCAGCGCCCATCTCACCATTTTCAACTCTGCAACTTCCATTTTTCCCACCTGTCTTTCCATCACTGCCACAGTTTCGATTCCATAAAGCATGGCTGGTCTAACGACACTCTTGTACATTTTACCCTTAACCTTTGCTGATAACTTCCTGTTGCACAGAACTCCGGACATCTTCCTCCAACTCATCCATTCTGCTTGAATCCTTTTCCTCATTTTTTCTTCACATCTTCCATCGCTACTAACTGTCGAACCCAGGTATTTGAAGTTTTTCGCTCTCTTTACCTTTTCTCCTTGCAGTTTCAATTCTTCTCCATCATCCATACCCCCAGCCTTCAAATACTCGGTCTTGATCCAGCTCACTTTCAGGCCTCTTCTCTCCAGTACATTTCTCCAAATTTCCAGATTATCCTCTAGCTTCCTGTGATTTTGCCTAGACAGCACTATGTCATCTGCAAACAGCATATCCCATGGTGCGTCCTTCCTGATGTCCTGCGTCAGCTTGTCCATGATAATGGCAAAAAGAAATGGGCTGAGTGACGAGCCTTGGTGAAGTCTAAGACTTACCTTAAATTCCTCAGTCAACCCTGCTGCACTTCTCACAGTTTTTGTCGCTCCATCATACATATCCTTGAAAATCCTTACGTAGCACTCTAATGTTTCAGCTAACCGCAAGCATTCCCACAGTTCCTCTCCGGGTACCCTGTCGTATGCCTTCTCCAAGTCAATAAAGGCACAGTGCACTGCCTTCTGCCCTTCAGTCCACTTTTTCAACAGCATCCTGGGACAGAAGATTGCGTCGGTGGTACTCCTTCCTGGCATAAACCAAAATTGTTGCTCAGCGATCCTCACCTCCTTCCTTATCCTTGCTTCTATTACCCTTTCCCACAGTTTCATGATGTGGTTCATCAACTTGATTCCCCGGTAATTTTCACATTCCTTGATGTCTCTTTTACCTTTGTACAAAGGTATGAGCACGCTCTTCCTCCATTCATCTGGCATCTGCTCGCCTCGTAGGAGTCTATTGAAGAAGTTCACTAGAAACTCCACACCTTTATTCTCTAGGGCGATTCATGCTTTCACTGGTATATCATCAGGTCCTTGAGCCTTTCCCTTCTTCATCTCCCTCGACCCAGTTATGATTTCTTCTCCAGAAATATCTTTCACGTCCCTTTTTGTCTCTTCTGCTCTCATTTCTCTTTTTTCTCTTGGGTTTTCCTGGTCAAGTAAGTTGTCAAAATACTCCTTCCATCAGCAGCTCCCCAGTTTTACTCTTGATTACTCTTACTTGTTGTACATCTTTGCCTTGTCTGTTTTTCTGCTTTGCTATCTTGAGCAACTCATTTTCTACCTCCTTCGTTTCCAAGTTTTTTTGTACAGTTCCTCGTATGCCTTGTTTTTTGCCTTTGCCACTTCTCTCTTAGCTTGTTTTCTTGCAGTTTTATAGGCCAACTTGCTTGCATCATCTCTGATGGTATCCCATACCTTTTTAGCTTTTCTCTTGTCCTGCAGTTTTTCCTGGACTTCCTGGTTCTACCATCACGTCTCCCGGCGACCTGCTGAGCTAACTTTTCCCGATGTTTCACCCAGTTCCATTCTGGCAATGCTCCGTATTATCTCAGCTACTCTTTGCCAGTCTTCCTGCCTACCAAGTATTTCGCTTTTAATCACTTCCATTTTGAATTTGTTTTTTACTCTCGAGTCTTTTAGCTTCCACCATTTTATTCTCTTCACTGGTTTTAGTGCTTTTCTCCATTTCGTCCAGATGATTATCGCACCGACTACTATTTGGCGCTGTTTGGCTACACTTTCACCAACAACAACCTTTGTATCCACCACTTCCTTGATCCTTCGTCTTCTCACCATAACGTAATCCACCAGCGAACTGCGTCCGCTACTGTTGTAGGTGACTCTGTGCTCTGGTTTCTTTACAAGGTAGGTGTTAGTGATCGCTAGTTCCATTCTCTTAGCAAAATCCACCACTGCTCCTTCGTTATTTCTCTTTCTCAGTCCATGCCTGCACGTGCATTCTTCATTATCGTTATTCTATTCTCCTACATGCCCATTCAAGTCTGCTCCCACCACAATTATTTTATTCTTTGGTATCTTTTCCACTGTCTCATCTAGGTTCAGCCAGAATGCTTCCTTTTCTTCACGTATGCACTCAACCTGCGGCGCATATGCGCTGATAACATTCAACATAACGCCATTAAGTTCCATCTTCAAGCATATTATCTTGTCTGTTACCCTCCACAATTCCACTACCGTGTCCACATGCTGCTTTTTCAATATGATTCCCACGCCATTCTTTTTGTTTCCACTTCCACAGTATCACATCTTACATCCTCCACCTATGCATCTTGCTTTTTCCCCCCTTCCAGCGAGTTTCTTGCACACACAACATGTCAAGCCCTCTTCGCTCCATAAGGTCCGAACTTCTCTTTCTTTACCAGTCATGGCTCCAACGTTTAATGCAGCAACCCTTAACTTGGTGGTCTATGCTTTCTTTCTCTCTTCATTTCTCTTCTTTTTTCTTCTCTACTGCTTTCCACTTCTTCATTGCATCCAAATAGCATGTCCATCAGTGGCCCTTGGTGCCTAGTCACTGGTAACGGTCGTTGTTATCCCGGGCCTCGACCGATCCGGTATAAAGTCAGATACAACGCGCATTGAAAAACATTTGGCTAGGTTTTACGCCGGATGCCCTTCCTGTCGCAACTCTCCCCATTTATCCGGCCTTGGAACCGGCACCAAGGCTGCTCTGATCTGAACAACCTTAGAGGCTGAGTTGCCTATATCCCCTATTATTAACACGAATTGTGAGTTCTAATTCCACCAAAAGACAGTGGTTGTACGTTGGCGGATTCAAAAGATAAATCCATTTGTCAAAAATTTAGAAAGAATTTGTGTAATATTTTAAAATTTGTTTTAGCGTTGGGCTTACCCTTGAGTAGGTTGACGGATGATGCGTGAAATTTAAATATGATCAAAGTTGAAAATCATCGGGCTAATTTATTTACTTTTCAACTAGGTGTACCGTCGCAGTGTTTTGTTGAAAGCTTCTTACAAAAATTGGTTAGCTAAAATGGGCGTTTCTTAGCTTAACACAGGGGTGCTCATTACGTCGATCGCGAAGGCACTGTGGGTAGATCGCATGGCGTTTAAAGAATTTAAATTTAAAAGAACATATTAAAAAGTATCGATTAGGTGAGGAATTTGGACTGAAATGATAAATTTGGGGCGATCTCCAAAAACACAGCACCGTACTGGCCGGCAAAGTTGGGTAGACCTCGGCTATGGCGAGGCGCGAAATGTGCAGCTGAACAGGTGATGACCTTTTTTTTTTGGGGGGGGAACACCACTTTTTATGTTAATTTCTCGTGAAATGAACCGTTTGACTTGGCAACTACCTATCAAATCCGTTCTCCAAAAAAAAATTGGTCTTCACGTACTGAAAAGTTACTATTTATTAATAATATGTTTAGCATATTTAGTAGGTGGTAGATCTCTTTGACTTGGTCATGTCAAAAGTAGCTCTCAGGCTGGAAAAGTGTGGCCACCCCTGGCTTAACACATTCGCTGCCGGCGCTTCATTGCCCACATTAACGTTGCGTGCAAGACGTTTTTACAGCGAGTTGCAGTTTTTGGCCATTATACGCTTGTCTCGCAATGAACATTGGATTTAAGACTCACTGATCACATTAAATACATGAGTTGCTAGTTGCTAGCCAGCAATTTTCAAGGTGATCTCCTATCAAGAGGGATCTGCCTCCAGCATCAAAGTACAATAGAAAAATTTCGCTGGTGATCATTTCGTATGATGCTGGTGATCATTTTTGAGCAAATTTTTCTATTGTGATCACATTAAAGTAATGAATCAAGCGTGATCATCACAAACTGAACACGCGAAGACCACGTGCAATTTACTTTTAGCTCACAACGTAGATCTACGGTTAAACGGTTTTGCAATAGCAAAGATTGGAGCTTGGCACTCAACCGATGTGATCAACCCAAAACCGTAGATCTACGTGGCTTGGCACTCAACCGTTGTAACGTTAATGTGTTTCGCTTGCTCAGCGCTTTCAAAAATTGTTAGCAAATAGACCGCCCGCTACCTCTGTCAGAAAAACGTTTTTTGAATTTCAATCATTACGTGCGAGCGAATTAAAAGAGTTCGGAAGTAAGCTGGTGCGGCGGTTGAGCTGTTAAGATTAGAAAACATAAAAGTTATGAATAGTTTTTGTCGTGTATTATAAGCATGACCCTTGGTACGATCACCGAGAAATAAAAAGAAGTTTGTGTAAAGCGGTGCCTTTGAAAAATGATTTGCAATCTTGTTATTTTATAAAAATTTTGTCTGCATAACCACGTTGAGTGGTTGAAGAATAGCCGTAAAATTTGATTGGAGTTAATTTTTTTTTAATTAACAAAAAACAACGAGTACTAATTGTATCGGTTATATAATTACTGCAAGATATTTCCCAAATTTAGAACATCATTAATTAGTACGTGATTTTAAGTTGAAACAACTTACTGATAAGCTGATATCGTTGTACAAAATGGTGGACAATTCTTATCCGCCTTACATACGCATGTTGTTTGCTATCCCCGCTCTTCAGGTTTGTTTTTTACCAACACCAAGGCCCTTGGAGAGCCTTCGTATGCCAAAGCCTCTAGAATGCTTTGATCATGCGCATCAATGCTTAATGCATCATAAGCTAAAAAGTATCAAGGTACTTTGAAGCACGATCCAGATTGCTCGAAAATCCTATAGCAGATTAAACTCTTATTTTGCGTTTCTCTGTGCGTGGGATACTATACTGAAATCTTCATGTTTTAGAGCAAGATGTCTGTGCTTTCTGTAACTAAACTACATAAGATATTGTTAGCTTTCATGAGCATTTTCATACTCGGACTTGCAATTACAGGTGTACGATTAAGAAACATCGTGAATCAACATGCCCAGTCAAGGTATATTGTGTAAGTAAATAATTAAAAAGCATACAAAAACAAGCAAAGTAGTACTCTGCAAGGCAGCAAAGTAGTTCGTAGATGCAGCCATCGGCGATGGGGAAATGTGGCTATTGCCTTCCCTCCACACAAAGAATTTTGAAAATTTTTGCAGAATCAAGAGTGAGGACTGGTTTTCGTTTAAGATTTTGTTGTACAATATCAACCAAAGTATTTGCATATTGAAAAGTGGTAACTTTATTCAAAATCCATCGGAAAAACTTGAACCCCTCACTTCCCGTAAGATTTTTTTCTGCCACCGCTATGAGCTCATGTCAAGACACTCTAAAATAAAGATTATTTTAGAAAAATGAATTTGTTGATAAGTCTTTACCATTTCGAATGAGCTTCAATTCTTGCCTCGTCTTTCAATTTTAGGTTTGTTTTTCACAAAAATAAACTATTTTTGATGTTGCAATTTAATTCTTTCGCTATGTTTATTACAAAATATTTTATTTTGTAGTTTTGATTCTACCAGAAGTTCAAAGTTTTATAGCTTGTCAAACACCAATACGTCAGCACTACCTGTGATCAATAATCACAACAAAACAATCAGAGCTGCTACAAAGCAATACATCAAACTGATTTTGCGACCAAAAATCCAATACAAGGAAGCTTACCAAGCTAATGACTTCAAGCTGCAACACAAACGATGTTGCAACATGAAAGGTTGGGTGCATTATTCTCTTTGGTGATGTTAAAGCCTACTGACAGCACGTATTTAAAGGTTTTTGAAAGAGGATAGGCAAAAATAATGAAATCATGACTGTGACGTCACTTTTTGTTGCTTCCATCTTTTTCAAAAACTGTCACAATCATGAAATTATGATTTACGGCAATGTTATTACCTGTGAATTATACAGTAACTAAATTTTAGCTAAGGGCTTTTAGGTATTGTCGATACAGTAAAGTCCAAGGTAGAGCACTACATGATTTTGTATCATGAAATATAGCAATGGCGAGAAATTGAGGTGTCTCGCAATTTTTATGTTTGTGGAAGAGCGGTTTTGAAAGCTGCTCAGGTTAAAACATTTCACTTTCAAGCGATCACTATTAGGTCACCATCGGTTTCTTTCAAGCGATCACTATCAGAGGGTTCGTCGCTACCAAAATAGATTAAAAAAGCAGTTATTTCATTATTGTTTGAACCATAAAATCAGCACAAGTTTTAATAGGAGTCGATTTTTGACAACATCTGTATTACAGCAACTTTCATGATATAAGATTAAGAGCCATCAATCTTTTTTTACTTCGCGTGGATAGGCGGGAGAGACCTCTGTTTTTCCGCTTAACCCATTAACGCCCAGCGTTCTGTTTATAAAACAGTAACGTATATCCGGATTATACAGGGTTATAATCAAACTTTGCTCTTTTAACCTATATATTGGATGACAAGACCCTTCAGGCTGCCACGTCAATAAAGTTTTAGCAATTTTTGTGATTTTGAAATGTGGATTCTGTGAATGTGAAAGTAGCAGTTTTTTTGTTTGCTGACCGTCAACTCTATTTGTGACTGTATTCAAAATCTGAAAAGGAAAGTTTTCAGCATTTCACTGGAATTCTTTGTAACAGATGCAAAAAACGGCTAATTTGCATAAAAAAACCATTAATCATGTTCATTTTATCATTCACTGGTTTTAGGCCATTAGCTATTATATTGATTATGTTATATCGCTGAAAAAGAAATTTCATTGTGATTAAAAATATGCTAACTTCCAAAAGAAATTTTTTTGTCCAAAAAAATGATTTATGCAAATTAACCCCGTCCCCACTTTTTTGGTATCCAGATCTCTTCGATATAAAAGTACTCAACTTCAAAAAATTCCACAGACTTTATTTTTGAATTTATCTTTTTGGAAATGGCGATTACATCATGCCAAAGAGCCAGACTCTCGAGGAAAAATAATTAAAAAGCGCTAAACCACTTCGTTTTTCTAAAATTTGAAATTTTCTCAAACCCATCACCCAAGTGGTAAAAAATTGTTTGGCCCTGTGCTGAAAAAATGTGTATTGGAACAGCGTTTTCGATCAATCAACATGAAACCAAGCCTTCATCAAATTCTCAAGTGCTTGATATTATTGCAAGGAAATTTCATCCACATTCTTTTGATATATATTTTAGAAACAAGATTTTCTCGCTCAAAATAAAACATAAGCATCTTTACACACAATTATTTTGTTGGGGGGTTAACAATTTTTCATTAGTTTGGCTTTGAAATTGTTTCGAAACTTGTACAGTAGACTATTTTCTTGCAAACTTCACACAATTGAAGTCAATGAGCCGTTCAACCGTGGAAAAGTTTTCTGAAACTTTTAACTGGTGTACTTTTTCTAAAAATTGCACTGTTCTGAGGCCCAGCACCCTAATTTTGAACAAATTTCACAGCTACCAAATCACTTATATTGCATTTAGGCCTACGATTTGATCAGTTGTTGCAAAGAAACGCGTAAACCAAACTATCTAACATTACATGTTTTTGAAAAGCATTTGTCTTCAATATTCACGTGGCACGTGGTTTGGAATAATCATTTTGTTGCTAAGTATAAAATACAAGCATCTTTACCACCCACTATTTTGTTGGGGGGGGGGGTAACAATTTTTCGTTTTCATTAGTTTGGCTTTGAAATTGTTTCGAAACTTGTACAGTAGATTATTTTCTTGCAAACTTCACACAATTGAAGTCAATGAGCCGTTCAACCGTGGAAAAGTTTTCTGAAACTTTTAACGGGTGTACTTTTTCTAAAAATTGCACTGTTCTGAGGCCCAGCACCCTAATTTTGAACAAATTTCACAGCTACCAAATCACTTATATTGCATTTAGGCCTACGATTTGATCAGTTGTTGCAAAGAAACGCGTAAACCAAACTATCTAACATTACATGTTTTTGAAAAGCATTTGTCTTCAATATTCACGTGGCACGTGGTTTGGAATAATCATTTGGTTGCTAAGTATAAAATACAAGCATCTTTACCACCCACTATTTTGTTGGGGGGGGGTAACAATTTTTCGTTTTCATTAGTTTGGCTTTAAAATTGTTTCGAAACTTGTACAGTAGATTATTTTCTTGCAAACTTCACACAATTGAAGTCAATGAGCCGTTCAACCGTGGAAAAGTTTTCTGAAACTTTTAACGGGTGTACTTTTTCTAAAAATTGCACTGTTCTGAGGCCCAGCACCCTAATTTTGAACAAATTTCACAGCTACCAAATCACTTATATTGCATTTAGGCCTACGATTTGATCAGTTGTTGCAAAGAAACGCGTAAACCAAACTATCTAACATTACATGTTTTTGAAAAGCATTTGTCTTCAATATTCACGTGGCACGTGGTTTGGAATAATCATTTTGTTGCTAAGTATAAAATACAAGCATCTTTACCACCCACTATTTTGTTGGGGGGGGGGTTAACAATTTTTCATTTGCATTGGCATCTTTTTATCACCAATAATGCAAAGGTGTTCACTTTACGTGCTTACAAAGATAAACGTGTTATGGTAGGGGTTTGTCAATACCACTACAGAGTAACGAAAATAAGCTGCAAAGATCGTACTCAATCTTAGCTATCGCTAAGTTGGTATTATGACGTCAAACGCGTTTGCGCTTACTGAACAAATGTACTTTATCAGCTTCGGGTCACTTTCTCCCAACTCGTCAAACGCGCCGACTAAACGACTTTCGTCACGGCTCGCTGTTTTTGCCATTAAAAGCAGCTCGATAGCAACAATAGCCGACGATTCAGATAGTCTATTTGAACGCACGGTTGCACTAGAATATCGTGTTTCAAATATTTATTGGGTTTACTCAGAGCTCACAAACAAAAAAATTCTAAGCAGGAAATCAAAAACATCTAAGTGACGTTTACACAAATGTCTTTCAATAAAGTCTGTGTACATCAGAGCTATCATTATACTGCAAAAGAGAATATGTCCATGTGTAAATCTCGTACAAACCTAAGCTCACAAAAGTTACATGGTAATAAGATTACTGTAGAAAAAAACATCTATTTCATAAATCTTTATTTACTCATTATGGTGAGTGATAACATATCAGGCATTGACAAGTAGAAGTAGTAGTTATTCCGTTTTTATCCAGTGTTGCCCTTTAGCAGAGATGGCCGGATTCCGGCAACTGCAACATAATTCCAAAAGCAAAAACCGACTACGACGAACAATACTATATGATCCATCAACCGCAAGTGCAACACATTTTCAAAAGTAAATTATCACTCACACAAAACAGAATATACTTCTCAATTTCAACAGTTTCATTGTGTGCATTACGGTCAACGCCAAGATAGAACGCATCAACAAACTATTACAAAAACACATTGCATTCACTTTAAAACTGCAACGATTCTGCTCAGTCACAGTACATTGAATTACATAGTACCTAATGATTACCACCATTCACTGAGAGCCACTACTTTAACATTATCATATCAATGTAATCAGTGCTGCCAGTTTATGCTTTCTGAAGCTACATTCCGCCTATTTTTGTTTGTTCAGCATTGCAAACCTAGCCTCCAGCTTGCTGATTTGCGGGAGCATAAAATTTTTTCAGTTTGAATGAGTTTCAAAACGTTTTTCTTAGCACTACTGTCAAATAAAGTCAAGTGGCAATGCAACGAAATCATAGGTAACACCTCATGTAACCCAGCTTTCAATACAACTGTATTATTATTGAATTGTATTATCAGTACAATTATCTGGTACCAGCCATTCAATGCATTTGCAAAATAATAACTTTTTAGTTATTTCCACAGCAGTGCCAATTTCTGAAACATAAAAAAATGCAATTCATAGAGAATAACTTAAAAACAAAAGATGAAACTTTGAGGATGGAAATCAATAATAGCGATCATTTTCTGTAGCAGCAAGTAAAGTTAGAGAGGATTTCCACACTTTATTCATGGTCAAGAAAAAATAGTCCCCAATTGTGATGGAGGGGGGGGGGGGCGAAACCGTCACATACCTTCAATACAGTTTAAAATATTGTCACTCATATCTCGAGTCACTATCTTTCAAGCCTACCTGCCCTGCTACGCTGGGGTACCCTGAATACAACGGATCCTTCTTTTCAGAGTAACTGCCATCATGAACAGTTGCTTTAGATCCCCATGAAAAGCAGCAACCAACCGCACAAAACAAGACATATGTATCAAAAGACTTGAAGGAAACCGGCCGGCTTTACTCCTGCGATTATCTCAAATGTGATCGTGCAATTTCTGCTAGTGAGGACTTGCTTTCGCGTTATCCCGTGAAAAGATAGTATATTGCAATCAAAATAAAACAATTTTCAAGCACAAATGCAGGAAGATTGCAAAATTTGTTGATAAAGATTTTGGTGTTGAAAAAGTTTTGAAGGAAAAGGAAAGATTTAACGAAAGCGCAAAATCATCAAAAACATAGTCTGTTCTACCACAAACATTAAAACCAAGCATGAACAACATTATGGCACTGATGCAAATTCAACCCGTCAACAAAAATATCTAACATTGGTACAAAGGTCATTCAAATATTATATTGCAGCAAAAACGATCTACAGCATCAAGAATATGTTCTTACGTGAACAAGTTACAAAAAAATTTTGATTTACTATTGACACTAATGCTTGAATGACCCTTAGCGCATTATTTGCAATGGGCCTACCGTAGTAGATGAGGTTTATTTTAGAAGGATAAGAAGAAACCAAAGATAGAAAATAAATTTGGAGATTGAAAACATGCCACACGTAAGAGAAAGTACCGGTACAAGCGTAGGTTACCACTACTCCCAGTAATTCTCTTTTGTGTGGTATGCTTCAAAACAACCGACAGCGCATAAGGGAACTTTACACGCTCGGCACCTGAACGCGGTCATTTTCTGGGATGAGTCTTCAGAGGATCCCCATTCAGTAGTAGCCAGCCTTCTTTCCTTTGAGCATACCTTGCATTCAAGTTGGGGATTGCTCCTGCTGGAAGTTGCCTCAGTGTACTCTAGGAAGTGTTTAATGCTGACTGAAGAATGAGAGGGGGAAACATCTTCCACTTGAATACGAGGTCTCGTTCCAACAAGGTCTCTAACAACCGCCTTCAAGAATGTGCTCAGGGGCATCGCTTGGTTGCTGGGTTCAATATTCTGCATAATGTAAATGTTATGGCGTTGACCAACGCTAGACTTAGCAAATGGAAATACACTTTTTTCCACCATTTCACGGCTTTTCGGGTGAAGGAGTAATAGCCTAACATTTGGTCACTCTTGTCAACGCCTCCCATGTGCCGGTTGTAATCGTCGACAGCCATGGGCTTCTCCTTTGAAACGCGACCTCCTCGCATTCTTAATGAAACAGTCTTCATCGCTGGCGTATGCTTCGTAGAAAGCACGATGACATCGCGCTTATCACGCTACCTCAGAGCAAGAATAGGCCCCTGCCGACATGCCACTACTGCGCCTCGGGGAATGTTCTGCATCAAAAAGGTTTTTGGCATCCCTCGTCTGTTTATCTGGCATGTTCCCACTGCTAGAGTCTGCTTAGCATACAACTCTCGAAACAGCGGAATCGATGTATAGTACCGATCTACATACAATTCATGACCCTTTCCAAGGTAGTCTTGCATTAGGTCGAGTACTATATTGTACACAGTACGGGATTCCCCTGTAGCGATATCGAAGTTAAGGCAGTACCCTGTTGCAGCATCACACACCTCAAACAGCTTGTTGCCCCACTTATGTGGCTTGTTTGGATTGTACGTTCGAAAACTCACCCGGCCCTTGAACGCACAGGTAGCCTCGTCAAGACTAAGCTTTTACCAGGTTCAAACATAGTCTTGAATGTCGACAGAAGACGATCGATAAACGGCCTAATCTTCCAAAGACGATCATGTGTCGCGGAAGAATCCGGAGACGACCTGTTGTCAACGACATGCAGGTATCTTAAGATGTCTTCAAATCGATTGCGAGACATATTCTCCTGATGAAGACTTGACCGCACTACGACATCTGTCGACCAACAATCCTTCAATGTAGGTTTTTGGACTAACCCCATTGCAAATAAGAGCTTAAAAAATTTTTCCATTTCTTGGCGGTCCACATCTTCCCACTCCCGCATTCCACTTCTAGGTCTTCCGGATCCAGCCAGGCATTGAGAAGCGTACTCATTGGTGGCAGCAATAACTTCGTTGAAGAATCGGTTGTCCAAAAACAGCCGGACAACATCCAGCGGACTCATATCAGCCGCTGGGAGGTGATGTTGGCGACGGCCAATGAAAGTAGGAGCCACTGGAGCAATGCAAGTATTGCCCTGCCACTGCGACGGAGGTTGAAATATCCCAACGTCAGATGGAATAACAGTAGCGGCAGGGTCTGATGGAATTCCCAGCTGTCTTGTAGGACGACCACCTCTGCCACGTCTGGATCGGGGCCGACCACGCACTCTTGATGGAGTGGGGGGCGAAACCGCCACACCACCTGCAACACAGTTTAAAATGTTGTCACTCATATCTCGAGTCACTGTCTTTCAAGCCTACCTGCCCTGCTACGCTGGGGTACACTGAAAACAACGAGTCTTCCAATCAAGAGCAACTACCATCATGAACTATCACCCTTGAGCCCTATGAAATGTTTTAAAACAAAGAGGCCAAAGATCACCTTTTATTGGAGACTTATGTTTTTTCATTCCCGATGTTGTACAATTATTTTCAAAATTTTCGACTGGCCTTAACGTAAGATTGCACAACCCTGACACAAGCTGGTAAAGATAATATACGCTGATATAAGCAATTAAACAAATGTGGTCAGTAAAACTTTACACCGTTTGCAAAATCTATTATTTGTAAGCATTTCAGAATAGCAGGTAAACAGCGCATATAAATAAAATTCGGCCAATGCCAACATGGAAAATAGTGATAGCAGAAATGAACAAAACAGATTATGCATGCAACCGCGAATTTGAGACAAGAAATCGGTTCACTTGATTAACGAAAGCGCAACCACCCAAAAAAAATGTTGCCGCCCCCTCCCCTCCCACTCCCAACCGGTACTCTGCGCCACTTCTAGTGTATGGAAATGGTCGGTTTTCATAATTTTGAAAACGTGTTGCTCAATAGGTACATTGAAGATACAAAATCATGAACACCTTACAATCAACTACAAACTTGCGGAATTCTTCACCGTGCCACTGATACGTCACAAACACGAATTAATAAGGAATCTTCTCAAAAGCAAGTTGCTCTTACAAGACATGACAACCTTATGAACATCTACAAATTTGCCGAATTCTTCACCGTGCTACTGTTACGTCACAAACACGGACTTAGAAACTAACTGCTGAAAACTAGTTTGGCTTTGACAACGTTTTGAATTTTTAAATAGAACAAATCGAAGAGCATTGATTGCAAGTCAACACAATCTCATCTTCTGAAGACCGCAATTTGTGGATCCAGCCACAAAAGGGGGTGCTGTCAAAGGCGTATGTCATATTTTATCAAACAATCCACGCAACGAATAAGATGCTGTACGTAGTCAATGTTACAACACACACACTCTCACAATCATAAGCGCCACGTTTTTAGAATGGTACCGCGGAAAAACTGTGACGTCACACTTCGCATGACCAGGTCATTTTCAGTAAACGAACGCTAATCGAATTCTGTATAATCACCATGAGTAAAAGAGTGCTCAATTTCATTTTGAAAAGTGCTAATCATGTATACTGCCAATGCGCACTCTACGCAATTAAATGTGCACGTGGGTGCGTAGTTTTTATAATTTGGAAAATGTCTTTGTCAAAAAGTATGTTCAGAAACGTAAAAACTTTCTATGATCTACAGCAGTTGCTCTTGAACTTTTTGAAATACCCCCTTTAGAAGGTTCAACAAAGCCCCGTGCCCCCTAGCAGGTTCAACAAAGACTCACGTCCACCTTGGTAGGTTTCAGCAAAGCTCACATGCCCTCTTGAGAATGATTATTTAGTAGGGATGTTTGAAACGAGTTTTACTGGGGCGAAACGAAATTTTACCCTAACCCTAACCAGTAGACCTCACTCTGCACTTCGGCAGGTAACATATGGCGGTAGACCTCATGCTATAGTAGCACCGAAAAAACAGTTTGAAACCAAACCTTGGGTAGAAATATTTAGAAATTTTTTTCGTTGTTACTCGTATGTCATCGTCTTCCTCCGAAAATTCATGTGACGATGGTAAATAGCCGCTCTGTGTGTTCAATGAGGTTTGCGTGCATAGCATGTTCGTCATACCGGATAAGGCCATTTGGTTTCGACCGCACTTCGAAACGAAACGAAATTATGCACTATGTCAATTCAAAACGAAACGAAACCAAAACAAAGCAATTTTGTGTTGAAGCGAAACGAAATTTCAAAATATTTTCTTTTCGAACACCCCTGTTATTTAGTTGCAAAATAATGTTTTCAGAGGTAAAATTTTATCCTAAGATTACATGAAGATCTTTTTTGGAGATAAACTTTTTATGACGGCAAGATTTCCCAAATTTTTACGTTTTAGACGTTTCTTTTGTTTGGATCAACTTTTATCAAAGCGTAGATTTCTTAAATTTTGCTCCGTGACCTCGCGCCTCCCAATAAATTTCTCCCCACTTTCAAAGAGGCGTGCTTATCACTTTAAGAGCCCCTGATCAACAAAGTTGCGGAATTCTTCATCGCGGCCTTGTTACATAATCATGAACTTTATAAGTAGACTGCTCAAAAGCAATTTGGCTCACAAAACTTTGCAAATATGATTGGCAAATCTACACTGAAGGTTGACAGCATAAAGATAACTGTCAACTATTAGTCGTAATACTGACCTGCAATTGCTGCGGTAGCAGACGTCGATGGTTTGAATGATGACGACAGTAAAATGGTGGGGACCAACGAAAACCGACGGTGTCAACCCCACCTTCATTCTCGTCTGTAATACATATTTAAAAATAACTATGAACTCACATATCTCAATTGTTGGAACGGTGAAAAATCAGTAGGCTACATAATCACAAGAATTCTTAATCTCATTTGAGCACGTCTGCAACACCGGAGGTTCATAGAATTAGAATTTCTTGTCCAAAAAAATGGACTGAATTGTACGCCTGCTATGTTCTGCCATCAATAGAGGGAAGCTTTATTTCATCTTAATTAATCACTGTATTCGCTGAATGGTACAATTAACCGTAAATTGGTGTTGAAATAAACTTACCGTCACTCTCGCAAATTGACGACTGATAAAGCAGTTCGTCTTCGTCGAAACTTGAATCGCTCGAGGTACAAACTGCTTCGATATCTTCATCAGACATCATCACTTATTCTACCAATATTTAAGTAACTTTACTGTTTACAACTGTTTAAAAACTGTTTACAACTGGAAAAACAAATATCAATGTACAGATAAGCTTACTGAAAGTATTGTAATTACACACGAGTAGGTATAGACATGAAAGTGTGGAGCTTTGGGGATGCAGCTCCCGTCCCCAAAGACTGTTTTTAGTATCCATCACCCCAAAATTGTTGAAAATGGGTGACTGACAGAGTGATTCCTCAAAAGCATAAACATTTTTATTTTTCCTTGAGCAGTCAGCTCCCTCCCTCCAATAAAATAATGCGATTCAAATAACATAACGCAGGCTAGGAGTCGGCGTTAGTCTCTTGACAAAAATTGAATGATTAGAATTGCCTCCAAATAGACTGCACTACCCTGATTTAGGCTAGCAACTAGTAAGTTTATGAATTATTGGAAATTTATTTTCCTACAACAAACGTTTGTAAATGTTTCTCCTCAAACCACTGAACACCGAAGATTGTGTTCGACATCTTTTTAGCTACAAGTGACGCTTAGCAGCTTACACTACGATAACAAAATTCTGCAGCTGCCTTTCAAAACACTAAAATGCCGCTCATCAGCAATTCCAATTCGGTCTTTTCTTGACTGCCTTGTCCTGACAAATGATAATCGCGATATGAAATAATTTCTACACCACACACGCGTAAAGTTTCCAATTTTCCATGACGTCATAGTGGACCTTTCTGTGTAGCAAAAGATAGAAAGCAAAATTTTCGTACAGATGTAATCGCTCGTCCAACAATGTAAAAATATCAACCGCGACAAATTGAAATAGATTTTGCTGATGAAAGAAATTCGTGAAAAACTTGAAAAGTTCCTTCTGCAATTGATGACATTTATAGGCAACAATTTTGTACAGTGTACGCCTTTCAACCGAAGGGCAACTTCACATGTTCCATGATAGATTTTTGAATATTTATGCACGAAAACATGGCGCGGCAAATTTACCACAGGAATTAGTTTTTCTACAAATTGCAATTTTGTGAGGCTCAAAAACCCAAATTGTGAGTGTTTTTAACCGGTATCGAAAAGAGATTAGGACAACGAAATTTACCAATTTCAAACGTCATTATAGGATAACTCTTTGCCTGAATCATGCGACAATATACATTTTTGGAAAGGAAATTTCTTCAACATTCAGATGGTATGTAGTTTGAGAGGAAACGTTTGTGTCTGAAGATGGTACAGTTGCGTGTGGACCCCCCTTTTTTGGTAGGAAAATTGCTAATTTTTTACCTCGGAGTCGGCTATCTATCAAAAATTCCACAGACTTCATTTTTCGATCAATCTTTCTGAAAACCTAGATACAGACAGCCCAATAATCATGGATTTCAGGAAAAATACCCAAAATGTATCAGAAAAACTACAAATTGCAATTTTGTGAGGCTCAAAAACCCAAATTTTGAGTGTTTTTGACCGGTATCAAAAACAGATTAGGACAACGAAATTTACTAATTTCAACAGTCATTATAGGATAACTCTTTGCCTGAACCATGCGACAATATACATTTTTGGAAAGGAAATTATCAATTTTTTGCTTTCCATATTTTTAGAGTCAGCTATCTATCAAAAATTCCACAGACTTCATTTTTTGATCAATCTTTCTGAAAACCTAGATACAGACAGCTAAACAACCATGGATTTCAGGAAAAATACCCAAAGCGCGCCAAAACAATTAGTGTTGCCACAAGTAAAAATTTTCTGAAATGCAATCGAAAATTTTTTCTCAAAAAATGAAAAATTGTGTGTGCATACCATTACTTTATTAGCCATTATAAACTAATCCTGAGCTTTCTGAATATATTAACAGTTGTCAGGTTATTACATTATTTATGCATTAAATGTACCTGTTTATACTAGGTTATCAAATTTTTAGGGGGGTAAAAAATTCGACTCATGGTAATATAGGTCAATTTTTTTAATATAAATACAAACAATTGAGAAATAATTGAAACATCATTGGAATTGCCTTGAAATAACCTTTAATTTAAAAAAAGAAATATTGAAATCGATTGAGAAATAAAGTCAGAAATCAATTTTAAAGTAAACTAAATTTTTCAACTTTTGAAAAAAATCATCAATTGATGATCTAGCGCAGTGTTTCTCAAACTTTTTCTATTCACGTACCATCTATTCGTTTTTTACTACACCGCGTACCAAATGACTCAAGATTACCTTTTTTTGCTCAAATCTAGCACTATTTATTTTACCATAACACCAACAAATAACAAACGATACAATTTAATGGGATAGATGCAACTGTTTCTTCTGCACAAGCTGATCGATTCGAGGCGCAACCTTACTCACAGCGCATCTGAAATCATGTTTAGGCTCAGTTATACGATTTCGGCTCTTGGATTTAATGGGCATTAAGGCTGAGAACCCTTGCTCACATTCCCATGTAGAGGGGAAAATCAGTGACTGTCGAGCAGCATTTCGGGCCAACGTTGGGTAAGTAGAACCCATGATTAGCCAGAAATCTATGAGAGAGCATTCGTTCAGCTTTGATTTTGCTGTATCGTCAACTTGAATATCAATGATCTCTTCCTGTTCTCCTGTTCCCACGGGTAGGAGAGCTGGGTCGATACAGAATGGATTGACTGCGTAGGTCCAACTTACTAAATCTGGAAAGTAATGCAACAATTCCATTCGGAGCAGCTGGAGATGATCATGAATTTCTTGAGATAATTGATCATTGGGCTCCACTGAAAGTGTGGTAAGGAGTTGGAACATTCCAAACTGTTTGCTCTCTACATTTTTGGTCCAGAAATCTAGCTTCCGAGTGAATGCTTCCAGCTTTGAAATAAAAACTGCAATATTGCTGTTTGATCCTTGAAACGAAAGATTTATAACGTTGAGAGCCTGGAAAATATCAGACAAGTAGGCCATCCGTGAGATAAAGTCATTGTTCTCAAAATAATCTTTAAATTCGTGGTTTTTCTCTTTGAAAAATGTCAACAATTCATGCCTAAGTTCAAAGACCCTCCTGGTCATATTCCCGCGGGACAGCCAGCGAACCTCCGTGTGGAAAAGGAGACATTTTTGAGCAGAACTGACGTCTTCACAGAGTCTTGCAAAAAGTCGAGAATTCAGAGCTGAGGTTTTTATAAAATTCACAATTTTGATGATTTTGTTCAAGCGCGACATTAACTCAGCAGGGAGCACTTTGGTACAAAGTGCAAATCTATGAATAAAACAGTGGACGAAGGTCGTGTTTGCTGCAACATCTTTTACATTTGTTTGAAATCCAGATTTTCGCCCAAGCATGGCTGGAGCGCCATCTGTAGTGTATCCAACTAACTTACTCCAATCTAGCTCATTCTCTTTAAAAAAATCCGCCAAAACATTGAACACATCTTTCCCTTTTGTTGTGGCAGCCAGCTCCTGATTCAACATCAGCTCTGTTTTCACAGTGTAATTTTGAATAAAGCGGACATAAACGAGCAATTGGCTACATTTCGCGACATCTGTCGACTCATCAAGTTGAATGGCAAACCCGAACTTTGGGTCTTTTACTCCAGCCATTACTTGATCAGCAATATCACCCGACATTTCTTGAATACGGCGTTTTACAGTGTCATTGGAAAGGGACACATTATCCAATTTAGCTGCTGCCTCGTCTCCAATGAGGTTCCTGACTAGTGTCTTTGCTGCTGGCAAAACGAGGGACTCAGCGATTGTGTGGGATTTCATGTTTTGGTCTACAAAAAGAGAGACTTCATATGATGCTTTTACTACTCCTATCTTCGTTTGGTGAAACTGGCCTGTCCGGTCTAGGTGCTGTCTTTTTGCGTTCTCGCCCAGCCGCTCAAAATAACTTTGATCTTTGTCCTTTTTTTGCATGGTTTGATTCAAGGTGCCATTTTAACAAGCTGGGCTATATGGCTGAACTAGAAAAAGTTTTCATAGAAACCACACACTGTGGCAAACATTCTCCTCTATGCTCGATAGTAATGAAACCATACTTAATGTATTCTGGATTGTACTTTCGTTTCGACACGGCAAAAACTTTTCTTGCTAACTTACTGATAAATCAATTTTATGCAATTTCGACGTAATAGTATCAATGTTTAATTGCTGCCAATTAACTAAAACAAAATGCACATCTAAAACTTTAATTTAAATTAAAGTACGTTTGTTTTATTGCAACGTCACACTCTTAATTGTGTCGCAATAACGTAAAACAAACGTATTTTAACGAATATTGGACGTCCTTCCTGACTGCTAGAAGGGAAGGCATATCGCCTTCTGCTAGAAGGGCTAGAAGACTGCTGCTAAAAGGCTGATAAACTGCTAGAAGGCGCAAACATTACTGTCCTACAAATTGGACGCTGGGCGGTTATAAGCACTCGTATCTTGAGTTACGAGCTAAGTTTGTCGTGTCTGGCACAATTAGCTGCGTCGTCTGTACCCAGCTAGGCCTTTGTTTTTAGCGTGCAAGGACATTGTGTAAACGCAAAAGCATAGATAGACAGTTTGGTGCCTTGTGTTATTGATAAACTTCAGAAATCAAAAGTACAGTAATCAACAAGATAGGCTTAATTGCTAAGCAGTAGGTACGTTCAAAGAGGCGCATGTATAATGCATAGTTTTGTACTTCAGATTAGAAATTGATTTTACAAACATCTATTTTGATATCTTGCACTTGTTTTTATATCCTGTTTCAATGCAGTTTTTTTAAGTTTTTAAAAGCGTTAGTTAGTGAATAAAACTTTGTAGCAAATGCATTGAATTCGTGGCAAGTTTAACGTTCCAAGCAACTACAATCTTACAAATAGGTAATAAAAAAAAGGTTATGAAAATATATTTTTGAGCATTTGGCATTTAGTGAACTGCAGCTTTTCTTTCCTAAGCCATCTCATGTTTCAACTGTAAGCGATCAGATTATCGAATTTTTCACGAGCACGCTCAATATTTAAGTAGATTTGTGCTCTGTTAAAACAATGCACGGCAGTATATCGTCAGATTTCGTTTGTAACTGTTGTTTTACTCTGAAAGACAAACAAGACAATGTGCAGTAGTCAGCAAACAGTTTAATCTAGTGGTTTAAGGTTTTTTCTGCGTTTCCTTACAGACGTCTGATTTAATCATTTTCCCTACCACCACAAATTTAAAGATTGGAATCTTTTTTGGTTTTTGATGTCAATGAGGTAGATGTAGTCAATACAGAATTATTGTCACCAAACAAGGGCGAAGACCTGTTTTTTTTGCTGATCGATCATTTTGTCTCAAGTGCATATGGGAACTATACAACAAAATTTTTTCTCCCCAATCCCCGAAATTTTCTTCCCCAACTCCTCCCTAGAATAATTCTATTGTTAAAAAAAAATAATTCTTACCTTTGAGAGCCACGCGGCACCAGGTTGATAACTACTGATGAAAGCAGGCTCGTAGCCAGCAGGATATTTTTGCGAGGCAAGAGCAAATCTTGGGAGAACAAATATTTTTTTCTTACTTCGATGATTATGTGGTTTGCAACACCGACTGCAGTGAAAATTAAAGAAGATTCATGTCTGTTTGCTATTTACGACTGTAAATATCTTCAATGATAGTCATACGTGAACTTGACATAAAACATGTTAGTACCAACACAAGGGAACAACCTTTGCACCCTTAAACATCTTTGGCTTATCATAACTGTAGCTTTAGAAAAATTAAAAAACATATAATGTCATTAAACACCGATTTAAAGTTTAACAACAGATAATCTCGCTTAGACTTATGATGGTGACTACACTGGCTAATAAAAGACGTCTTTCAAATTTAACTGTAGACTAATCGGATGCATGGCTTTGCCTTAAGCAACTGAGGTGTCTTTTTTGATATCACAAAGAGATTCATGTTACAATAAAATATGCTGACTGATTTCCAATGAGCAACAGTCTAAATCCGAAGGATAACATTTGTAGCGATGTCGCTGATATTACTAAATTCTATCATACTATTAAAAGTATTTATTTCCAAAGCTTTCGGGCAACAGTTTTTGCTATGAATATAGCATTTTGAAAAAATATTTTTCTGCTTTTCATTATAAGGCTTTGGAATCAAAATTGTCAAACAATACGTTAATTGTAACACAGCAGCAATACGTTAAAAATTGAATTACGTTATGTGTAATGTCAATAGGAAGACTGCTGTTGCAATTTTCGTAAAAGTAAGGGAATTTTTGATTGGCCTACGGTGTTCAACAATGAGAACCACCCTGTCATATGCTCAAAAGGCTACAGTATTTTTCTATTAGTTAATAACAACCATAGTAACAAATTGACTTCACATGATTTTAGCTTCTAGAAGTATTGGTTCACCCCTGAAATGTGATTTTACCGTACAGAGGTAGGTCGGCCTCCCTGGATAGAAACCCCAGCTATAGATTATCACTTTTGAATTTTAACCACATTACTAGCACTCTAGCTTCATACATGCAATTTTTCGCGGTTTCTCTGAATTACTGCATTTCTTGAAACGTTTTGTGAAGTGAAGATCGTTTGGCCTGCTGACAGACGCCCTTCAAGTGCGTGACTGCATGAAAGCAAAGCTCATATGTAAAGTCACAATCATGTCAAGCTTGTCAGTCTGATTTTCTTGATGCCCAAAACCTCCATTTATGTATTTTTTCAAATTTGGTCACCGATAAGTTGATCTCCTAAAGCAAAGGTTAATTCACCCAATTGAGATGACAAAAGCCCGATTTCAGACATCGGTAAGTGTAATCTCCAAAATATAAGGTTTTCACACCTGTGTTTTGACTGGAAAAACACCCCCCGACAAGGACTTTTTCGAGGAATAATATATAGAATTTAGGAAATGAATTCTTGCCTGAGGCCCCTAAAACCTTCAATTCACCACTGTACTTGTCTAATCTAAATGAAATGCAAACAAAAAATATGGCAAATACATTAAAATTATCTTCACCATATTGCGTTTTTTTGCTGACAAATAGAAAGTAGTATCAAACACAACTAGCGGATGAGATTTGCTTGGGAGCAAAAATAAATATTTGAGGAGCAACTGCCCCCAAGCCCTTATGTCTAAGTTCCTGAATAAAAGCGAAAAGAGCATTTGCTTTTTTTTCTGGATCAATCAAGTTTTGGCAACGTGTGATAAAAGCAATAAAGTAAGTTGTTTAGGAAAATTGATTTTTGTTGCAAGGATGAAAATGTAGTTGCATTGCAAAATGGTCGCGTTAGAGAGAGTGAACTAGCTTTTTGGATTTAGTAAAAGGTTGTCACGGTCTCGAAAACACGGTGATTGCATTATCGAAATAATATGCAATTCTTTACGATGAAAAAGTATTTGAGATCTTTATAAATTCGTAAAAACTTTTTCTTCTTCTGTGTCTCTTGATGATCCAAGCCGCTATTCAGAGCCGATTAACAGTGAACAGGGTTCTGAAAGAATCAAATGGAGGGAGCTTTTAAGTGCAATGAATGCCCCAAGATGCACAAAGCGTGAGAAAATACACAAATCATAATTGCATCTACATCGCACAAACTATAAATTTTGCAAGTGTTGGAGCAAATGTTTTGTTCGCTTTGCTATGCGGTTAGACAAGAAATCGTTACTAGGGGCTGTGACCATCAAGATTGCATCCCACTTAATAATAGAACGACCTGAATGTCTTTGAAAAGAGAGACAATGGTTGCTAGGCAGAGACTACTAGAGGTCTGATAAAATCCAGAAAAAGATAATACAAATGTTTGCACATGAAATCAAAGACAAAGCAATTCAGATTTTGGAATTACAGCAGACTCAACCATTGACGTCAGCACATGCAGTGTTGTAATGATGTGGAAACAGCGTTTCCACACTGTTTGGCACTAACCTGACTAGGAGATGTATGTTTCTGCTCTGTGCGTTGCCACACTTCTTTTCTTTGCACTACATGCTTAAGTGCGTGTAAACAGTTTTTGTGCAACTGGCAATTTGTTGATGCTTCTTAGTTCCACATATTTTTTTTTTAGATGTTTACACTATCCCGCATTCTAAGGTGCAAACTTTTTTAGATCAGTCAAAGATATCATTTGTAGGTTAAACCTTCCTTTCTTCAAGCTGCATGGATGTTGTTTTGCCGGAGTCAGTCAAACATGTGTGGTCAGCTGAAATGGAGTATGATTGTGATTAAAAGAAGCATGCGCAGATGCCTTTTACGTCTAATGCAGTGACCACACATTGAATTTATTTTTTTGAGAATCAGCAAGAAACGTAAAATTAATTTCCGATGCTTTAAATAATGTTTAAGGATTCCTAGTTGCGATTTGAAAATCCTAAGGTATAAACGGGAAACAAAGTATTGTTCTCTATTTAAAACAGATCATGTTTTTAACCTGCTTGATCTGCGTTTTCCGCTTTGTTATGTTCGCGTTAGCTCCCTCTCGCATGCAGCTGCCAGTTACAAAGTTATAATTGATGAATCGCACCCTCCAAAAAAAAACAATTTAACGCGAGGAGATGCACGGGCAAAAGTTCTTGAACTGTTTTAACGAGTAAGAAAAAAGGGTGCTCTTTGCACTACCAGCAAGCTAAGCCCTGTTTCGGCCATGCGAAAAAGTTACAAGTGCACTTTAAAGTGAAAAGTCTATTGCTCTTGTAGCGTTAAAATAAGTAAACGTGCTCCTAAGCCAAATCAAAAAACTAAGAACAGATGATCAAATTCAAAAATTATTTCAAAAATCAGAAATTTTGCAGGGCAGAACGTCGACAAACTCAAAAAACCCGCTGTCTTAAAAAAAATTAAAACGCCTTCAAGGCTATGGCATACCAGGGCAAGTGAAGATTTTTTTCCATACTTCGGGAAATGTAATTTAAACGGAAGCTTGTTTACATGGAAGACCTGGATTTCATCCTTGTGAAACTAACACACAGGTTCAACGAAGAACACATGAAGATTGCTGCCCATAGAAAAGCTTTCTTGCTCGACAAGGCGAATTGAAAAAAAAAAGTGACTAGTTGGCGCAAATGTTGTACTGCCAAATAAAATTGATTGGAATCGTCTCTTGGTTGAGTTTGATTTATGTGGTAAATTGACTAAAAGCAAAGTCTTAAACCCATTTAATGACGTTGTTGCCTACATTAGCAAGCAGCAACTACAAACAAGGGTTTAGTTTACAGATTCAGAAAAACTTGTTGAAGTTTGAAGTCTCTCTGTTTCCGTAGCCTCGTCAGAATGGTAATATTTAGCGTTGAAGCTGTCGAAGACGTACTTACAGACAGTGAAACCAGGTAGACTGATACATCTCTCTTTAATGAACATTCATAAAGAGATCTTAGACAAAATTGATGTGAACAAATTCATGAAACAGTTTATTAGCTTCGCACATGAAAGAACAAGGTCTTCGGTGTTTGGTATAACTTTTTAACGCAAATGGGATTATTGTGCAACCACACATGAGCAATTCTGACTGTATTTTGATTGTGCCGTCTCACATTGTTTTTGTGTTTTTCTTTATATTTTGACAATACCAGCAATTTTTGTCACATTGGAAAATTATCTGAACCTTTGTATATTTTTTGTTTATATACTTAGGTTTCGCATAAAAAAGATGTTAGGAGATCTTCACGCCCTTTCCTCAGAAGTTATATTGACTCAATATACAGGGTGGGCCGTAAGTCGCGCACCAAGAAATTACGTGGAGCGTGATGTGAAACAATGTAAAATAAATGGGGTAAAATATCTTTTCCTTTTTTTTGATGTATAATACATGTTCTTTCATAGAGTAATTTACCATTGTTTGAATGCATCAGTCATTATATCTGTCAAATTCAATTATAATCAAAGTTTTTTGAGGTATGATTAGCATTTAAAATTTTTTTCCTTTAATTTTCAGATATGCCTTGAACAATAAACGAGCGAGTTGAGTTAGTATTCATGATCATTTTGAGCATTTGTGATTGTATCAGCGTGTATAACGTGTCATCAGTTTCTTAGATAAGCTTGTTTCCTTAGATAAGCTTGTTCCTAAATCAAAAGTGTCTTAAATGTTTTGGTGCGTGACTTACGGCCCACCCAGTATTACGCCTTCCTGATTAAAAGTAGTTGCCGATCGCCTGTCTTTACCATCCATCAACACCAAGCAGGCCTGCAAAACCCAGGAATTCCAGGTGTTAGTGATGTTATGAACATTAGCGTTTGCTACCCATTCTGACATCACTGTGACTGCTGACTGTGATTCATTTTTTCTTTAATTAAATGATTAAGTAATGATCTTCGAATCAAAGTACATTAAAGTTTATGGGTGATTATGTGAGCATTTGTGAACAGATCAGTGCACTCCTGAGGGATTAGTCTTGCTAATCCTGCATTTTTTTCCATCTGTTAACATCGTATGCAAAACTGGCAAACCTCAAGTGTTATCACTACAAACAAAATTCATAAATTTAGGGTTTTACATCTTCAATCGACATCAGATACAAAAGTCACAAATCTCACACTTTTTTGCCAGGGTCTAAACTCAAAATTCCAAATTTAATGTCATTATGCAACATTCACATAGTTAATGAATTCCGTATTCTATATTTGATGTTCACCAGCAGTTAATATCAAATACAGAATACGCAAATCCCAAGCGTTTTCGTCATTGACCAAATCTTCTAAATCACTGCCCAAATCATCAGTCCATATTAAGCGAAAACATGCAAATACTGAACATAAAAGGCACGACTTCACAGTCACCTGTTCACACAGTTTCCTCGAACTGCCTTTACGGGCATGTTTACCAATTAGTCGCCTTTTACCAGTTGACTGGAGGAGGTTTCAATTATTCCAACCCGGATAATGCAAGTAGAATCATAGAAATGAGACCAACCAACTTGACTATTTGTTTGCCCATCTTTGCGTAGCTCAATAGGTTATGTAAAGCTTTTCATTTTTAGAACCTCAGTGGAAAATGTTTACTTTTGTAAAATCAACTGCGGAAAACTGGAAGCGACGAGAAACGATTCGACGCACTTGGGGCTCCGTAAAATTAATTGATGAGGCTCAATTTACTACCATATTTGTGATTGGAAAAACAACAAAGACTAGACAGGCCTTACTGGACGAAGAAAGCAATAGATATGGAGATGTTTTTCAAATCAACAGCTCTGACGATTACCTGTAAGTCAAACTATTCTTTGCAAACTGCTACAAGCATGATTATGCTGTTAGTTATTTTGCGATGACGCGGTTTGAAATCACAACCAGCTCGTTAAATAACTTTCTAAATAGGCCAGTTTAGTTATCAGTGAATGCTTACATGCATATTATATGCATCAGTGGGTGCATGCATGAATTATATAAGCTACGCATTAATATGAATTTATTATCAAGCAATATGATTTCATTGAGCTCTGGTAAAAAGACCCTTTTTTTGCAAAGGTTTAAGACATGTAGAAATTAGTTTTACACCGCTACATTTGCGCATTGAGAGTTCCTAGAAGTGGCTTAGTAGCCATGCCTCAGGCCCATATTTTGTAAACTTGATGAGAGAATGAAGGTGTTTTAGGGTGTAACGGCTATGAAAAGGTCTCCTCCAATAGATTTATTTCAACAAAACTGAGATACAAATTGACAAAATGGAGGGTCATACAAGATCGATCTCTGAAAAAGAAAAAATCTCTTTTCACAAATTTGAGTTTAAAGTTGAAAGCCTTAGATGGCATTGATCCCCAGAAAAAAGATCATTTCACAAGTCCAAAAAATCTATCTTTTTGGCATATTCCAAAATATATTTTTAGCTGGATCTGTGGATGGTGCTGCAGCGTATCTTTATGTTTCATATAATTTTAATTCGAGGTAAAAGTTGATAAATTTATGCAAAGCTTTTGTGGTCACAATAAGAGTCTGAAAAAAACATTCATGTTTAAGCAGAACATCATAAAACATTCTGTTAGTAATATTTTTCCTTAATGTTTTTTACAGTGTAGCCCAGCGTTTGTTTACACTGTCTTTTTTTGCAATCTACATCTTTGATAAACACAATTTGCAGCGATGAGTACAACCCTTACAAAGTATTCTAGTCTTATTTTTGTACAGATTGGTTTCAAGCAATTGTTTTGCCCTTTCTTAGGTCGAGAATCTTTTTTTGCAGTTTAACTTTTGTATTTGCAAATTGTACTGACAATTCATTTGTAAGGCTCATGGTTTAAAAAGCGCCAGGTTAGTATGCTCAGTGCAACGCGTTCTGGTGTATTCAAATGTTACAAGAGAGTCTGTCTTAAAGCGGTTTCTATACTCTGTGCCTATTCTTGTCAAAAACACTTTGTAGTTATTTGTTTTCTGCAAGATCGCAATACGTATAAAATGTCATTGTAGCGGCTGTGTTTGCAACTTATCCAAAGGGAATCTAAACGTATGTTGTTATACACTAGAACGACCGGAACTTCAAACTACGTAGAACAACAGGAGTGGCTTTTTTGACGTGTGGTGTTTTTTTTTCGATTTACTGCATCAAAACAAACTAAAAACAAACTTAAAGATCAAAAATGATGTCAGAAAAGCTTTTTTATTCATGTCATTTTTATTTGACACATTTTAGGCACACATTTGTGGAGCACTTTCCACAGATTGCCTGTTTACAAGTACAACATATCATGATCGTTCTGTTGCGGCATTTGGTAGTTGAGCAGTTCCTTCGCTTTGTCCTTGGAGGTTTCCGTTTGTTTTCATATATTTCGTTGGTTTCGTTGTTTGGTGGTGATCCACAAAGCTCCTCAGCTATGCGTTACATGTACACTCGACAAATAATCTTCGATTTGCATGTTTCTTTATACAGTACCCAGCTGTTGATAATTGCTAGATCAATCACGTTGTAGAAAACATGTACAAGCCACCTTCGACTGGCTGCTTTCACAGAATACTTCCTTGTCATCTGATCCACAACGTCTGCTCCTGCTTTGGTTTTGTTGTAAAACAAAACGGTCTCTGGTTTCTTTTTGAGACTGTTTTCTAAAGAAACAGCTACATCTGGGTGAAGTGTGCTCAGTATCATTGCAGATTTAGCTTCTTTGCATTGGTAACATGTCAAAGTTGCGCTTGTTGACGAAGTAGTAGTTTTGAACAGTGTAGTGTCGTGCAGCTGTTGCTTCACGTTGGCAGCCTGTGGCAGCTCTCTGCAATTGAGGCGAATGGTGCCAACTAGGCAGCATTTTTCCTTAGCTAAGCGTGCAGCGACTTCCAGAGATGTGAAGTTATCGCAGCCATGCTTGAAGAGTGGTTTCATCAGCTTCATTACAGTGTTAGTGGGCACACTCATTGAAGTGTCTCTAGTCTCATCTTTGCCCAAATACGGAAAGCCGTTGTAAAAATACTTGCTTTCATTATCATCCACCATCCAAAACTTTAATCCAAATTTATTTGGCTTACAAGCCATGTACTGAATGAACTGACATCTTGCCTTACAAGGAAGCAACTGCTGATCAACTGTCAGGTAAACATTCGGGACATATAATTTTTGGCTGTTCTCAATGAAGCAGTTCCACGAGAAGGAGGCAAGGCAAAACCTGTCTTCAACCAAGCAACGCCTTCTATCACTCTTCATGTCAAATCGAAAAAATCTCTTCATTTCCATAAACCTGTTCCTGGAAAGTGTTTTATTGAACATTGAACATCCTTAAGACGTATTCCACAAACTAGAGCATGGCAGGCTCCTTTGTTACAATGCACCGCTTGTAATACTAAGTCCAATGAACCTGTCGTGTCACCATCCAATTGGCATTCCCAGTAACACGTTGAGCTTCAGAAATAGTACATTTCTGAATATTCCGGGGCAACGCTTCGCTAAACATAATTCGGAGAGAATAAGATGACCTGCCTTCGACTAGACGGGTTGTTGCAAACGCAGTTGGCCCAGGCCTAATATTTACGACGTTTTGTTGCTGCAACTGTCCTCTCTGCACTTAAAAGGTAGATAACTTCGGCCATAAAGACCCATCTTTTCCTACAAAGTCCTGTAGTACTTCATCATTATCATCCCAATCAATAACTGCATCGTCGTCTTCACTATCTTTATCACTTGAATCATTTACAATGAGTTCTTCATCACTCGCTAACGTACACGGAAATGCATGGTTTGCCCAAGGATCTTCACTGTCGGACAGTTCACCATCAGAACAATCTGGTTCGATATCTTGTAAGTATCGCAAAGCCTGACAAGCTGTCAACCTTCTCACCATATTATATTACGTTGTTGCAGTAAGGTATGGGGTTTCCCTTCCCACCACACGTGCAGCTAAGTTGATAGAAAAAAGGGAGAATTTGAGTTACTTCGGCACTTATCAGTAGGCTTATCTTCGCAAAATATCCTGCGATACTACAGCAAACTCGAAAACTCAATAGGAGGAATAACTCTACTCTACTTTTGAAATAACAGCGTGATGTTGCTGAAGCCTGCTGTCTTAGAGTCAAAACGGTACAAAACCACAACTGTTAGTGTTTTGGCAGTTGGCACACAAATAATGAAGTTCGTTGCATAGTTGGCCCTGTTGCATTGCCGCATCGCAATACAGCAGTGCTCAATTATGACAATCCTCACCTGTTGCTTTACGAAAATTGCAATGCGCCAAAAAAGCCACTTGGTCGTATAGGTAGTTGCATGAGTAACTTTTTTATTTGTACTCGACGGGTGACAAAATTTACAACTACGATCAACTTCAAGGAAAAAATAATTGTCAGGAAATTTCAGGCAAAAGCAGCAACTTTTTAGTGAAAGACAACGAATTAAAAATTGAAATGCGTCAAAAAAAGCCACCTGGTTGTTCTAGTGTTAATTTATTGTCATGGGGCCTTGTGGTGACAACTAGATGCTTGCAGCGTAAATCTTCAAATTACCTTTCACGTTTCAAGTAAGTTCAATACAAATAGAATAATTGGAAACCCCTTACCTTTGAACTCGTAAATCCTTTGAAAAAAGTGCATGAAGTGCTTCCGTCTCAATTTGGTCGAGTTGGAAATAGCCACGTTGTATCATGGTTTGGTATTTAAAATACTTAAGTTTGTCAGTTTGTAGAATTGCAAGCCAAACTGTTAATTAAGATATTACTTTTAATTAATGGATGTTAAGGCATATAGGCTAACTGCAATCAGTTGAATAAAATACCACTTCCACGACCAGTTTCCTTCCTATTACAACTCGCCAGGTGGACTCAGGTATTGAACCGACGGTCACATGAATTGCTTCATGCGGTTTATGCCACTCCGCCATCGGCCCTTTCAACTGATGCTGTTAATTTTAAGCTATATAAGGTGCACGCTCACTACAATGAGCTAGATGCGATATATGCTTTTAATTTCCAGCCAAGCCAGTGCCTTTATTACGTTACAATACGAATTATAGGAGCTGGTGTTAGCCTGTTTCAGATATTACTTTTAATTAATGGATGTTAAGGCATATAGGCTAACCGCAATCAGTTGAATAAAATACCACTATTTTATTCAACTGATTGCAGTTAGCCTATATGCCTTAACATCCATTAAATAAAAGTAATATCTTAAACAGGCTAACACCAGCTCCTATAATTCGTGGTAATTAAGATGTTAGTTTTATTTTGAAGATAAAGCGGCCAAGGTTTTTAACGGTTACACATAGTGATGGACATATGTTTACCTTTGGACATATGTTTATCGGTTTCATAGTATTTAAACGTCTCAAAATATCGCTGCTCACAAGATTTTATTGTGTGGTTGAACTCTGTCGGGGAGATAACAAGGTGTTGAGAACTTCTGTCTGGAAACAAAGGTGTGACCGTTCAAATCCTCGTCCAATTAAAAAAAAAATTAAAAATCAAAATCTTTTATAATGTTATCAATTTTACTGGTTATAATGCAAACATTGCAGGTCTGTCAACAGAAAAACCTTAGCTGGAATGCAGTGGTCATCGGAAAACCTTGACAACAACACGTTTTATTCTACAGCTGACGACGACATGATGGTTGATCTTTGTAAATTAAAGCAACTGATTGATGAACACATTGTAAAAACATTGAAAAACAAGTGGCCTGAATTCCCAATCATATGCACTTATGACAGAAAACAGTCTATTCATCCAATGCGTAAAGTTGAAAACAAAAATTTTATTTCTGAAAAGGAATATAAATGGACCGTATACCCAGATTTTTGTTTGGGAGGAATGTACACCACAAGTGTAAACATCGCACGTCAACTTTACAAAATTTCAAGAACGCAGTTGTTGTTAAACACTGATGACGTGTTGATAACTGGCCTATGGAGAAACATATTAGGCATGCCAGATAATATGTTGATTAAAACAGAACCGAAACTAGCTGAGCATCTCAGTCATCATTTTAAAAGAGTATCTCAAAAAGAATCTTCAAAAATAATATCGAATAAATGGTCTGAAATTTTTAGTAAATGCTCGAAATTTACATGCTTAAATTTATGATTTTATAGCTAGCATTTGGTCAAATACTGTAGTAAATTTTTTGAAAATATTAAACTGTATGTAGTTCCTTGTTGTGTTTGAAAAAAAAGATAAATGCATGCAGGCTTGAGCTGAAATTTTTTTTCGAAAGTAGAAGTGGAAAGAATTTTTGGTTGAAATAAATTTGCCAGCTACAGATCTGTATCTGTATTTTTACGTTGGGGAGTGAGTTGAGCCGATGGATTGAAATAATCTTTAAGTCACGAGTTTGTCAATCTTTTGCATAGCGGGACACCTTATTTTGCTCTTCAAAAAATATGTACGGTTGCACCGCTATCATGTTTCAAGCAAATGTAACAAAAGAAATGAAGTTTGAACATCATTTAATGCAATTACTACAGCTTATTTTGCGGTTGATCTCCAAGAAAAGGTCTTCAGTTTAGAAATAATTACTCTTCCGTACATTTCATCACGTTGATGCATCCATGGAAAATTCTGGTACATCCTGGGGATGTACCATTTACCCTAAAATGTACGATACACCTGGTTAACTAACACTTCCCTAAATTATTTCGAGCCACAACAGCCCAATCGCCAACCTATTAACGATGTAGCCGCTTAACCTGTGAACTAGCAACAACATGAAACCCTCTAAAAACTTTATTCCAGAATGATATCAAAAGCATGGGAGGCTGAATAAAAAAACCGTAGCATGATACTGGTTAAGGATTAGTGTTCAATTTAATGTTTGAAATACAGTAATCATGTAGAAACTGAAGCCACTTGTACAACAAAAAACACGGCTGATTGAAAAAACAACTAATTTTCAATAACAAAGAACAACTTTTTCGCAACAGTAAGCTACTCTGCACTCAAAATGACCACAGATATCCAGTAATAATCAATTTCGAACAAGAACGTACGCCTGCCATTCAGCTGCTTTTAAATTTTTGAAAATATCCCTGATAGGTAGAGTGAAAACTAGGTCACTGTCACGAATAAGGAAATTTGCCTTGTAAGCGTAGTTTTCATATATGTGTTAAGTGCTGTATTATTTGTTCGCTCGGCTACTGATTAAGAAAAAAATGACCTTTTTTCCTCGCAATTGGATTTGCTGTAAGTGCACCTTTATTACGTCACAATCGTTTATGACATAATAAAATTCCAGATTGATCTAGTGATTCTAGCTTCTTCGAAGAATTTCGATAACCGATTACATAATTAGTAATGCTTTTTTTTCTTTTTTTACGTGATTTCGTTCTGGATTGTTTATCAATTTATATATAAAGCGATGGGATTTTTTTGTAGAGTAGTTGTAGAGTAGTTGTAGAGTAGTCGAAAAGTGTGTAGTGAAAAGAGAGAGATTGATTGACGGATTAAAGAAAGGCTATTGTTTTTTGTGGTAATTTATTGTGGATTCTGTGGGCGTGGCGAGTATTAAGCAGTTATTGGTGAAATTAATTTTGGTGGTTTCCTGATTGTGTAGTAAAGTGACTAATTCTGAGATCGTTGAGCGAAGAAGCTTGAAGTCGTGAGGTATTATTTCTGTGAATACATTACTCTGTTCTTAACGTGGCTTAAGGTGTTTTTGGTGGAAGCCAATCTTTTCCAAGTTTTATTAAGTTGCAGTCAGACCTAATTATCCAAGCAATTATCATACGTCGCCTCAATTTTAAAAGAAATTTAAGATTGAGATAGAACCAAAAACTCTATATTATTATTAAAATGCGACAGTCACCAAGTCCGAAACTATTTGTGCTTGCTACGTGGAATAAAATTTAACTTGTCGTCAGTGAGATAATGTTATAAAAGCGTCATTGAGTTGAAAATTTGGGTGCCCAGCTTAAAGTGTGGTTACTATCTACCCTTGCTTGGCTAATGACTAGGGCAAGTTATTGTAGACTTAAAAATTAAACAAAAATTGACTGGATTGACCTAACAAAATTTTGATAAATAAATTAATGTTTTTTGAGTTTTTATATTAAAACGAACATTTAATTAAAGAAAACACACAAATCCTCCACAAACGCTCTTCTTATACAAGCAGCCAACTCTGCAATCGCCAGGTGCCAGGATTGAAAGGCAATATCGTGTACTCTTTTACATTTTTGATCTTAAAGTTTCTCTCTTAAGCTAACAGCTTTCGCAGCGTGGAAAAACTTCTTTCTACAGAAGCAGTTCTGGGGTGAAAATGCTGAAGTAATTTGCCCTACTAATGGCTATGTGCCCAAATGTACAGTACAGTAGTTAATATGATAGTGAATATAAGACAATTGCAAAATATTTGTTCTAATTTGCGTTGTTAAATTTTGTTTGATCGTTCGATTAGAATTATCTTAATGGCATTAATTTACAATAGCATGTACGCTTGTAAAGAAGTCTGGAACTTCGCGATCACTATGTATAATGGCTTGCTCAGGTTAGACGTGGCCAGTACAAAATCCAATTACCAAAACCTATCAATAGATTCAAACACCAGTCAATACAATGTGTAACGCGGATAGTTCATTAGAATCCAACCGAAAGGCTGCCTTTACCATTGGCCGATCCATGGGAGGAAAGTGCAGTCGTACTTTTCATCTGATATAGGCAAAATAAATTGCAAGTTACAGCCCTCAACAATTTCTTTTAATGACGCTTTGTAAATGGTTTGATAAATCTTGCATTGAGTACTTTTGAAGAGGCACTTACTAAAAGATAACTTGGCCTATAGTTAAGATGTCCCCAATGCCGATTTTCCACGCTTAAATAAAAGCTGATCTTACTTGCTGACAGGTTAGCATTTCACAAACTTTTATCCACTCTTCTAAAAAGTACGTAAAACATAAATTTAGAGTTGTGGTTCGGCGCTAAAACTGTTATAAATGATATAAATACAGAAATAAGCTATTGAGTGACAGGCCGATTTGAGAACTTGGTTCAATTTCTTTCGTAATTATATTTATGCCCTTAAAGCAAGAGTAGCTTTTTAATCTCTGTTGTGCAAATAATGCTACCCAAAACTTAATATCTGACTTCTGTGCATAGCCATGGTCATGGCGTGGCGCATTTCGTCGATGCTCATGGCAGATGCTGACTGCCTGTTTCAACCAACCAGTTCTCATTACAGACTTTCAGCATCTGTCTGTCTTTCGTAATAATTGAAGCTAAATATAGCCTGCCGTCTCAAAAAATACAGATTTCAGCTGCTTTGATCATTTATAAAAATTTCTTACTTACTAGTCAGCTAGGAAAAGAATGTTATGGGACCATTTGTTGCTTAGGCTATGCAAATTTGTTGGTAGGGAAGGATGGGACTAGTTGTAACATTTTTCAACACATAGGCCTATGACTTTGCAAGAAGTAGTTGCATTTAAAAAATTGGTTTGGGATTTGATATAAGCCTTGATCATTGGTGTGTAGCTGGCCAAACAATAAATTGCAAAATGATGTAGGCTATAAGTAATGAGTGACAGGTGTTTGAAAAATGTCGGTCGATTATTTCAACTTACATCGGGCCCGGGGTAAGTTGTAACAGAACTTGGGGTAAGTTGTAACAACAAAATTTGATAGCCGTGGACAACTTTTTCTAGCCTTTCCTTTTAGGGTTTCCGTTTAGATCACACGGTGTTTCACATTTACTTTTTTGACACTTCCCTTCGGTAGAGGAGCTTTTTGTATTGGTATTATACTGGAGGGTGAAAAACTTTTCACAGTCTCATCACGTATAAATGTGCCAACATTGTTCAAGAGGATGGATGATTATTGTTTAAGTTTGAGGCACATGATGCCACCACATCTACAGAGAGATTCATATTTTTATCATTTTTAGAGGTAACTTCCGGGAAACTTAGGTCGGTGGCAAATGCAGGACAAATTTGTGCTTTTCAAATGCTTGTCTACTGAAGGCACGATTTCAGCTTTTTTAAAGCCACTGACAACGTTTGTTGGTGTGTTTGCTTTTATTGAAGCTTCTCTTGCAGCCTTTGGCAAATCGTAGATTGTCATGCATTTCCCAGGATGACATCCGCTAGAAATTTCTGGTTGCAAGCTACCTTTTGCTTTTTCACCTATAGGTTAAAGCTTACTTTGGCACATATTGAACTGTTTTGCCACGGATTGTACTGTTTTTCTTTCCAATAAAACATTTTCTGCAGCTTGCTTCATTTTTGTTGATAATGTTTCATTACGGTTGGTCTTCTTTTTGTAATTTCTCATTTTAAACTGAACAGGAATGTCCATTAAACAATGAAACATGATAGCGTAATGCTCAATCCCAGTCAGAGTACCCTATCACTGTGCATTAGCTGCTTGTTACAATTTACCCCAAGCCACGTTAATTAAATTTTTCAAAAATTTACTGGCAAGAAAACAATCATACCTTTCAGGTTAATTTGGTTTGTTTTTCAGTAAATCCTGATTTCGAACTAGACATAAGATAATTAAAACTTAACTAGAGATGATATAAAAATACAAAGTCCGAAAACTGAAAATTTTGCTTTTGATATCAAAAATCCAGTTTCTTCTGTAACTGTTTTTGAGGACAAAAAAAACTACAGCGTGACTCTCTAGGGTGAAAAGTCACCAGAATAGCGTTAGATGGCACCGAAATTTTTTTGATTATTGCCTTTGTGTGGGAGGTAATTGGCTTTGTTATAACTTACCCCTATTACAACTAGCCCCGGTATCCCCTACTTGCTCAATCAACCAAAAAGATAGATGTCAGACACAACAGCTATAAATGCAAGATGGCAAAAACATTTAAAGCAACGAAAACAAAGTTACAGTGAGTCAAAGAAATTGAACTAAAAATTAATCGTTCTTGCTAGAGTCATGATAAAGCAAATGACCGTAAAAAATGCAATTGATAGCAGCAAATACCTTCATTACAAGCTTTCATCCTCGTTTTTACCCCAGGCAATTTTTGTAAAAATCAAACAAAATTCTACAAATAAACTTTAATTACTTTCTCATTTTGCTTTTAACGCTAAAGGGGAGCAATTTTACAAGTTGATAAGTCAGCTGCTAGTTCTTGCCTGAATCTAAAGTCGTTTTCTTTTGTCCAGAGATGCGGATTTAAAAAAGATTCTCAACTATGAGGTCGTGATAAAGTCACTAACTCCCTTGTAATACTCATTTAGGGATGATGTTCAATTGCGCCGAGCTTTACGTTTCAATGCCTTTAACTTTAATTTTAGATTGGTTCATTTTCACACCCCGGCAGGCAAATATGATGTTCTATTCACTGTAAGTTGGTAGATGGTCGTGAAAGCCCAAACTATTTCAGAAGCTTTCTCGTTTTGACTTGATAATTAAAAGTATGCTTTAATCCAGTGTTTCTCAACCTTTTTCTACCTCAGCACCCCTTTTGGTTAGACCTAAGCAGCCCAGCACCTCCTACCATCGGCTAACACCTGGTTACTTATAAGGATAAAGTAAAGACAAGTGTAGTACATCTTGATCATATAATGTACAACTAGTTTTTCATACCGTGGCATCGCGTTTGCCAGACCCATACTCATGTTGTGTAACAGACCTCTATGAAGACGGTTCCGGATAGTTGTCTTGATTAACAGCATTGTCGAGAATGCCTTCTTGCACAGGTAAGTAGTTGGGAATGGAGTGATCATCTCCAGCGCTACCCTCGCCAGTCCAGGATATGCAATTAGCTGATCACACCAAAAATGAGACAGAGATGATGCACAGAATTTTGTCTTGCAACCCTGGTTCTCTCGCAAATCTATAAATTCCTCCTTCAGGTTGTTAGCATCACTCATTTCTGCCAAGAAGGGCTGCTAAATTCATTCTGAGAATGTCAAATCAAGGGGCAAGTACTTTTTTGTGGTGATTTCAAGGTGCAGCAGATGAGTAACAATATTTTCTAAAACCATTGGGTTAATTGTCTTATTTCCAAATTCTCTTTAATAATTGGAAAGTTTTCCACACTTCCTCCTTCAACTCAACGTTTCCAGAGCGCGAGCTTCTTTTCGAAGGCTTCGATCTTCTCTGTTCTAAGAATATGATTGGCATACATGCCTTGCATAAACATGTTGAAATCATTGAAATGACTAGATATATCTGCAAGGTAGGACAGAAATAGAATAAAGACTTCGTCGTCGAATTTATCCGCAAAATTACATTGATATTCTCGAAGAAATATTACAAACTCGTAATTGATCTCTGCCATACGAGTCAAGATTTTTTCACTGCAGAGCCACCGCACTTCTGTATGAAGGAGAAGAACTTGATGTTCATTTCCCATTTTCTCACTGAATAGTTTGAGCAATCTTTGGTGCAAAGGACGACCACGGATGAAATTCACAACTTGCACGCAGATAGACAGAACATCTTTCAGGTTAGGCGGCTATGTCATTGCCGCCAAGGCATGGCGATGGAAAAAACAATGCTTCATTATGACATCTGGTACCTTCGTCTTTAACAGAGCAGCAAAGCCAGACTTCTTTCCTATGATGGCTGTGGCACCATCTGTACATACTGACCTTAACCTCTCTTATTTTATCTGATGCATCTCAAAAAATCGGCCACAAGTCGCAATGCATCATGTGCCTTCGTCGTTGTTTGCAATGGCTCACAGATGAGGAATTCGTCTTTAACGTCACCATCCTTGTTGTACCGGGCATATTCAATCAGCTGGCTCGTGTTGGAAACATCTGTTGATTCGTTCAATTGTTAACAATGCGGATTGGACTATCTTTAATCTCCTGAAAAATCTGATCTAAGATGTCACAGCTCATGTCAGCAATTCCATCTGCAATGACATCATTGGACATAGAATACGTCCTTCATCTTCTTGGCTGCCTCTGTTCCCAAGACCAGTTCTACCATTCGTATAGTGCATGGCTTAATTCGGTTTTTCTTGGCTGAATGTGCAGCCTTCACTTGGATGCTCTGGTATGCCATCTCGTAGGAAGCTCTTAGAAGTGGCTTTTGCATTACCTTGAATCCAGATGGGGTAGTGTACCCCTTTGGTCATATCTAGCCCTTTTAGCCGGCAGAGCCTGTAAAGTCTGTTCTTGTCTTGCTGCGCTTTCGGTCTAGCAGGCTTCAAATTAGAGTCGCACATAATGAAATGGCAGGTCATGCGTTGTGCTTGGTCTGGTCCTCCACAATCATCCAGGAGTGCAGTGAAGCCATACCTGACATACTCGTCATTTCATTTGCGTTTTTTCAGCATTGTAGAATCATGCAAACTTAGTAGAAAAACAATCTGATAAACATATTGAAATTAAAAAATTTATACACTATCCAACGCTAGCTGTAGTAATATACAAAGCTTGTGATTCTGATTTAATATTGAAGTGTCAACCACTCGTACAAATCAAGTGTTTTTTATCACTATGCAACAACACAAATCAAAAACAGGTCAAACTTTACCCCGGTATTACATTTAAAAATATGTGTTAATAATATGTTTGCAGAAACGTATTCCTTTTACCTTTGACCGCCACATATGTGATCTTTTCCAGCACCCTCGGAAATTGATTTCAGCACCCCCTTTGGGGTGCTAACACCCCAGGTTAAAAAACGTCGCTTTAATCAATAGTTTAAGTACAAATGTTGTAAGATCAAGCAAAGTTGAACATAAATCCTTCAAACAAATATTTTCCGGATGTCTTTTTTACTGTCATATCAATTATACCGATGAAAAATAGTATATGGGCAAGTAAGCAGTCGTCACTAACAAAGTGTGGGGCAAGAGATAATACCGCGTAAAAAATTAGGATATTCATTCTTTTTTACTCGATGATCTTTTTAGAAGATCATCTCACAAATAACCTGCCAAATCTTAGCCAAGCTAATTCTAACAACTTCAGACTTGGTGAACTAAATCTAACCCGTGTTCTTAGTGCTGTTTTGTACACAACATTTAAAACGTGCCATTTACACTTTCATTCCGCTTTGTAGAGCATGTCGGATAAACCTTACCTACTGTATACGTTTTAAATTGATCATTTATTCCTGAAAGCTGATGTCTTGTTTGCCAGTCTGAGCCACGTTGACAGAAAGACTGCTTGCTTTTACCATTTGTCTGCCAAGTAAAGGCAAAGGAAACCAGTTAATAAACACTTCCAAAAGCACAATAAGTCTGGATTTTCTTCACACTGATCTTTTTCCTTTGAACACTTGGCAGGAAAGTTGGCTCTGATTCAATAAGAGAGGCATGTAAATTAGCGAAAACAGCAATATAGAACTATATGCTGTATACCTTGAGCAAATATTAGGCTTAGTGTATGCGCGGCGCAATTTTATACTGTTAATAAGTAACCTACCGGTAATCAAAATTTACGTGATATTTCATTGATTAGTATTGATTTAGTAACGGCCAAATGGATGCTCGCAATTTTCGAGTTTAAAAAGATATTCCTAGATTGCTTAAAAACCGCACCCACCCCTATTAAAAATGTATGAATCTGCTGACGGTCTGTACAAATGCCGTCTTATAGCTTAGTGGTGAAGGTGAAGAATGACTGGACTTCTGTGAGAATAGCTTATTTTTGTAATTAGCAGCAGGCGCGGTTTTGCACGTATACCTCCATGCTTTTTCATTTATTCTTGTGGGCCTATGCTTGCCATTAGGTATGAGTGTTCACGTAAAATGGCGTCTGCGTGGTCAGTTTTACAACCGTATAGCTCTAACGCATATGCAACCACTTAGTTTTCGTACCGTTGCTAATTTGTTTTTGCTAATGAAAAAGAATGTTTAACGTGATATTGCAAGTACATTTAGTACCAAAGCGCTTGCTGCGATATTAGTGTTGACCTTTACAAAACGGGCTTTGTAGCTCATAGATACCCACTCGCCTTCAAGAGTCCAGTTTAATGTATTTGTTGTACATAAGTACACCTGCCTGATTCCAAGAATTTTCAGATTACTGCATGAAGTTTTCGCTTTATAAAACTTAAATTGTTTGAGTGGACAGTAATTTACACCAGCGAAATTATAAATTGTTGATCAAGTTGATCAACCCCACAAAAAACAAAAGAAATATTAGAGTAAAATGTTTTTTTTGTTTTGTCAAGCGAGAAAAAACGTTTGACAGCCAGCATTGATGTTTTTTCTATACTTATCAAAGACTTTTCCTAAAAGAAGTTTCCAGAAACTCTTTCGAAGCTAAGTATTAAAAACAATTGTGTAAGTATTGTCAACAACACTGCGAAAAAGCAAATTTGTTTCTTGAATGGTTTTGACTTAGTTCACTGTATTTTTGGTCGCTGTATTCATGCATGGTATCAGTTTGTTTCTACCAACGGGATTTTTGATTTATATGCGGTTTTGGTATTGTTTGCTTGGTCATTTTTGCGCTGCAAGTTCATTTGTTTATGCACTGTACAACGATTTCATTTGTAAACATTAAACTGTTGTGATGTCATAACGGTCTTTCTTAGTTGAAAATTGCAGTAAGTAGCGAATGTTTGAGCGCAAGTTGATGGATATAACTAGTTTTATATTTTCTGTGCGATATGGAATGTTTTGCTACAAACACAAACTATTGAGGGCACATTAATTTATCGAGTATATTGAACCGCTTTTGTGTCAACACTGGCACGAACGCAAAATCTGATTGTGAAACGCTTAATTGTACCAGTTTTGTGCTCTGTCAGGTATAGATACAAAAGCGTTACAGTTTACTCGAAAAATTAATGTGTTTGTAATAGCTTGCGCTTGTAGCTAAATATTCAACACTAACTGGCTTTGCCGGCGTCGCCGGGCAGGAGCCCTCCATCAGTAATGTCCGGGTTTAGTATTTCGGTTCAACTCGGCCAAGCCTTCACCTATCGGGCTCCTGCGTGAGTAACGAAAAGTTAATAAATTTTATTGACTTTCACAATTCTTGTGCGAAAAATCGTGATCATATTCTTTTAATGATAACTGGCAATGCTCACAAATAATCTTGCCACAAGTTATCGTTATTGCTTGTGAGTTGTGGAGTTGATTTTAATAAAATTGCCTCATTAATATCTCTTGAAAATGGGTTTAATCGCGTTTCTACTACCAATACTTTTTGATAAAATACAGCTGAAAATTGTGCAATAAAGCGTTGATTGTGAGGTCATCTTCAACCCTCAAAAAATGAAATATTTTGTAAAGTGATAGGTTGGATGCTAACTTTTGTTTGAGCACAAAACGGTTTTTCTCGGACAAGAAATATAAATTTTTTAAAAATCTTCTCTTTGATTGTGACGTCATGGTGACGTCACGAACACTTTATGACACCCACCCCGAGGTGGTAATTATTTGTTCAAGTTTAATGGCTGTACATTCGGTAGTTTTGGAGGAGTTAAAGCGTACTACGTAAGTACGTATTCACGTGCAGACAAAATCGCGCTTTATGTGCACTCAACTTTCCTTTTTCCGGATCTTGTTAATCTGAATTTTGATTTATCTGGACAATGAGTCCGGATGGCCGACAAATGAATTCAAACAATGAGCGCCTCGCGTATTGCCAGAAATGCTAGATAGGTGGATACCGACGCCCGTAAACATCGTGTATTGTCGGGTATCAGTGAACAATTCTGCCGTTCCATACAAAAACGCAACGTAAGTGAACGAAAAATTATATCGTTTTATGAGATAACAGTGAAAACATGTACGAAAATTTAATTTATAAAGTCACATTATTGAAACAATGGAACACAAAAACTTGAGTATCTTAAAGCATGAAGTTTGCCCACGTTGTGTTTTTTTTGTGAAACGGTAGAATTTTTTGCCTTTTTTACTGCGATTAGCTTTCATTGATGACTTCAAGGGCTTTATTTCAGATAGTGAGATCATGAACCAAAAATAACAAGTTTTCTTATTCTTAAACTTGTAAATAGTGTAAATGCGCTGTACATATTGTTAAGGGGGCTTATTTTATTTTATTTGCATTACATAAATACATTTATGTTATCCGGACTTTTTCATTATCCGCACAAATTCCTGCACCATGTACTCCGGAAAAAACGATGGTTAAGTGTTTATAGGTATACAAGAGAAAAATGATGTATATGAAAACGAAAAAACTTGCTGTAAAAATTGTAAAGTCATTACGTAGTGAAAATGAATTCAAGAGCTTAAAAGATTTTTCTGCTAGTGTTTTGCCTGGAGCAAAACAAAATACTTTTTCGAGTATTTGACGAAGATATGATATAATATAAACGATGAGGCTGCTTGCACAGTAGCAGAACAACTCCTGAAGAACTTTAGAAATTTAGACAGGTGCCCTAAAGCTAAAGGCAGTGCTATATTTATAAATAAGAAGGCAAACATTGTAGAAAAAATAGATAGCTTATTTTATACTTTTTGTGAAGACAATAAACATAGAAGCTATTTGGAAAAGGGGGATCTCCTTTGCATGTACAAGCAAAAACTACAGTTTTTAATATGACCAAAGACTAATAGAATAGCCAAATGCTTGGTTGTTATTGAAAAACTAACATGACTTGCGGTTCCAAAGAAGAGCAGAGCCACCAAAATCTCAAACTGCAAGCAAACGATTGCAATTAAAATCATTGGTTGTAGATACTGACGATCCAATGCTATTTTACGATAATTTTCGTTCTAGTGCTTCTTCACTTCGTTCATCAGAGAACTTGTATTTGGCTTAGGCGGGAATGAGCATCAAAATCGATCTAAATGGCCAAACTTAGCTTTAATTTGTGACCGATTTGGAATATCTGATTGAGCAGGAGCGACCATGGAAATGCTGTCATTTAAAGATCTCTATTCCAACAACCTGCTAACAAAGTATTGAGCTTTTTCGTAGATCGCCGTAAACAAAGAAGAGGGAGAACAAAATGTCGAGAAGATGCAAGAAAAGATAATAACGTCCTATTTATGCATGTAAATGGCATGTACTTAGATGGAAGCAAAGATGCAAAGCAAATAATGAAAAATAAAGAAGATAAATTGTATCGAAAAACAATAGTGGCGAAGCACTACGTTGTCGTGGGAAAACCAGAAAACAATATTTAACTCACGTTGCCCCTTAAAACGGAAAACGCAAATCTACAGCTTGAGCAATATTTGATGCTATTAAAGATACATCGCTTTGTGATAGACTTGCTATAGTTGGAAATGACGGAATGGCTGTCATGACTGGTACTTACAAAAGCGTTATTAGAAGATTATGAGAGCATTTTAAAATATCTTTGCAAAGGTCTATTTGTCTCTTGCTTTGCAACAAACTTCCTTTGCGTCATATACTTCACGCTTTAGATCGAACAATATTATCTTGCACGTGCTTCACCAGGTTAGAATATTGAAGTTGCTCACAGAGCATGTCGTAAGAAGCGACTTTTGAATACCCACCAAAGGCAGTCAGCCTTGTTGGTGGTGGGGATTCCAGTCTAGAATTTGCATTCATGACTGGTTCGAAATGGGCTGCCATTTTCCCCTTAAAATAATTAAATTATTTTTGCGTCATAAATCTGAAAAATCGTTTCATGTCGTTCCTCTATCCTAGGAAAGAGGCAATAATAATATTATCTCCTGATTCCTTTCAGGCCCAAGTGGTAAAAGACTAAAAAGTTGTTTATCTGAATGGAGTGCTGCAAAGTTCTCAGTCATTATAAGTCTTGATTTGCCTATGTTGTTAGAAAATGTGGTTGATGAATTTATCTCAGATCAACTCTCTAGTCATAAAATTTGTTGAGCTATTTTCAAAAGACACATAGACCTGGATTTAGCACAACTAAAAATTGCACCAAACGCTCGAAAGTTGATTCTTGCTTGTAGAATACTACGACTGTATGTGTCCACTGATTTATTTTTTAAGTACTCTTGCAACTCTTGTAAAATTTCACGTGCAAGTGTATTTTCCATTATGGTTTCAAATCAAGTCAATAAATGCGGTAACAGATGGACCAAAAAATATATTCCAGTTGTACCAAAGAATTCAGAGCTTTTCTGACATTCAAGTTTGAGACATTACCATTAAAGTTGTTGAGAGAAATGTTTGCTTTGCTCACGCAAATGATATCTTACTAGCAACGTTGGCTGATGAAGATGACTCAGTCCGAAAACATGCTTAAGGAGAAAATTGTTTTTGCAGATGTTGATGAAGCTTACCCAAATGTAAACTTTTGTCATTTTGTAGAGCCAAAAATCAACCTTAGTCACAAATCATTTCATGAAATGGCAAACCTTGATAGTAGTTATATTGGGAAACCGCCACTGCTTCGATATTATTCTACACATTAATTTGAAAACTTTATAAGATTTTGTTGTTGAAGGTATTGCATCCATGTCACAACTAAGCCATATAATGGCACAACAAACTTGTATCGAAGCCTTCTGCAGCAGTTACAGGATTTCAAAATCGTGATGGTGCTGTCAAACAGCAAATAATTTTTTTTTTTTATTTACCATGTTTATCATCCATTCACGAGAAAGCGAATTTTATCGCTATGCTAAATCAAGACAATGAGACGTTTCGATACAAAAAAAATTTTCTTGTTAAGCTTGAATTCTAAAATGTGGAGCAGTAGTTGTTTCTTTGTGATTATTCTATTTCTTTTGATTTGTGGAGAAAGAAAAAAGGTACTTTTAAAATGTTTTAACCCCTTTTTGAGTGTACCTTAAAGAGCCTGTGTCATATTGCTTTGTATGTGCAATTACCATCATGTTGTAGAGGTAGCTTACTTCCAAAAAAACAATTAATTAAGGCATTTTTAAAAACGCAAGATAATGTAACATTTAGTATGGATATAGAGCTCCAAACCTAGCCATTACTACTAATTGCTTGCTCATGTTCTGCTTTTAATATATATTGAGTTTACTTCTTTTGCCAAATTATTTTGTTTAAATGTACACAAAACCTATTTGTTTTTTGTAGTCGATGAACCAAGAATTAATTCTCATAATGAGTTAGCTGAATTTGCTGGTGCATAAATTCCGTACATGTAGTTTATTTGTTTGTATATTAAAAAAATTATGAAACCAGAAAGTGATCATTTTCATTTCAGAAAAATCTTTTCAAATTATTACACAGGTCAACACGATTTTTCTTTCATGTAGCTTTTCAACGGATTTTGAGTAATTTGGGGAACTGAATCCAAATATGCTGTTAGTTTTTGCTGATCACGTTTTTGAGATATAAAAACAACACTTTTTTGGAAAGTTAATAAAATTACGTTGCGTTTAAACACCCATGTATAGAATAATGTTTGCGTTGAAAGTCAGTTACTCCCTTAAGAATGCATTTCCAAAACTACTTTTATACTTGCACCCTTTTTTAGCATAATTGACCACAGTATGCAAACAAGAAATAGGTGAAATATATTGAAAAGGTACCATCTAAATTAATATTCTTATCGCAGATGAAAAGCCAATTATTTCTTAGTGTTGTTTGTTTCTCATGATATCAAACTTGCAGATTTAAACCAAAATTACCTAAAAATGCATGAAAAGATGACATCTCACTTCAAAACGATCACTAGTGTAATATAAATCCAAAGCGTATCTCACCACAAAAGCAGTTCCTTCAAGACTTCATAACTTTTCTTTTAATGGCTGATCTCTTATAAACTGCATAAGGGACATCTCTGATCAAACTCCAGCAGTTATCAGCCATCACGTTGCAGTTCCCTTGACCTTGGTAACGTTCTTCCATCACTTTGATGTTCTCACGGAAAAGCTTACCTTGTTCCTCTCTTTCGTTGTCAAGGCTCTCGGAAAACTCACTTAGGTGGCTGTACAAGTGGTGCACTTTAATGCTCATTTTACTTGCTAGTTCTTGCAGGTTGAGGAAAAGCTCCTCCACCATGTCGCTATAATTGTCAGCTTTCTTATTGTCAAGGAAGTTATGAACCACATTAGCAAATGCACCCCAACTTAGAACTGTAACCAGGGTTGTTGTAGTCACGAAGTGATTGTCCGTGATCAACTTCTGATCTGAGGCCCATAAAATATTCCTGCTTTTTTTCTCATGGTTGAGTCCAGGAAAGGTCGAGTATATGTAGCCAACACAGTCTCCAGAACAATCAAGTGTTTTTGACAAACTGCTTCAAGAGTCCAAGTCTGAAGGACAGCGATGTTAGAGTGATTTTTTCCGATCAACCAGGGGATGCTTATGATATTTTTGCATTTTATGCTTCATTGCATTTTATGTGGCCATGCTTTTCTTAGCCAATGCTCTCCATTAGCTCTTCTATTCCAACAGCATAAAAAACAAGAATATTTGATGTGGTCTTCTTGTTGTCCCAATAGGAATTTTACCGGTTTCAAATCTACGCAAATCAATTACAGGTGTTCGCAGTATTTAGGTTTTTTAAGCACAACTTCGACGTTTGCGTAGCTCTCCTTCAGGGTGACAGAGTGTCCTATGGGAAAGAATACACACGTGTTCCCATCGAGGAGTGAGTTACATTTTAGGCTTCTTTTTGAGCTACCAATAAACAGTCTCCAGTCATTTGAATGTACAGGCAAGTTCATATCTGCAAGAAGCCTCTCAACATCTGTATAGAAAATAAGTTGGCCATCAGAGTGAAAAAAACTGTCTCAATTCCGCCTCTTTTTTGCGATAAAATTAGGCTCTTGTACCGGTTTTGAGAAGAAGTTTCTCCTGTAGCCTCGAAGCCAGCAGTTCACCAGATTGCTTAGGCAACTTTAAATCTCTGATTAGATCGTTCAATTCAGACTGGATAATATACAGAGAAGCTCGATCAGCATCCGATGCCTAATGCGCTATAGCATTTCATTCTTCGTCATCAGAAGTAGATGAAGTCGTGGAAAAAGTAAACTCGTTCTCATTAGTGTCTGCAGCTTGGTGAAAATGGGTATTGGTATTTTATCATTATAGGAAACCTGTGGTATACCAGAAGGTATGCTGGGATAGTGCAAGTGTTGCTTGTTTTTTTTATTAAATGTCTTGGCGTTTACAAGACAGAAGTAGCAGTCCTCCACGTTGTTTTTTTTGGTTCCTTTCAAACGATTGACACACCAAATTTGAGCTTCGCATTCTTTTCATGAGAAGGGATCTTAGTGTTTCTACACACGTTGTGCAACTCAATGAGGAGCTCAATCTTTGCCCTGATTACCAAGTGGTACTTCGAAATAAGCAAGGTACATTATTTTTATAAATGCGTAGATGATACGTCTTTGAGCTTGTAAAGTGAAGCAGCCACAGAAACAACAAAAAATGTCTGGCTTTTTGCAACATTTCCGTCGCTTGGAAGTCGTGGAGATGTTAACTGCTTTAAGGTAAAGAAGAACCACGCCAAAGTCATTACAAACATAAATTACAGTTTTAAAATTTCTTTACTTTTAGCGTACCAGTTTTAAAAACTATTGCTTTTGAAGTAGCTTATGTGCATGATTATGTGGCGTCAAAAGCGAGTGCGAATGAGTAACTTTTTAATCTATCAATACGGAACAAGAAGATTGCAAAACATCATAATGCTATAGAGAAAATCTAAGCTCAGATTTGGATTTAGCACACTAATTACCCAGAATCAGTTCTCAATTTCCATGCAAGATAAAATATTGTTTTGTTTACTAGTGTTGTTATGTGTTACAATGACTTCTATCCATAAGTTTATTACCGGACCTTATTTGAATTTTGCACTTGATTGCGCTGCAGCGTTTTTGTATAACCACGAAATTTCTAAAAATAAAACCAGAGGCAAGCAATGCATTTAAGCAAACTGCAGGCAGTGATGCTGTTTTTACCTAACAGGCCTAACAGTTGTCACTATTACTTTAAGAGCTTATGACAACTGGGCCGTGACAGCACAACTGTTCTAGAAGTTGTTAAACTTAGTGCACCTGCGACAACCGCCACTCATTCACGAGTGATACGGCTTCGCAAAGTACTGAGAGACTATTCACTAGAGTGGACCTAGTATATACCCCACAAGTGTGATGGATTAAGCTATGCATTATTCAAAGCCTCTAGCTACTTCTTGGTTACCAACTGCACAGAAGAGATTGGATAGATTGAAACAGCATCACTGCCAGCAGTTTTCTCGAAAAATATCTGTTTTTTTGCAAATAACATATTTTTGGAGGCAAATATAAAAATAGTTCTCGTAGAGAAGATACAAACTTGGGTATTATGCAGCTGCTGATATAGCTTTCATTTTTCTGCGTCGTATAATTCAAAAGGTTTGGCAAATCTTGAAAATCAGAAATTGCCCAATTACTAGAGAGAAGCAGCACGGCCATTTCTGTATGCAACCCACCAAAATCACTTTAAAGCACGTTTTTGTCCCCATAGTTCAGATTTCTGACGCCCAACCTAAGTAATTTAAAACAAAATTTATTTTTCACTCCTTAATATTTACATGTTTTAAGGTCATATTTGTTCAGCAACCTTTACTTTCAGAACTAGATTTTAGCGAAGATTTTTAATGTCATGCAGTAAAAGATACTATCAATTGCAAAGATGTTTTTACTCCTGAAATTAGATAATAAAATAAAAAATTGCGACGAAAAAAGACATTGCGTACAAAACACTTTTTTTACGCGGTGTCTTTTTTCGTCGCAATGTTTATTTCTGCCACTTGTTTCATCACGTCATTATCGCTCATAGTTTCGTCGTCACAATATTTTTATTTGATCTGCATTTTTTGTATTATATCCAGTTGAAATTTGATCTCGTAAAGTTGGCAGTAATTAGTTTTCGGTTGATCGTGTTTTATTTTAGTATCAAATTTTGCAGCAAAGGCAATAAGAGTTTAGTTTTGTTGTCCTGTGTTCGTGCTTAAAATCTGAAGATAATATCTTGAATTTACTGAAATATTGATTGCTTGCAGTTATCTGAGAAAAGACTATTGGATTCGGCATACTAATCATCAGCTAAAGAGACTGCTGCAGTTTAGTCCTTAACTCAAACATTACGATACAACAACATCATTCTTTTCTACAATTTTTCGCTAACACTTTCAAAACCTCTGTGACTTCATAATGCTGTTTCCTACAAATTAGGCGAAACCGCAGCAGGCAACCGCTGTACTTTCTATCCACCATCATTATGAAAGTCAACGTAAATTGCTGTCATGTTTTCTGATAAAGTAGAATAATATACCGCATTACTAAAATCCCAGTATAAATCTGTCCTTATTTTTTTAATAATACAATGGTAAGTTGAAAAATTCAATGACTGAAGTGTAGCACACTCCACGTTAAAATACCTCTTAATAGTTGTGTCTTGCGTCTGATCACCTGTACCTAAGTACAGCCAAGAGTAGAGTTGCAATGTGAACTTCTGTAATGAGCCCCATGGACCAATAAATTAACGCAACATTTACGGTCCCAATTACTCTTAAAGTTTGAATAAGATTAAATTATGTGTTCCCATATCATTATATCTTTGATCAAATTTCAATTTTGTATTAGCCGCAATTTTTCAAAAAATCATGTTTGTAAGTCTAAAAATAATGTTTTTAAATTTGAAAAAATGTATTTCTGTAAAGTGTAATTGAAATTCATTCATTAGTCGTCATTGGAGGTAGTTGTTTTTGTTTTACAATACGCTCTTTTTGAATAAGACTACTTCATACGTTTGAAAAACGAGGTCGACATTTCGGAAACTTTGGCGCCCTCCGACAAATTTAAATTAGTTTCCATACCTTCACTTAGGGGAAAGAATAAATGAATGTTTTTAATTGATAGACTGTTTGTACGTAAAACTAATATTGATTTCAAAGTAGGGAGGTCGGGATGAGAGGCAAAGTTAAATGTAACAAATATCAAAATTTAAACCAAAATCAAAAAAGAGCAATAGACTTATCAATCTGTAAAATTGGACCTAAATGAAATGTTTTTGCTTGAAAACAGCTTAATAGGTGTACTGGGATAAAGTGCATAACTTGCAAATAAGGCATAGCTATTTCTCTGGCTATGCCCGAATCTGGGAAAATAGTAAAGCCAAAAAACTTGATATCAAAACCATAAGTTTAAGTGAGGGTGCAATAAGTTGTAAAATGGGTCTATCACTAAACAGGTGATTCCTGTATTTGTGAAAGCAACCACCATTTTTGCGTTACCACGATGTTTGGCCTCACTCTCATACTTTGTGAAAATAATTCATGATAATTTGTCACAACATTTTTGCTGTCACTAATAGCATTCTTAATTAGTAGGGTAAGATAATTGCCATTATGGGTGCAGAAACTATGGTCTGTATTTACTCCAACTTTTTGTTGCAGCTTCCACAAATATTCCTACGGTGAAGCCGGCTTAGCTGCCTGAACTAATACTTTTTAACTTGGGATAGCTGATGGCTAGCTGTACTAGTAGGCCTAAAATCTCATCTTATTTGGGAAGAACATCATTTCTATTTTGCTTAATTACAGCTGCTTGGAGCAAACTGGATTAAAGTTAAAAATTTAGAAAAAAGTTAAGATTCCTTTAAACTTCTCTTGTTTATTTCTACGTAGGAAGCACGAAACATGAGACGTGACTAATAGGAAATGAGGAAAGTTTAGGGAAAATTTACAAGACGATACTCCAGTGTGAAAACGCATCATATGGAAAACATTTCTGCTATTTTAATTGAAAATAACTTGATAGCAGAAATGTTTTCCACACTTTTAAACTAGGAGAAATGTAAGGTACTCTTTGGCTCTCTGACTACGCTTGAGCAATTATCATAAGTTTAAGGCGTAACAAGGACTTTGAAGTCACAAATTTAATTACAAAAATGAATGCTATAAATTTGAAAGTTATTAAGCGAAGAGGGAAATTGTAAACCTTGCAACTAATTGGCAAAGCAGCATAAGGGCGTTAGGGGCATTAACAATTTATTAAAATGAATATGCCAGGAAACAATAATGAGTATACCACCCAACCAATTTAGACGAGACCATCCCTGGACGCGTTTCGTCCTTTTGGACTCATCAGCAGGGCCCGTCCCGTCACAAGCAAAAGTAACCCACTCATTAACGTTATTCTTAAAAAAAAAATCCAACACATGCAGAAGCACTGAGACTTCAACCGACGACGCATTGCTTTGCCTAACAGGGCGGGTTGACAAATTGGTTGATTTTGGTTGCATATCCATTGGGAGATCAGTTTACACGCTGATCTGAAAAAGCAGATTAAACGCTGCATTTATAGCCTAGCGCCTTGTCTTTGCAATGCCATCACGCTCGAGGCGAGTGTGATGGCATTGCAAAGACAAGGCGCTAGGCTATAAATGCAGCGTTTAATCTGCTTTTTCAGATCAGCGTGTAAACTGATCTCCCAATGGATATGCAACCAAAATCAACCAATTTGTCAACCCGCCCTGTTAGGCAAAGCAATGCGTCGTCGGTTGAAGTCTCAGTGCTTCTGCATGTGTTGGATTTTTTTTTAAGAATAACGTTAATGAGTGGGTTACTTTTGCTTGTGACGGGACGGGCCCTGCTGATGAGTCCAAAAGGACGAAACGCGTCCAGGGATGGTCTCGTCTAAATTGGTTGGGTGGTATACTCATTATTGTTTCCTGGCATATTCATTTTAATAAATTGTTAATGCCCCTTACGCCCTTATGCTGCTTTGCCAATTACATGTAGTTGCAAGGTTTACAAAAATGAATGCATCAAATTGTAAAATAGACCCATTACTCAATACTCAGCTTTTGGAATTTTGACGCCAATCGCCACTTTGGCGCCGTCAATCCTTAAAGTTTCGCGTAAATAGTCTCACCCTTGCGTACTCGTTTAAAGGATTAGGATGATCGGTATCACGGAAATTAAGGCTATGCCTCTCTTACTTGTAATGTGTTAGACTCGACCATTTTTTAAAATACACCTGATTTGGAACAAGCATTGAATGTGCAAAAACAATATTAATTTTTCTCACTGTTCTCACAACTACTCATGGGTGAAGAAGGCGAAACGGGCTGAACCAATGTTCTTGACCCTGACATTAGTGATGACGGACCTGCGGGCAACGCCTTCAGAGCCGGCTACAAGATATCAAATTTTCCGTTGAAATGCACCATATCTGGTGCATTGTCATTCTTACTTTGCTACTGCCTTATTCAGTATCTAGTTTCGAGCAAATTTCAGCTATTAATCGATAGCAATATTTAACAACAGTTTCAAGCTTCAGTGATTTCTAAATCAAATCCCAAGCACCATTTAACTCTTTTTTCTTTGTATGAAGTGATTGGTGTACCCGAAGCAAGCACAATTAGCTTTTTAATGAATTTATAGTTGCAATACTTATGGTACATGATATCACAATATCTTTGCTTGTATCGCAAATGTCGAGAAACATTGCGTGTTTTTGGGATGGATTTAGATCAGGGTTGCTCAATGCGCAACTCGTTAGCTGCATGTGACCCGCAAGTCGTCTCATAAAAATTATCTGCAACAAAATTCGATTTCAAAATGCTAGACCCCAACACATCAAGATTATAATATAAAGCTTGTTTGACTTTTTATGGCCCGGCCAGACTTTGGTTGAGAAAAATGTCACCCAAATTGTAAAAACTTTGGGCACTCTTAATTTAGAGAATGCTATAAGAGTTCTGGTTTACTTCAGTGAGAGTATCATGAAGAAAAGCCTTTGGATGAGGAGAAGGCAGATATATACGATTATCCAGGTCTTAATGCGATTTGGATTCTCATATTGGTATGCGAGCTTCGAAATTCATTGCAGATGTAGAGTGAGAATTATCAATGAAAGTAGAGCACCGAAGGAAAAAGAGAAAAAACCCGTTTTCCAAGCCATTTCTTGCTTGCCAGAAGTGTGAGGTGGCATTCGGTCTGAACCAAGACCGCAACATTTTCAGAGTGAAAAACAGATCAATTTTTTTTAATTTGATTTTGTCTCTGTTGACGAAGGTGGCCCGATTTACTTCATGTTCCTGGTAATTTATTAACAGTATTACGCCACTTTTTTCTGTCGATGGCATTTTCCTTCTTTAATTCAATCTTTTACCTTTTCTCCATCTGTCTTCTTCACGTTATCTTCGGTCACCCACTCTCACCACAGACCAAGGACCTCGGTAGTAGGGACTCGGGTGCGGTAGCCCCCACAGAAGTTTAAAATCTGGGTGAGCAACCTGTCTTCAGTTACGCAAAATGGATTTCACAAGTGTTAATGCGATATTCGAAAAGTCGATCTCAAAAAAGTCTTCACCTTCTTTTCAAATTAAAATGCAACCATCTAGCGCTTCAAAGCTAACTTTTCTGTAAAAATAGTTTTGCATGCAAAAATTCAGATTGAGCTAAAAACATTTTTAACTAGTCTTTATTGTAATACTTCCTTTTTCTATACAACTTTCTACCGACAATCTTTTATCCAACCGCCCCAAGATTTAACGCTCTTTTCAAGACATTATCACTATCCCCCTTTAGAACTCGCCCATGCCATTGCACTTCATTCGCTTTTGCTAGTCTATTTTGAATTTATTCTATTTTGTATTTTTCTCAGCTGATCTAACCTCATACATTTCTTTTTCAGTCTTCGCCGAAAATATTGTCTCAACTTTTTTCTGACACCATGCCTCACTTCCATACAACATTTTCTACTTCATAGGGTTTCCTCACAATAGATTCAAGTCTTTGACATATCTAAGTTGAGTACCGCCACTCGTATGTATGTGTGTATGAACAGGTCATGGGATCTTATTTGCATATTGGGAAAAATGGCAAAATTAGTAGAGGATATACAACCAAGCTGCTTAGCAAACATTTTGTGAAAAGTTCTTAAACTTCTAAATACATACAATTTACCCTTATCACGATCAATAAAACTACACTTCTTTATTTTTAATATGTCACGTTTCAGAACAGCCATTATATTGATTTAATCTTCAAGTAAAATATCAATTGCAAAATTGATATAGATTCAACCTACTAAACATCAAAATAGGATCACTGCATGGCCTCAGCCAGGAAGGCGAGAACAGTAGCTCCTGGTAAAAATTTCTCTCCTATCTAACACTAACGAAACAAGAACTTTTGAAAAGAGGCTATTCCGGATTTGTATGGTGATGAAATTTTTTGGAGCTAAACTATTAAATCAACTCTTGTGTTTGTGGGAATTATTTAAAAGTCAGCTTGAAAAAAGTCCATCGCTCAGAAGCTTGCAAAAGTTTCTCTCCAAATAATGAGCGTTATTTTTTCCACCTTTTTAAGACTTACATGGCCTAGCTCGAGCACAAACTTTCACAAATCTTCTTACTCTTAATATTTTCAGAAAAGGCTTCCTCTACTGTTAGCACTCTTCAAAACTTTTAATTAAAATCATCCCTAATTGATATCAAATGATCTTGGGCCAAACGAATATTTCCTTAAAATTGAGTCGCTGCTTCTTCGTAATAAAAAAATCTCGGCTGTGTTAAATTTGGCCATGTACAAAGGCGGGCTAAAAATTATTTTATATCAGCGGGAAGGCAGCAACGTTTGTGAAAGAGATTCCCCTGGTTCTCACGAATGAGTTGTAAAAAGGCTGCTATTTCTCTGGGTGCAAATGTGTCATGCTTAATTGATTCATTTGAATTTTACGAATTAGCTACCATTCCGGGGTACGAGGAAACCGTCTCAAGGATTTGGCAAGGTTTTTTAAATTACAAAAGTTTCGAAAAGGCGTCTTACCAAAAAGCAACAACAAAAGGTTCATTGATTTTACATAATATTGTTAAGATACTGGTGGATTTTTTTCAGTAAGAGATTTTTGTTTTCTTTTTCAAATCAAAAATACAGAAGTTCAAGCTGTTGCCACAAAACAAGGTCAAATAGTAAATCAAAACATTCAACTCCGTTTAATGTCCAGGAAATTAACTGCACAGCTGGATAAAACTCAAACTACGAAGTTCAAATCTGTCTGTACTTAATAGCCAATAATGATATCACTGTTTGTTCAAATGTTTGTCCCTCACAGCAAAAGAATAGCGTTGGTCTAGTGCTGTAGTTCTTGACCTTTTACCACTTTTTATTCTTTTTATAATTCAATTTAGTGAATTTACTCCAAAGACACAAAATTTTTTAAGCTTATGGGATTTTTTGTGACCACAGCGTGTCGATCTTTGGATAAAATAAAGAAATTAATCTCCATAATGAAAAATTTAAGTTATAGCGGTAGATTTTCTTTGGGCTAAGAAATAGCTGACTGCTTACTGCTAAACACAAGAGCAGTTGTCCAAACAGATAAATGCAGCGGAATTATTTATTTGTCTACAAAGCGCGAAAGCTCAAGAGCAATATAACGCAATACCACGTAGCCTATGCACACAATATCGGCCAGAATGTAGTAAATAACCAACAAGCTGTTTTCTAGTCGAGCTGATTTCTGAAGCTAGCTTAAGTGCAAAAATGATGCGAAAATAAGGAAAAGTAAACGAAAAAGAAACATAGCAAACTTTCATCAAGTGGCTAAAGTGGTTAATCACGTCGTTGTCGTTCGAGCTATTGTGCAGAGCATTATGCAGGAAGATGTACATACACTGCGTAAGAGATCATGCTCTGTTTGCGAGTCTTTAGTTAAACTGGACCATTATGACGGGTAGACTGCTTGGCCCCGCCACCTGTCTAGCACATAAAGATAGAGGCATCCCGTCAAGTGTCTTGCCCAAAGGTACAACAAGCAAGCTAACTGGCTTGTTCTCCACACTATCCCTTTTGTGCTGAGGGCCAAGAAGAAAGATGTAAACACTTAGGTATGATTTAACTTGGGAAATAAACCCCAGATCTATTGACTACATAGCGGCCACTCTAACCACTATGCCATTACGCCGTAAATTATCCGATGGAAACAAAAATGAGATAAATACCACAATCAATGTTAGCAAAATTTCAGCAATCTTTGTTTTTGATGTTTTTTGAAGCACATCAAATTCAACTGTTATAGATCTTCATTAAGTTCAAATCAAAATTTTGTGCCACGAAACGACAATTAATTTTGAGGAAAACATTTTAAAACAAATGGTGAAAATTCAATTTTTTGTTTTGTTTTATATTATATGAATGCACATATTGTATTGCAATAAAATTCCTAAGCAGATTCGATCAAAATTTGTTGTATAGAACTTTGTGCATTAGCTTTCAAAGTTTAAATTAATAAATATCAAGGAGCTTCAATAGGTTAAGATTCATATACAATTTCGTGTCGTGGCAAATTTTTTTCACATATAATTGTTCAATACTTCGAATTCCAAAATATTGTTCAAGCTTCTTCAGTAAAATTTTTGATCAACCGGAACAAAACTTTTTGATAAATCCGCAAAATAACAGCTATGGAAAAAGTTTTGGTTAGCATAAGAGATTGTCATTTCATGATTGTCATGGAAAAAGTTTGGATAGCATAAGAGATTGTATATTTCAAAGTGAATAGCTAGAACAGAAATTGCTTCTAAACCCTGATTGATGATTACAAGGGCAAGTTTTTGTCAACAACGTCGATTGATTATTACTGCTTCAAAATACCGCAAAACGCGCAAAAATGAAAAAAAAATTGTTATATGGGCCATCTGGGAAAGGTTGCAAGGTCAATAAAAGTCAATTTTTCTATTTTGTACATCTTGTAGCGATCACGTTTACAGTCTACACCGATCTGCTGAACACAAATTTCAAAAAAGATCCTTGTGACATCAAGAGCTACAAAAGAAAGAGGGTTTCTAGCAGTGACTTGGATGGAATTATTCGGATGAATCGTGAAGATATTTCCCCAGCGATACTGCAAAACTGCCAGCCTACCACTGCCTCTATGGGGAGAAGCTTCTCTTTGCTGGGAAAGCTTCTGTCCAAAGACAGACATTTCAATACGCACAATACTCGGCTTACTATGATCGTGTTCTATAACAAGAAGTATTGTCTGTGAATGTGTGGATATACACAATACATTTTGTGTACGCATTTTTTTCTTTTTATTTTGGTTAATCTTAAAATAAAACTCTATTAAGTCAATTTCTATAATTTGAAAACGCAATTTTTCTAGTTTTGTTGGTTAATAAAAATTGGCCCGAATGATTACTTAAAAGGCAGTGAAATGCTTTGACCTTGCTTGGCGATCCCATTGTTATGCTTGAATAAATTTTGTATTAATTTTTTCGTAAATCTTTGAAGAATGCGCCGAAAATACAGGGTGTCCCAAAACAAATGAAACCCACAAAATTGCTAATAAATATGTTGATTTTAACCCTATAGTTTATATTTTTCAGATTTGATAACAGTTATAAATAACAATTATTGTTTTAAAACCCCATGGCTTGGAAATTAGAAGAAAAAATTTTTTGCGTCACGACTTATATAGAGACTAAATCCTATAAGACTGTTCAAACACGCTTCCGCAGGAAGTTTAATTTCAACACTTATCCTGGAAAATCCCAAATATTTCTGTGGTATCGTAACTTTCAAATCTATGGAACTGTAAATAAACGTAGCAAGAAATTAGAGAATCCATCTAGTGGAAGGAAATTGAGTGCAAGATCTGCAGATAATGTGGAAGCGTCCAGAGTTTCTGTTGGCCGGAGCCCGAAAAAGTCCATTCGAAGACGCAGTAGTGAGCTCGGCATTTCGCGGTCCTCGCTGCATAGAATCCTTACTCAAGACCTTAATCTGTATCCTTACAGATTCTCTAATTTCTTGCTACGTTTATTTACAGTTCCATAGATTTGAAAGTTACGATACCACAGAAATATTTGGGATTTTCCAGGATAAGTGTTGAAATTAAACTTCCTGCGGAAGCGTGTTTGAACAGTCTTATAGGATTTAGTCTCTATATAAGTCGTGACGCAAAAAATTTTTTCTTCTAATTTCCAAGCCATGGGGTTTTAAAACAATAATTGTTATTTATAACTGTTATCAAATCTGAAAAATATAAACTATAGGGTTAAAATCAACATATTTATTAGCAATTTTGTGGGTTTCATTTATTTTGGGACACCCTGTACTAAGACATTGTAAAATGCCTTTTCTGAGCACAATGTTCCCCAGCTGTTACAAATGTCAAAATCACGGTCGTTCTATTTTCTTTTCAATAAAATTATTTCTGTTCTCCACCACCTTCCAGATAATTATAAAGCTTTGTAGACATTATTTCGACAAGTAATGCCAGAACTTAGCAAAATGAGCGCATTGATGATTTATTGAATTATTGATGAATTATTGATGACATTATCTGAATTAAAACAAATTTACGGTGAAATCAATTGAAAAAGGTTTTGAAATTCTCGCTTTGCGTTAGAAAAGTGAAGATGCAGCAAAAGTATGTTGTAAGAGGAGTCCACTTAGCACCAAAGAAAGATAGTTTTCCTTGTTGATTGTGGGATTACCAAGTTGAAATTCAAGCATTATTTTTAGCAGTTTTGAGATAAACTGCTGTTTTTTCCCAGTCTGACTTCAATATGATTTGTGATGCAAATCAAGATTTTAATTTGAGGATGGCTTTGGAAGACTGTTTTGAGCGTTAACGTCAAAACTGTCTATTGTTACACGTCACTCTTGAACATTTTCCCAAGATGCTAGACCATTTATTCAATACAACTTTCATGCTTCCTTCATTAGACAATTTATTGAAGTGATAGTCCATGTGTTCAACAAATTTTGGATTGGTTTGAATAACCATAGAATCTGGCATGCCTAATATATTTCTCCATATACCAGTTATCAAAACGTCATCAGTGTTTAACAACGAACGTGTTCTTGAAATCTCGTAAAGTTGACGTGCGACGTTCACACTTGTGGTGTACATTCCTCCCAAGCAATAGCTTGGATACTGAGTCCATTTATAGTCTTTTTCGGAAATGTAGTTTTTATGTTTCATTAATCTTATTGGGGGACTAGGCTTTCTTATCTCATAAGTGCATATAATTGGGAATTATGGCCACTTGTTTTTCAATGTTTTTTCAATATGCTCATCAATTACTTGCTTTAGTTTACAAACATTGACCATCATGTCGTCATCAGCAGTAGAATAAAATGTGTTGTTGTCAAGATTTTCCGTTGCCCACTGCATGCCAGCTAAAGTTTTCAAATTGACAGAGCTGTAAAGTAAAAGCATTCATTAGCATTCACATCTAAGCAGTCGACAGCGTGGTCGAATTGGTTGAAGCGCCGTTCCAGGGTTGTGTCAGCCAGATGTCGGCGTGAAACCTCGCAATGGCTACGTTGTGGTGTCCTTGAAAAGTCACTTGACGGCAAGTTCCACTGCTTGGTGGCAATGATTGCGGTAGAAATGCACAAATTCAGCACTTTCGGGAATTCCAAAACAAATAATCAATTGCACTGTGTAACAAAATAACATCTTTTATGTTTTTAAATAAAAACGGCATTTATGGGAGGTTGTGGAGAACAAGCCGGCAAGTTCGCTTGTTGTGTCCTTGGGCAAAGCACTTAACGGGACGCCACACCATTATATGGAAGACAGGTGGCCCAGCACTTCGGAAATAGTATCTCCCAAGCGAATGCGGACATACCGTCCAAAGTATAGCGATACAATTCGCTTTTTCGTGAATGGAAGATAATCATGGCAAATAAAAAAAGTACTGCTGATTTCTAGCAATATCAGACACACAGAGCCCAAAAATAGTGTCAATTTTATTCTACTACTTGAACTTCCTGACTTATTTGCGATTTTATTTTTGCTGGTTTGGTTATTTTTACGGTACAGGCTCATTCGTTTATGCACAATACAACGATTTCTTCTGTAACAATTCAACTGGTCAGATATCATTACCCTCGCTGTTATTTAACAATTGCAGTAAGTAGCGAATGTTTGAGCGCAAGTTTAATGAATGGGTTTGGTTTTTCATCTTCTGTGTAATGTGGAATATTTAGCTTCAAACACAGACTATATAACACATACTAATTTTTCGAGTAAACTGCCTCGCTTTTGTATTTGCCATCGCATAAATGAAAAACCTGATTACGAAAAGCTTAACACTAGAATTACCAGGATTTTTTATACCTAGAATTATTACGGTGTCCTATAGGACACCTTCATATACTGAACGCTTTACGTTATCGCAGCTTTAGTTTGAACTATTTTTTGCGTTTCAAATGTAAAAATTTTGTCATAGCGCTTTTGTGAATGAAAATTTTATATTTGAAACCAAATTTTAAAGAACAAAATTTGCAAAATAATCACTCAGTCCTGCACTGTTTTACTGACAAGTTTACAGTACAGAGGTCACAAAACAGAATTGGTGGAAAGTAATAAGCTTTAGACCACAATATCAGCCACTAAAAGTAGTTTTGTATTTTCACTAGCAGCACCCGTTGCATTTTACAAAACCTATTTTCGAATTGTCTTGAGAACATTTTCCACAAGTAGAATTTTGGCATTGGGAGCATATAAATGTAGCTGCATTGTTACAACCTGTTTTATAGCATTTTCCGCGTTTTCTTGATCCAGATGTTAAAGCGTTTTCTTGTTGTTGGTGACGCAAATGCTTAATAAGCTCAAGTATGAATTTTCTTTGTGATAGTTGAATACCACTGGACTTTGTGTAAACTGCACATGCATTAATAGCCGCAATATCGAGAATATTGCCCCAAACAGCTAATGGCCATCTTCTAGAAGCTGATCGCGTAGTGTACAAGCGAGCCATTTGGTCAAAGCTGTCGACGCCAACTTTGTTCTCATTATAGAAACTAATCACAGATGGTTTTTTGGCAGCAGTGGTAGTGTCAACATCAGGTGTTAAATGCATGGTGGACAAAAGACAGACGGTTTTCTTAGGTTTTGGTTGATATCTCACCAACATCGCACCGATGGCGTAGTGGTTAGAGCGCCCGCTTCGCAGTCGGTAGACCTGGGGTTCATTCCCCTTGTCGAGTCATATCAAAAGACTTTAAAAAATGGCATCCGCAGATTCCCTGCTTGGCGCTCGGCATTTAGGGGAGGTTGTGGAGAACAAGCCGGCAAGTTCGCTTGTTGTGTCCTTGGGCAAGGCACTTAACGGGACGCCCCACCTTTATGTGGTAGACAGGTGGCCCATAAACCTCGAAAAAGGAAACTCCCAAGCGAGTGCGGACTTCCCGTCCAAAGTATAGCGATACAATTCGCTTTCTCGTGAATGGAGGATAAATATGGCAACAAAAACAAAAAACACTGTTCTTGTGCCAAAAAAATTTGCTGAAATTCACACCCCCTTGCTGAGGTTCAGTCATTGATACTGACAAATCACGTCGATTCTTTTTCATGGTGCCAACTAAAGAGAATTTTGATTTTTGCAATTTTTCAGCCAGTGGTAGCGATGTGAAGAAACTGTCACAACAGATATTGTAACCTTTTTCCTTGATATGATCTGTAATTTTGATCGCAACTGACTCTCCGAGTGGTACACCACAACGACCCTCTTTTTCTTGGGCACCCAAGTACGGAGTAATATTTGCAACATACTTTGCTTTGACATCTACCAAAACCCAAAATTTTATACCATATTTGTCAGGCTTGTTCGGCATGAAGGTGATGAAAAAGCACCAAGACTTTGGAGGCATGAGCTGTTTATCAACGGCAAGATAAAAATCGCATGTATACTTGGACTTACATATGGAAATAAAAGTTGTGAATACGTCCCGTATTGGTGTAAACTTGTCGGCTCCAGGACCCCTTCTTATTCTGTTCGGTTTGTCATGGAAACGTAGATATTACATTATTTTTGTAAATTTATTTCGGGGCATTGTTTTACCAAAAATAGGACTTCCATAATTCTTACTCCATAAAAAGGCAACGGGATGATTTTTTCCATACACGCCTCTAGCGTATTGCAAAGCAATGAAACTTTCAAGTTTATCCAAAGTCAAAGAAAAGTCGACGTCTCCACAGCATACAGCTTCATCAGTAGTGAACTTGGTTATTGATCTCAATACTGACTCATGAATGAACATCTTCCGAGCGTCATATGGAATCGTAATAGTGCATGAAACACTGCGGGGTACTCCAGGAGATGCAGTAAAGACATTGTGCTCAGCAGTTCTTCTAGTCAGCGCAGGCGGGGAAGACGTCCAAAGTGAACCATTTTTCCCAGTTATATCAGACGAAGTAGCCTCTTGTCTACCGGTACTTGTAACATCGTTACTATTATTATCCGATTCATCTTCACTACTATTACTGGCAAAAAATGCTGGTCTAGCAGAAGATGAAATCGAAGAACCTAACTGCGTTTCTGCATCCTCTTCGTCACTTGACAACTCATCATCGGTGTCCCAAGAAGTAATGATGTTTGCTACTTCATCACCAGATATCACTTTTCGCTGTGCCATGTTGAACTCAAATGACTCAAAACACCCAAGAAAATAAATATCTAAAGTTTGAAATGATTTAGCTCAATAAATCAACTGTAGAGAAATAAACAAAACCAAAATTTTGCAAATTCTGCAACCACTAAAGAAATAATGCTGCTACCTTTTTCAGTAATGTTTTCCCTAAATAAGTTTTTCAAAATCTGCAACGCGGCTATAAACATTCCGACTAACTCTAAATATCATGCATATTGCTTTCATATAGGTTTTACTGCTGTTACTTTTACAGCTACTGCTTTGAACTATACTGAGTGTTGCAAGCGTAAAAGCAGAACTTGAATCAGTGTTGATAAGCTTTTATCAATGACGCTAATCACAAAAAAAGCCAGACTTATCGGGGGAAAAAATAATAAAACAAAGCCATAGCAAATGAGTTTCAACAAGCAGTAGTTAGCAACAAAAGATAACGTTTAGATAAAGGCAGAAAGATAAGGAAAATTGGCCAATGCAATATAAAATGCCTCGTGGTGTCCTGTAGGACACGTGGTAATTTTAGGGTAAAAAGTAAAAACCATAGTTTATTGTGGTGCAGAACTATCACCTACACTAAATTTTGCTAATAGTCAAAAAATTTCGAAATCAAATTTTTTATATCAAAGCGGGAATAACAATTTCAAAAGTGTCTGGTGTCCTATAGGACACCTTGGTAATTCCTGTGTTAATTGCACCACTTTTGCGTTTCGTCTGGCGTAGATCCAGAAGCGACACTGTTTATTCGAAAAATTAGTTCCGATACATGCTTAAAGCCTCAAAAAGCACCATATTATTTATTTCATTTCATTTTAGTTTCTTAGCTGAGTTTTTGTACTTTAGTTAGGTTAATAAATAGATCTATCACTGGTTTTCTCTTTATATCTATTTTTCCATAGACCGTCGTAGGTCGTTCAATGGAAAATTACCAGATTCCAAAATTGTTGATTGCTACATCCTAACACAATTGCCTTCATACATAACGTCCACTCGAAATTGTGAATTTGCTCATAACCTTAAATCCATTACCTCACACCTATACGCCCATTCCCCCACATCCCTTATTATTATGTGTAAATTGATTAGGAATAATTTATTGATGAGCTAGGTAGCCTGTTATAATCATATTCTGGAAAGTTTAAATATAGACCAAAAATTGGAATAACAATAAAGTAAAAAATGCCCTTTCAAAAAAATGATAAGGATCTTTCAAAAGTTTATTTCCCTTGCTCTCGGGATCTTCCAACACCTCTGAAATAGTCCATTTTACGGTTGTATTCTACAAGCTTTTTTTTTCTTTACTAGGTGTACGATTTCTAGCAAAACAAAAAACAAAATAACAAACCCAACAAACAAAATAAAAGCACATTGGTCTAAGACTTCTAAGTGCTGGCTGACCAACAAGGTTGCGAACTCGAACTTGAACTAGAATTCGAAAAAGATCAATTGGACCAAGTTTATTAATTATTCAATTTTGAAAAAGAATAAAAATGTTTCGACTTTTCATGCAAAAGAAATACTGAGGGCAAGAGTCAAGGAAAAAAGAATTAGACGGAATCAAATCTTGAGAACTTCTTTGTTGTTTACTACTTTGCTATTGACTTTGTTTCCTGCGCCTCTCTTGCAGCGGTCTGATTTTTTTCGTGGTTTATTTCTGAGAAAACCACCGTTTTCGGACATATACATGTAAACCCTGTTATTGTAGCCTGTGGGTACATATAATACCAGGGGTTTCAAACATTTTTTCGCTACGAGCCATTTTATTAAACCTAGATGTGTGACTTTCACCTAAAAGATAAAGATTTTGTTTTTTCCCTATTTGAAGACCTTTTCCCTTTGGAAATAAAGTTTATGCGAGTAATTGTTTTTTATTTTGTGTTGTCAATCCCTTGTTATTTTTGCTTTTTTTCAAATTGAACGACTTTTTTGTCACAAATTTCCAAATAGCTTTTTCGACAAATTTATTGGTCTACCCTCAAACTTTCTCTCGTGTACCACTGGAAGTACGCATATTCCAGTTTGAGAACCTCTACCATATTGCTACGCCAGTAATTTTTTGCCCGAATCGATCTCGAATTTAAGCTCGAAGTCCCTAACTATCTTGCAAAATAATTTTGACATCAAAATCTACCATAGACTCAAATAAATATCGAATCAGATTAAAGCCCAGCTGACGATGCACCTAACTATTGAATATGCATTGCCAGGAAGGACTCCAGAAGGTGTCAGATGGGATTTCCGAAAATGAAAACATACCAATTTGTTACAAGGTCACGCTACTTACAAACATGAAAACATGTAATTAGTTAGGATTTCACAAAATCTAATAAATGCCCAGTAATCATTTTTAGCTTGAATTTGCTACTTTTTTTACTTATTTTAGAAAATAATAGACAAATTAGCCGAGAATAAAAAGCTTCCATTTAAAACAAAAGAAAAATAATTAGGCTCAGTTACAAAGCGGTACGCCTAACATTCTCTCGTGGTATAACGGTTGCGGAGCCCTTGACTATGAAAAAGTATACGAAAGTGGGTAAATTTATTTTCAGTTGTAAAAGGACATTAAAAGGAAGCTCTAAGCTCGGATCCAGGGAAATCAGTTAAGATATCCATATTGATTTCAGACTATTTAAATGTGTTTCAAAATCGTGGGTTTGCACATAGCAATTTTCGCAGCTAGGAATAACACTTGTTACCGATATTTAGATTTATATTCAAGTTTTGAGACCAAGTTTCACTGCTTGATAGTGAGTGCGAAAAGAACGTCGATCTGCTTCTTCTTAATCGCAAGGCTTTTATAACTATCCTTTCGTTGTTCCCACTTTATTTTCATGCTTGCTTTCTCAGAAAAACACCAAATCATGGCTATACTTTTCCTTAGCCTCAAAAGCTGTTGGCTTATTTGACAGTAAACACCAGTCAACAGTTGCCTCATACCCCTGTTTTATATTGAAATACTTGCAATAGCTATAGCAGTTAGGTAAACATACTGTTTACCGCTCCACAATGTTTACACATCGTTAAAGTTACCTGAGCGTATCTGTTGCCGAAGAGTAAATACAACCGCTTGATGTATTGACCGTACTCACAACCAGCAAATGACAACTCTCCAGCCTTCCCCCTTCCCACCTTTCCATAAAAATAGATAATGTTTTTCTTGTTTGATGCTTGTTTCTTTCTTTTATAGTGCTTTGCAACCTACCAATATTTGCAAAAAAGATTTGAAAAAGTTGTTTACCAAGAGCTTATTGTGACATTTAATTAATAATGGTATGGCGTAAAAGCTTTTTACTGCAACGATTTTAATTATGATCGAACCAATGTTGGCTTGGTTTCGTATCTCTTTCTCCAGATAGCCCTTATTTTTGCAGGCCAGTAGAAGATCTTTGTTACCATTTTTAAAGTACAGAGTGAGATCAAAGTCGTGACCTGATTATAAACTTTTATCGCACTTGGGTTAAACACTGTAGAACATTAGTGTTTGGCATACTGCTAGTAGATAACAAGAAGTCTTATTAACTCTTTCGATCCCGCATGCATTGTGCGTGCATTGTGCGTGCATTGTGAGAGAAATGTCCGCGATGTGGCAGAGCGAAAAACTGCCATAATTTGTCATAATCAATCATACTTAATATTCATAAAATACCCAAGTTTGTTTGTAAAGCATTACTCATCTGTTTACTTCTACATCAAGTGTAATATATCTTGAAATCTCTATTTCTTGAGAATTTCAAATATAATAAAAACAAAAATTTTTTTTTTGAATATGCAAATTTTATGCAAATTAGCCCCCCCCCCCAACAGGTGCTGAGTTGTCTTCAAAGTTAAAGTACCCTTACCTCAAAGATCACAACAGATTATATTTTTCTACAAATTTCTTTAGAAATGGTCGCTAGATGATGCTAAGGAAATACGCTTTCAAGGTATATCAGTCAAAACTTACCAAAAAGCCTAGGTTTTCTACAGTTTGCTACTTTCTGAGGCCCATGACCTTTTTGTTAACCGGTACTGAACGGTACCAAATTTTGTTAGTCAAATGTAGTATCTAAAATAAGATCAGTCATTATCTGCTACAGGTTAGCCTAAACCATGTAACATTAGGTATTTTTGAACAGGCAATTTCTTCAAGATTCAGAAAAAATCAAGTTTAAATAGAATATGCTGTCACTAACCATGAAACAGCAATTTATTTACACCCTTCCCATTTGTTGAGAAACAAGGGGGATACAGCAAACTTTGATTTAAAGAAGCCAAACTTCTGCTAGCTTTAAAACTTGTATTTCAGTTTTTGTTTCCTTAGAAACTTGATGCAAAATGACAACTTTAGTGATGACGTATTTGCAATTTATTTTATCTTTTTAAAGGGTGTAGTTTTTCTAAAAATCATAATTTAGTGAAGGTAAGTCAAAAAAATTTTGGGGGTTTTGAAGTGACATGATGTACAGTACCCATTTTTGATCAGTAAATATCATATATTGCTTAGCCTAAATTATTTAAAGTTATATATTGCTGGAAAGCAAATTTCCTAACCTTTTAAATAAGACCAGTATTTAGCAACATATCATATACTTTACGTACTTAATCAACTTTTTCTACAAACCATACAAATTTTTTTTTGGGTTTTTTGAGGCCCCTAAAAATTTGGAAAATTTGAATAGGTAAATTTTATCATTATTGCTTGAAATTTTGTATGATGCTCCAAAAGAGTAGTTTTCAGACTGTGTTAATGATAAAGGGTTTGGTTTCGTGGTAAATATGGTATCTTGATGTGAATTTAAGGTAGTTGGCTCTTGCACGTGTCTGCTGAGAATTTTGCAATTTTTGTCGTCTGCAACTGGGTCCTTGGTCCTTCTAATCCTTTTTCGGTATGAAAATCCAAGAATTAAGGCATAAATTATACATCTTCCGATGCGTGAGCAATTAAGCGTGATCTTTTGAAAATTTTATAAAAATCGGATGAGAAATAAAGTCACAAATCGTTTTTTTAGTAAACTAATTTTGTAACTCAATTTAAAAAAATTTGAGAGAAACTCTTGCCGGTAATATTACCGGCGCGGGATCGAAAGAGTTTTAACATGCATTTTTTGGTTTGCAGGAAATCAGCACATATGTAGAAGCTCTGTGAGTTGATTTCCTTGGTTTCCGTAAAAATACCGAAGGCACAGCGTTGGTAGCGCTATCGCTTGAAATTGGCTTGCCTGTTTTTTTACGACCACCAACGCTACCAGTCTCTTTAAATTTGTCAAACCAGTTTTAGATACATTTAACAACCGGGAGTTTCGCCGATATTCTTTTCTACAATTGCGTTGAATTGTAGTTGCAGATCTTTTTTCGTGTAACCAGGAAACACATTGTGCTTTTTCTTTCATTGATGCCAAAATTACATCATAATCATGTTCATAGTTAAGTGAATAATATGTTTATAATATTTCATGATTACCGAAAAATGCGTGTCACTACAAATTTTTGTCATCTACTAGCAGTATTCCAAAACCAATGTTTTACCTTGTTCACCCTAAGTGCAATAAAAATGTACTAATAGGTTAAGAATTTATTCTTACCCTGAATTTGGTATGACTCGTCAAGGAAATTGAACCCGTATCTAACGATTGCAAAGCGGAGTTTCTCACCACTATACCACTTCACATATTAAAATCGTGATATTTAGTTTTTAGATGCTGGCAACCTTTGAAATTTCATTAAATTTTCTTATATCCCATGTTTTGATCAAAAATAGCATCTTGCACTTTTAGTCTCATAGTGAGAGAAAGAGGATATACATGTACATAATAGTTATGTCACACACAAACAATAAGGAAGCACCAGACCGGTTTCGTGATTATCAGTGTTGCGTCTACTCCTGGAATCAAACCGGTGACCCGAGCCAGGATGAGAGGCTTAATTTTTACTGTTCTTGTGTTTGCTCTGAGCCGGCTTGCTTGCTATTTGTTCATTTGTGTATGCGTGCTTCAGCTAGTAAAATTACCACCCGCGTTGGCTATTTTTGGAACTAAGTATGAGCAGCGCATTTGTCAAAACATTCGTATCAATCAACTTCGGAACTGGGTAAAAAACTTCTTTGAAACCGTTTTCAATGTTCGCTTTTTTTGGAATATCAATCATTTTAGTTTTATAACCTGTTTTTGGCTGTGCTTTTGCCATTATTCAATAAAAGGATTGACACGATACGAGTTGCGGCGGTTTACCAGCGAAAGAAAAGCAGAAGAAAACGCGTTTCGGCTCTTATGTAGCGAAACTGATCAGAAAGCATAATTCTGACGCTACAATCAGGGCTCTTCACTCGCGCGTATCCGACCAGCAGGGAAAAATACTTTTAGACTGCTTAAATTACATTTATTCTCACATTCATCCCCTGATGATTTTCCTTGCTTTCTATTGTACGCGATCTTCACTTAATGAATTTTTGGTGAGGAATAGACATTACAGTATTTTACTTAAAAAGGGATATGTGATCATATTTCTCAATTCAATTTTTAAAATTTTATCACTAAAATAAAACTAAAGTATTGCTGAATCAGTAAATGCATTATTTGCGCATGAACTTATTGTTTTCTTCACGAAAACAAGGATGATGTAAACACGAGGAAGCTTTAGCAGACAACAAAAATTGCCTTATGTTTCCAGACACGCGCAAAACTCTTGCTATTTTGGAAGTAAGATAAAGTTTACCATGCTTATCAGCAAGCCATAAACTGTACGGCTAAGCACTATAATCACTGTGCTTTTTTACTATCTTCACAGAAATTATCAAGCAATGCTAAAAAAGATTGAACTGTAAAACTTTTGAAATTATGTTTAAACTTCAAAAACACCCTGCAACACCTCCAAGCCTGTGGGTAAGGTAAATAAAAACAGATAGATATGAAAAATATAAAATATAATTAGCTGCTAAGTGCCGGTATCTTTTGAACTCAGAAAATTTTCTTATCTGCAATATGTAACTCTAAATGGCTTAAGTTAAGCATTATTTCATACTGACTGATCAAAAAGTAATTGCTACACATCATTTTCCAGTTTCAATTCAAAAACTTGCGAAATTTTCTTGCCAGGCGTTAGAAAATTGAAGTTTTTAAAAATAATACACCCTTTCAAAATTTTAAATCATTTTTCACGCTTAGACTATTCACTTACTCACTTGTCTAACATCAAGTTTTCCAGCAGATAAAACCAACCTAAAAACTTTTGAAAACTGTCAAAGATAGGCTGCTCTAAATCGAATATTGATATCTCCAACAAACATTTTGAATAAAGTGTAAAATATTCCTGGGTCTAAACACCAGGAATATAATGATTCTATTTGCGCGGGGTGAATTTTAACACGAGTTTAGTGTTAATTGCAATGTAGCTTGTTTCCTTGCACTATTCCTGAGGTCTTCGCTTCGATGTGAAAACACGCCCGGTGCAACTTCAAACTGTATTTTCAGGTAAATAACACACATTGAAACTAATTGTAAAGTGGTTCATTGTCCCGACACTTAATTAGCAAACTCGTCAACTATATCATATTATAGATGCTGTTAAATTCCTTAATTTCTCCGTCTATAAAATACAAATTAGTTATCATCTCTAAAGTCCAAACTGGTCCAATACTTAACAAGCACGATGTAACTTTTCAAAGGAAGGGTGTTGTAATTTCTTATTGCATGAATGAGCCGTATCGTCACGCACCAATAATTAGTTTGTTTTTCTTAATATTTTAAGGGGTTCACGTTACATAAAGCAAGTGAGAAATGCCCAGAATATCTTGAGTAAGGCCCAAAACAAAAATTGTTTTCTCCAAAAAAAAGTGAGGTATAAAAATTCTTCTGTTTTCTTTTACGCAATACAATATTGGTTCTGAGCATAGATTATCTAAATTATGTGAATTCTTTTTTTACAAAAATATTTGTTGTTGGGTTGTTTGAAGTAATGTCTATTTTATACAAATGGATCAAAAGTATAGTTCCAATAGACATTTTTTTAGTACTAGGCCAAAATCTTCCAAACAGCTTTGACGCTGGTTCTCAGAAAATTGCAAAACGTAGAAAACTTGAGTCCTTTGGAAATTTTTAATCATTTTTTTAAAAGCATGATTCTGTAACATTAACCAGCTTTTATGCTAAAATTTTAATTGAAAAATTAAATCTGTAACAATATTAAAAATTATGATACTTTCAAATCGATGATTAGTAAACACCAATAATGGGGATTAGTTGGCACATAATTTAAACCTTTTCAAAATAAGTTTTTGATGATCAAATAAAAAGCCATTAAGAATCGATTTTTTAAAATCTCAAAATAGCTGATGGGGTCCCTGTGGGCGACGCCGGCAAAACTGGCAGGTCTATATTCTATTTCCGCATCACAATGAATTTTTTGTATGTATTAGATTTTCCTCATGTATGGTACATTGTAGTTTTTATTTGAAACTCTGTCATCACAATGGATTTTTTAAATATTTTTACAGATTTTAATTTTCAATTAATATTTCTAGCATAAAGGCTGGTTAATGCCAAAGAATCATGCTTTTAAATCATGCACACGGCACATGCTTTCACGTAGCGCGGGTCGTGCGTACACCTAGCAATTGGAAAGTTTCTCTAATGCTCTGTGGAAACCGAATGTACCCACCCGGGAGGGTATCCACCCATTCCGATGTTCAAGGGCCTGCTAATCAGCAAACGTTCTTTTTAGGACGGGATGATGAGTGCGTTGCACACAAACTCCCTTTTCAGGGCACATCATCAAAAAGTTTCGAGGGACCTCAATATTACAACTGAACATTGAAGGCCTCACAGCAAGCAAAATGAACTTTCTTCATCACCTTGCTACTCAGCTTGAGGCGTTTGTCATCCTTCTACAGGAGACCCATTGTATATCTGCAGAAAAGCTAGTGCTATCAAACTATCAACTAGCTGGGTTCTCCCTAAGCAGAAAGCATGGCCTTGCCACGTTTGTTTACGAGCAGCTAAAATGGACCTTATACAATCAATCTCCCACGACATCGGAGACTAAGTGGTTGTGCGTGGATGTTGAAGGCCACAAAATCGTTAACATCTACTAACTTCCACCAACGCGGCTGCAAGTTTCCAACCTTCCAGTGTTTACTCACCCTTGTCTGTATGCGGGTGATTTCAACTACCCCATGTCGACTGGAGTTATTGCACCAACAGCGCGGATGGAGACTGCCTACTGGCCTGGGCAAGCTCCAATAACCTTGCCCTTCTTCACGATCCCAAGGATGAACCAAGTTTTCACTCTGGGCGCTGGAACACTGGCACTAACCCGGATCTTGCCTTCATCACCGTCGGTCCTAATAGTTGCTTGCCTTATAGACGCATTTTGGAGAAGTTTTCTAGGTCACAACATCGACCTTCGCTTATAACACTACCAAGGCTTTCCCTTCCAGTACCGGAAAAGCCTGTAAAGCGATGGAACTTCCGCAAGGCCAACTGGAGCCACTAGAAGTCTTTGACAAACAAGCTTGCAAGGAATTTGCCATCTCCTGATTCAACAAATATGGATCAGGCCTACCAGGACCTTTGCAATACCATAAGCAAAGCAGCCAAGAAAGCTATCCCACGCGGTTGTCGTAACACCTACATACTGTGTTGGGACGCTAAATGTGAGGCCCTCTACCAAACGTTTCTGCAGTCTCCTGCTGGAGACCAGCCAAGCAGGGCTGCTACAGCCTTAATAACTTGGCTTGACAAGAAATGCAAAGACCGATGGTCTGAGGCAGTCCGAAACATCGACTTCTCACACTCAGGCAGAAAGGCATGGAGCAAAATTAATAACCTCACTGGCAGGTCGCGACACAGCCTCCGTAACTGTCCCGTTTCAGCTAACGCCATTGCTGCTCAGCTGGTAAGAAACGGGAAATACGAGGGTGTCGACCATGAGTCGTCTCGACTCATTTCTTAAGAAGTGTCTGACCGTTGGAGGGCCTTGATACCATCTCCAGTAAATCTCTCTGGCGACTTCTCGTCCAGAGAATTTGCTGCCGCTCTAACATGTTAAGCCAGGGAAATCTCCGGGCCCTGACTCTATTTGTCCGGAGCTTATAATCCATGCTGGAACTGCTTTAAAATCTTGGTAACGTGGCTTCCTCTCTTCCTGCTTGCGCCAACTCAAAATTTCCGAAATCTGGAGAAGAGCACTTGTAGTTGCGATCCCAAAGCCAAAGAAACCTGTAGAGAACCCAAAGAGCTACCGTCCCATTTCCTTGCTCTGTGTCCACTACAAGATCCTCGAACGACTGATCTACGCTCGTATTGAACCTATTGTCGACCCCCTGCTCCCAGGCGAGCAAGCTGTGTTTCGACATGGTAAATCGACAGTGGATCAAGTTGTCTTGCTAAAACAAAACATTGAGGATTCTTTCGAGGCAAAAAAGAAGACCGGTGCTGTGCTTGTAGATCTAACAGCTGCATATGACACTGTCTGGCATCGTGGCCTCACCTGCAAGCTGCTGAGACTCCTCCCGGATAACCACATGGTCCGTATGATCATGGAACTTCTCCGGAATAGAAGTTTCACCCTTACTACCGGTGACAGCAAGCGAAGCAGGTTGCGACGTCTGAAAAACGGGGTCACACAGGGATCGGTCCTGGCATCCCTTCTTTTCAATATCTATGTGTAGGATCTTCCTTCAACGGTCTCCAAAAGGTATGCTTATGCCGATGATCTGGCACTGTTATACTCTTTTGATGACTGGAAGGACCTGAAGGGGGTCTTAAGCCAAGACATGACTACAATCTCAACATATCTCCAGACTTGGAGGCTACAGCTCAGCCACACCAAAACGGTGACGACGGCCTTCCACCTGAACAACAGAGAGGACAAATGTGAGCTTAATGTCTATAACAATGGCAAACGCCTGCCATTCTGTCCAGTCCCTACCTGTCTTGGGGTTGAACTGGATAGAGCACTCACGTTTCGTCACCATCTGGAGGCATTGCGCAAAAAACTAACAACGCGTGTTGCACTGATGAGACGACTTGCAGGCTCAGGTTGGGGCGCTGGAGCTAAAACATTGCGTACAGCCGCTCTATCTCTGGTCTACTCTACTGCGGAATACTGTGCACCAGTTTGATGTCGCAGTGCACACACTCGCCTCATCGATAGTGTTCTCAACGACGCATTGCGCATTGTCACTGGATGCCTGCGTCCAACTCCAACAGACTATCTACCCGTTCTCGCAGGCATCCAGCCGGCTTAGCTTCGCCGATTAGGAGCAACGCTTCCCTGGCATATCGTGGCAGTTTGGACTCTGACCATATTCTCTATGAATTATTGACTGGGTCCACACACGGCTACAGAGAGAGACTAAAATCTAGACGCCCCTTTGTGCCCGCTGCACGGAAGTTACTGCAAGATCTAATTGAATTGGATATTTGCGCAGCTCAATGGACAGACTTTAAATGGAGCACGGAATACTCGAAGTGCTCATCTGATCTCTGTGCTTTCATTCCTAGGGCAAGCACTAGGCCAATGGAGATGGGCCTGCCCAGATTATCATGGGTCAGGCTCAACCGCTTGCGGGCTGGGTTGAGTGTTTTCAGTCGTTAATGCACAAATACGTGTAAAACAAAATTGCCGTTTCAGGCCGTGTTTTTATCCAAACAAAAAGGAAAAGCAAATCTGACGACAACTACAGACCAATTTTTCCATGCTTCTTTTATAACAAACTACCTACGATTTTTTTAATTATATTAATTAATCACAAGTTTTTAGCTTTTAGACCAATATTCTTCTCTTACTAGTTTGCACTCACTGTTGGTACAATCAGTTCCGTAAATAGAAAGCGATGAAATTACGTTGACTATTCCCACGCACAACCGGAAAATACTTGGACAATGAACCTATTTTGCGGACGTTGGTTCATTATATGCGTTGCAACTTGAAGTTGCAAATTTCTACCGCTAATTCCAAACAGACGTAATGGAAATTGCAAATAGTTCTAATTTTTCCTCTAGTTTTCACAACATTATTTAAACAGCTATATGCTCGTTGGTGTATTGAAAGCGAAATTTGTATGCTTTGCCTTTGATGCACTAAACACCAATTAAATAATGGAGTAAAAAATTGTAAATAGGTTTATTTAGTTTTGTAAAAGAGAAATCCAAAGGATCCAACTTCGACAGATTTGAGAAATGCCGACACTGTTGGAAATAACTCAATAAAACAAGATTGAAAGTAAACTAAACCGGTATTAAAATTTGTTACATAAAAGAAATGTACTTTACTAAAAGAGTATGCTCATTGCTCTCAGGGCTTGGCTTCGCGAACCATGATTAAGGAAGTTGTTAACGTTTATTGCAGCTAAACACTTGATGGTAAGCTATTTGTTCTATGTGCCTGCCACTAAAGCCTGCCTCTTTCCGAGCGAGTATTATAGCAAGGTGGCGTGAAATAATGCTTTATAGCATATGTAAATCACTAAAAACTTACTTTTTTAGTATTATCTAATTGATTTTTGACTGGTCGGGCTGTCTGCGAACCTGCTACCAGTTATTAAAGTGAATCTTAGTCTTTTCAACGACAAAGAAAGCAAAAAGTCAATGTTGACTATTTTTTGCATATGCTCTAGTTCAGGGATGGCGAACCTTTTTCGTTGAATGGGTCACAAATAAGATTTTAATGGGGAAAAAAGGAAAACTAGGTGATAGATTTAACAATTTTGTGGTTGATACCTTAAAATGAAAGTCTTCACTGCTAAGCATGCCTAATTTTTCTCACTGCTGCGGTTGCATTTAAAAAAAATGTCTTCGTTTGTATCTCGGCCAAATTTTCGGCCTAATCTCTAAAAAAGGTCCTCTCGGTAAAAGCTTCAAAAAACTGACAACGTAATCACAAATCTGCAAGCGGGTCACTGAAATAACACTGGCGGGTCACAATGTGACCTGCGGGTCAATGGTTCGCTATTCCGGCTATAATATAGCCGGCATTCCTCGTATGTCGAGTGTAACGATTTTTCAATCAGATCACTTCGTTCTTTCGACAAATTTTCTATTCAAAATTAACGTTTCGCTCCCCTTAGTTACCGGGGAGCTTCTTCAGAACACGGTAGATGTTTTAACATGCCTTTTTAACATCTACCGTGTTCTGAAGAAGCTCCCCGGTAACTAAGGGGAGCGAAACGTTAAATTTGAATAGAAAATTTGTCGAAAGAACGAAGTGATCTGATTGAAAAATTTCGGCTATAGTTGACTCTAAAGTTTGAGCTTCAAAAAAATATGAACAAAATTTTTTATTTTAAATCAATAGGCAAATTACAAAATCTTTCTGCAACAAGAGGCTTTACCTTTTAAAACTCCCTGAGCCTGGTTTCTTCTTTTCATGCGCTTCTAAAGACTTCTCAAGTTTTTTTTTGCTTAGCTTTTGTGTTTACAGTTTCTCATGATTGTGTTTTGAATTTGATCCTCAAACGTTATCCCCTCCATAATGTCAATGTCGACCCATCAAACTTGGTGCACAGCAGAGTTTGTTTTTGTCTTCTCCCATTCAACATCAACAGTCACTATCTTTTCGCCCAGCTCTCAAAAACTAGGTCCATGCTAATATTTATAATGCTATATTGGCCCTGTGGTATACCCTTGGTGATTGACACATACTGTGAAGAGCCATGAGCCAAAACATGGCTACACTCTCAGTCTATCTTCATGAAATAAAAATTAAAACTCGGCTAAACAAAAACGGTGTTGGCAGTTTTCAATACTTAAGCAGCATGGGAGCAGAGTGCGATTTTAGTTCAAATTTTCTGAATTTTAAATTCTTAATGAAGAAATAAATTTCAATCTTATTTGCATTACCATCTATTGAGACAGTTCTATGAATGTATGCATTAAATTTATTACCTAGATATCTAACATTTTGAATTTACAGCAACTTCTCATTTCTCATGTACATAATTGATATTTCATACGTCGTGGTTTATTCAATAAAGATGATTGATACAAATGACTACATGGTTGAACATAGAGTTCATATACACTGGTTTTAAAAAGTCGCTATTGTTCAAAAATCCATGTTTAACCACCATTTATTTAACGAAGAATGTGATAAAGTCGCTCTTAAAACTATCCAAAGCATACAGTTTTGAGACAACTACAAGGTGTTTTTTTATCATTTTACAATTAGGATTGGTCAAATTCTGTTGCATATTTGTTTCCAAAAAAATGCTCACACGCTTTTATGACAAAAACATTTATTAATTTAGCTAACTATTCATGTGGTTTCTGCATTACATAATTACAATGCCAGCGTTTCAGGCAGACAGATTAGGTTGTATTATTGTTCAATTCAGGAAGTTTATTAATCAATCAAAACTAAAAATTTGTATAAACGCGAAAAATGTAATTTCGGCACCTGACTATGAGATGGCAAAAAGACCATGAGGTCATCAGAATCTACTGTGCCTATCAACAAAATATGCAAGCTTTAGCAATAACAAACCGAAAAACACAGAAAAAGATACCGTTTTTAAATAGAATGATCAAACACATTTTCTTCATTCACATCCAAACATCGTTTTATTATGAGACAAAACTAATTGGTCTGCACCATGCAATGCTATTAACCACAATTTCAAACCAAGAAGCAGTCGCTACTTCGAAGTCAAAAGTTTGATTAAAACAATCTCAATTGTACATGACATCGTTTTTATTCAAAAGACTCTTGTAAACAGTAATATTGTTGTATGGACTTATTATGAAAGGGCTCGTGTGATCACATCTGTTATTACGTAGAATTGTTATTCAATGTTACAGACCTTAGGTATCGGTTAAGAGTCAAAAATGTTGCTCAACCTGCTAAGAAAGAGATATCATTTTTACCAATATGTCAGAAATTAAGAACTAAAACAATATTAGTCTTCTACACTAGTTGTATAATCCAACCGTTTTATAGTAAAAATTTTGTTGGTTAGCATAAGCACAATCAACCAATAAAATTTGTTCTATTTCAAATCGATGCAGTCAGCAAAACGGGTGGAAATTCAAGTTTAGCTTTTGTCATGGAAGCTTTGCTTGAAATGATTCACAGAGCATTAAATTTGCAAGTTTTATACAGCATTACAAAACTATTATTATTTTTGAATTTTACTTTTCTCATTCTTTGTGACACATCTACGTCATTACAAATAATCTCTAATAAATATTCAAGACACAGGTTCCATATCACATAATTCCGACACAAAAATCTTATTGGTGGTACATAATTTTAATATAGCTTTGGAAAAAGCTGTTTGAGCCATAAACTTTTCGTGATACTCTCATCAGTGGCGGTATTGCGTCGAAAGGGAAGACCTAGAGTGAATAAGTGTTTTATGTGAATAATTAGGACGTTAGGCAATCAAGACGAGCCAATGATAGCGCTAGTATTGCAAATCTTTGGCGCGCTTTGCAATACTAGCGCTATCACTGGCTCGTCTTGATTGCCTAACGTCCAAATTATTCACACAAAACACTTATTCACTCTAGATCTTCCCTTTTAATGCGATACCGCCACTGATGAGAGCGTTACGAAAAGCTTATGGCTCAAACAGCTTTTTTCAAAGCTATATCATAATTCCGACTCTTCTTTTTGTTTTTTACGTTTAATTTCGTCCACCAGCATAGTTTCACTTGTTGAACGTCTTCTTCTCTCGAACATTGTTTTGACACAAAACCACGTCTTAAAAGGTGCATAAGCCATCTTCTTTTCGCGATATCGGTTAACAGTTTTGGTTTCACAAAATTTAGAACTTTCTACATTTTTTAACTTTACTCGCTCAACTGCTAAATCTGCGACCTTAGAGAAATTCTCAATCTCTTTGGTCATCGTCAGATACAAAACTTTATTTTTTTATAGCAAAGATGAAACGTCACGAATTACCGTGCTTACAACCGCATCACGCAATCACTAACCACGTGATAGATAAGAAAACGGGATCGTTTAATTGAATTACAAAGAATCGTGGAGAATAGTTACATCGACTGAAGCTATAAGGGAGTAGTTTTTTGAAGGATAGCCCGTTTGAAGCCGAGACGTCATGAATCAAAATGAGTAAGACACATGTGACCGATAAGCATGCCGTAAATTGTTTTATCACCAATTCGAACGATGCACTCAGTGAGCCAGTGAGGAAACACAACACATACTGATACTCTCACGGTCGTATATACACAAAACAATTACAGGCAAATTCCAAGAGTGACCCAAAAAGAAGTTTTGAAGAAAAAGTATATTTGACCTCTTTTTTAGTTGAAATTGCTTTAAAGATTTGTAATCTCGTTTTTTAATATTGTTACAACAGCTAGATTCAATAATTTTACTTTAACACAACATAACGTGTTAATCCTAAACATTTTAATGCTTGAGCTGACAAATCAAACATTATTTTTAAGCTCATTAAACTTAATATTATACATCAAAGCCAACATAACTGAAAAACAATCTCCCTTTACCACAGTTTTTCTTTGTGATTATGCAACTTATCCTTTTAGCTACTTTTAATAAAAACCTTAACATTTTGAGCTTATTTGACTTCCATCACACATTTTTTGAGTTCAGCACTATTCCAAACATCATAACTTAACCATGGATTAAAAAAACTTGACCGTTTGCTTTAGCTCATACCTTCGTATTTTTGCAGTGGTTTTTTCTCCTTCCTGCGTAAATCTTCTTAATCTCATTTCCACAATTATCATTTTCTAGAATAATTGATTCCATTTTTATAAATTTGATCTCATGAAATTTTATTATCGTTCTGTACTTCTGTGCATTAACTCACAGGTATAACACTTTGCGAAAACTCATTAGATCCAGTTGGTTAGAAATTATTAAAGTCAAAATTTTCAAAAACTCAGCAAACTTTTGATATATAAAATTATCTACTCACAAATTTTAATAGTTTTAGTCTGTTTATCCATGTAAAATAATATGAGCTTACAGTTTCAACTTTCACGTAAATGGTTTTCAATTTTACATCAATATTATTTGTAAAAAACATGAGATGCTACCTTATCAAATATTTTCTCAACTTTTTGCATCCAAATTCAACTAACAAACCTACTTAAAGCTTTTTTTACAGCGTTTGCTACCAACCATAAAATGTGTCATACTCATCAACTTTATTACTTTATTTCAACCTTAACTAAACATTCAATTTTTAACTCTTGTTTAATATTGACCTACACCATAGGCGTAGCCAGGGGGGGCCAAAGGGGCCATGGCCCCCCCTGAATCTTAAGTCAAATTACAAAATAGTATCAAAAAAATAAAAACATAAATTTGTTTGCGCCTCTGCTGGTGCATTAGAGCAGTGGTTTTCAAACTTTTTTCGATGCGACGCAGTTAAAAAAGCTTGCGAGACTTTGCGACGCACCAGGCAGCATCTTAAGGTTTAATTTGCCGTACTACAAGATAAATGTGACCCACAATCTATACAAATAACTGTCTTTATGCTCCCGAGATTTTGGTTTGGCTTGTCATCTTCAATCGTAAAATTACCCTTTTTGTAACTTCTCAAAGTTTGTAACTCATCTTTCCTGTTTTCGTCCAACATACAACTGAATCCTTTATTCTTTATATATTTTTCGCCAATTAAGTTAAACTTCTGCAATTTGATCCTTGAATAAGAAGTCAACAATTACAACAGTGTATTAAAAACACTATTGTGAAAATGCTACTGATTATGAATGTCAGAAGAAAGTAAAAAAGGAATTTACAATCGGAGTTCTTTTGACGCAATAAAACCTACTTATTGGCACAAAACCAAATTATCCCGCGACGCCCTTGGAGAATTGAAACGACGCACCGGGGCATCGCAACGCATAGTTTGAGAACCACTGCTTTAGAGTTTATTGTTGACTTTTAGCAAGAGGGTGGGTCGGGCGTGGCTTTTCAAATTTTTTAACTTTCAAATTTTATAAAACAAGATGTGTACGTTTTACACACTAAATATCGCCGAAGTTTTTCTTCTATGCCGCTGTCTAGTGATGGATTAATACTCCAAGTTATGGTAATTGCAAGAAAAAAACGTCCCGCTGAGCGCTTTCTTGTTTTATTGCAACATTGTTTTATTACTACAAAGACGTCGCTTCTTTTATCAGAACGTTCAACCTACCGGTGGGAATGGTTTCCTTGAAATTCCTTAAATAGTGCGTTTACTTCACAATTGAAGTTCAACTATTAAAGTCGTTCTTAATAAAACTGCATTAGATCAGTGAAATCGCATTTGCACTTTTCTCAGTTTTGTACAGCAATTTTTGTATTAGCGACGAGTGTAGATCATGAAAGGCAAAATGTCGAACCGACCCACTAAACAGGCAAAATTAGATATTTTGTTTCTGCAAGAAAACAGGTTGATTGTGCTAAAGTTGAAAACGATGTTGAAGTTTTACAACCGCCAAGTATTTCTAATACGGCTGGATTTGTTCCAGAAAGCCATGAACAATGCTTGTTGGGGAAGACCATCGATTTAGAATATGTTCTAGAAATTCATAAAATGACAGATGAGTGTTTCTGGCTCAACAGCGCACTATGTGACGATTGTATTATAAAAAATTACCCCTAATTGGTATTTTCAAAGAAAGAGTTAAAATTTTTGCATAATTTAGCGGCCAGTTTGCGACTAGGCAGAAAATCTATAAAATTTATATTTCCATAGATATTACGTGAATATGCCGTTATAAGTAAATGACGTCACATTAAAAGTTGCAAAATTTGGCCCCCTCTCAATTTTTTTCTGGCTACGCCCTTGACCTACACCACCACAAACAGAAAAAACTTGTCAATATTAACAAAGTTTCACAAAACTTATATCTGTTTACAAAGCAAAAAAAAATTTTCTGTACACTAATTTGAACCCTTGCACAAAATCTCACTACTATGTATACACATTTACAAAAACAAAAAAACTTAAACTTATTGGTTAATTTACCTTTAATGCATTTTATTTGCATAACCCTACAACTAAAAGCTCACAAGATCTCGTATACAGGTTATTAAACAAAAATTTTCAATTTGATTGATTTCATGTTGTAAAAGTTTTAACTAACTATCTTTTCATTAGGCATTAAAACTATTTCCGTATTTGTGCATTGGCAACTAGAAATCAAAAATTGATCAATCGAAAAAACTTGTGAACTTATTTCTATGCGTTTTCTTAACTGTTTCTAAGCGCTGCAGCCACAAGTTTTGACTCTGAAGCAAACCAAATCCGATGGAACTTAGCATCTGGCAATACCATCAGCAAACTAAGACATTAATTACCAATATGACCTCTCGTATATACCGCCCAATAAGCCGAGTCAGCGAATAAGCCGAGGTCGACTTTTAGCTTAGAAAATGAGGGTTTTTACATATTACCGTCCAACAAGCCGAAGCGGAAAAATTACGTTCAACTACCATACCTTTTTTTCTTTTTCCAACATTTTTTTCCAGTTATGCGTTACATTCTTAACAGCTAGTGCTTTATTGCTAAATATTTCACATTACACAGGAGATGAAAAACTATTTACACCCTCAAAACTAGCGCTCAAACATTCGCTACTTACTGCAGTTGACAACCAATAGAGAGCGTTATGACATCAGTCCAATTGAATTGTTGCAGAAGAAATTGTTGTACAGCGCATAAACAATTGGGCCTGTAGCGTGTTAATGACTAAATTAGCAATATTGAAATCGCAAATAAGTCCGAAAGTCCCAATGATAGAAAAAAGCTGACAAAATTTTTTAAATTAGTCACCAAAAATGCCTTAAAATAAGTTAAAAACACTCAAGTAACACATTTGCTGTCATGCAGTGTTATTCGTGATTGGAGGATGAACTGACCCATACATTCCAACCAACCTCATTGGTTCAGCGAAAAAAACCACAAAATTAAAAATCTTTGTCAATACCTTTACACCTCCTTGCAATTAAACTCATTGAATAAGTGAAGCAGAGCGCTGTTAATGAATGCGTGCGTGTGCACGGGTTCAGCTCCTCCGAAACTACTGGGCATAAAAAAGAAAAACTTGGGTTGGTTGCCATTGCCATGAAGAAGATGCTGGCGACATAATAATGCCATGACCCAAAAAGCATTTAAAAATCAACTTTTTGATAGGAGAAACGAGGCATTGCTTTCACAGAAAAGTCGACAACCAACAAATAAATTTCCAAATAACTGCAAATCTTGAGTAAGTAAAAGGATAAAACATTGAATGTCTTTTATAAATGTTATTTTCTCAAAATAAATAAAAGTAGAAAAGCAATTGATAGGTTTTACGAAAGATGTTAAAAAATTGCTCCGATGCCAAAAGTTTTAGTCCCAAGCTTTTGCTTAACAAATAAGCGATTTCTTTTTTAAGGATTTGGCTGATTTTTTCTATAAACCTTTGAATCAAGAATCAAATAAGGGGTTGCCAAAGTAGTAATTTTTTAAAAATACAAGTCTTAGCTATTGAATAGAAGGTCTATATCACAAATTGTTGTTATATGGTTTCCTGAATAGACGGAGCATAATGGAGAAAGAGTACATGCTTTTCCCAAATGTTTAGTTCTGACTTTGATAGATTTTTTGTGCCAGTGGTACTCAAACTGCAGCATGCACATGGGTGTCAATACGCCTGCAATCAATTGCCGGCACACCGACATTTTGACATGTATAAAACTCAAATGCTACAGTATAAATCAGCTCTTGTTATCATTTTGGCAGTAGTATACCTAATTTGACTTTCTGATAAAATTTGTGCACCCAAATCACGTTTGATCAAATACACATAAAAAATGAAATTTAAACAGCTTTTTATGGAATTAATGTTGCTCCTTTTGCGGTTGATTTCCATAAAAATTGCATTCATCATAAAAACTGGTTGTGCAAGATCCTGATACACCCAGGGGTGTACTGTGCAACCGGTGGACAAGCACTGTGGTAAACCCAACGCAATGTGTGGTGCCAAACCCACTGTGATCAAACGGCAGTTTTATTTGGTGCTTCCTGATACCAGACTCTAAAGCTATTTAACTGACGGAGTGTGTATTTTTCAAGAGTTGAAACCGGACCTTGAGCTTTACAACAAACAATCGTAGCAATAACCTCAAAGAGGTAAGCAAAAGGGCGATGGTTTTCCTTCTCTGTACCTTGAACATTATTCTATCACCAAGCTACATTAAAAAAAAGTAGCAAAAAATATTTGCTACAAAGCTTCTTTTTGACACCCTTCGAGCATTGGATTTTACTAAATTTGCTTTTAATTTAGTGTCATCAAAGAAAACAATTGCTTCAAAAAATTAACTGAAACTTGAAGCCATCTGGGCTGTCAATGATAACAGAAATAGCGTGAATTAAAGCATAACGTAGATCAACCTTACTATCTTCCATTTATAATGTCAAAAATTTTTTAAAAAAGCTGCTTGCCCCTTTTCCCAAATGTTTTTCTGGCTATACACACTTTATGTAATTATATTCACCCACAAATAGTATGCACATTTTTTGCCAAATAGTTGTCCAAAGTACAAAAAGAACTATCCTTAAAAGCAAGAACATGAAGGGCTTAGTCAGATGGCAAATATTTAGCTGACATCATTTTTAGAGCAAACAAGAGAAAAATTATAAACCTAAAAAATGTTCAATCACAGGTGAGGTTCGTTTCTTTAATACAAGCAAGCATCACTTGACCAAAGAGCATGCGCATTTTTTACATTGAGACATTAAATCCTCTATGTCTGCATGGTCTAGGGGCCGCACTCAGCCCGTAGAGGCACTTTTTCTTGCGGCCAATAAACGGCTTTAAAGAAAGCTGTGGAATATTACATAGTAAAGACAGATTTTTCAAACTGCGCCATAGCAAATTGTAGCGGTCCAATCGGGGTGGCTGTTTTTGACTGAGAGAGAAAATAATTTTAGCGGTGTCTGATTCCTCACAATTAAAATTTATCATTTACATGATTGGAATTGAGGCGACATTTTTTTCTTCCACTAAAGTGCGCTGGTGCCAAGCGAACAAGTGCATTGGTGCCAACTTTTGAGAAAAAGATGATGTAAGCAGTTATCATGCATGCAGAAAAGTAAATTTGGTAGAGCATGCTATAAATATTGTCAAAAGAGTGCAAGGAAGAAGGAATCGACAATTTGTAAATGTTGCTGCAATGCAATTCTGCTCTGTGCTAAGTAGAGGAACGACACACTCATTGTTGCAAAAGAAATATACGGATTAGAATAAAAAGTTGTTTATGTGTTTTATGGATGTTGGGAAGGCATTTGATGAAGTTTCATAAAAGTTGATGGAGAGGGGGAGGAGGAAAACAGTTTGCCAGAAGTAATTGCCAAAGCTGGAACGTATCTCTATCAACAAGCGAAGACAAAAGCTGGAGTGAGATCAGAGTTATATGCAGAATTGTATGCGCAATATGGCGTGCAACAAGGATATGTGGTTTGTCCGCTGGTTTTAGCAATTGCCGTTGATGTACTCACGCAATATCCAAGAGAAGGCTTAATGAATGAAATTTTGTATGCAAATAACTTGGTTATAATTGATGAAAGCACAAAGGGTTTGAAAGAGGTCTTTGAAATGAAAAGAAGCAATAGATAGCATGGAGTTAAAGGTTAATCTCAGGAAGATCAAAGTGATGGTGAGAGGTTAAAAATGATAAATACTCCAGAGCAGAGTCGATCCATGAGCCAAATGCGACAAGCGGGTAAATGGTAAATGGTAAATTAAAATGGTAAATTTTAAGTTGCCAATGAAATTTGTTAAAAGGTTGCATGATAGCTGTGCGAAAACAAAGAAAGTTTTTTTCTGCTTTGGCAAAAAGTTTTGCTTGTAAATAATGTGTTCTGGCAATAAAAAGAATTGAAAAACTAGAAGAATTAGTTTCATTTTGAGACCAGGTGGAATTAGTGAAGAGTTTTTGTCACTAAACGGACAGATTGAATGCCAGTGATGGAAGAAAACCAGAGGTTACAGCAAGAGAAAGAATTGGTTGGATAATATTTAGCGAGTGAGAGGAGTTATTTCATGGAAGATTGCTTTCTTTGAAAATAAAAGGAATGATCTATCAAAGCATAATGTTGATGTTTGACAAAGCATAATGTTGATGTGTAAAAAAGAGAATCAGATTTTGAATTGTTTGGTGAAATAGAACAAAGAGGACAAACAAAGATAGATGGAGAAGACAGGTGGAAAAATTGATAAAATAATTTATATTAAAAAAAGAAGATGCCATTGTCAGAACAAAAAGACGCGATGCTGTTTATAAACTTTTATGCGACATGAGCTCAATTCAGCCATCTTCTTTTACTGAGAAAAAAACTGTACTCAAAAATATTGGATCAAACTCGCTCGTTTATACAGGAAAGACTAATCCCATGCTAAGCCACTGTTCCCAAATTAAGGATTTTATGTAGAATATTTTTTCGATGTTTAGAAGCAAACGAGTATTTGAGAGTAAATTTTTTCTTATAAATCAAGTTAAGTCTAAATACAAATATCGAATTGCAGACAAAGTCAGTCAGGTCATCCCGTTACTCATCGGTCGTCGGGAAATTTGAAACACAAACAGCCTGGGGATTGTGAGAGCTTAGCGGCACCTATCTCCTCTTCAAGCTCGTTGCCAACTGTCTGCCACATAAAGATGGATGTATCCCGTTAAGTGTCTTGGCCAAGGACACAATAAGCAAGCTTACCGACTTGTTCTCCACACTATTCCTTTTTTAAGCTGAGCGCCAAGCAAGAAAGCTCTAAATACCATTTTTTAAAATCTTTTGGCATGACTCAACTTAGGAAATGAACCTCAGGTCTATCGACTCTGAAGCGGACGCTCTAATCATGACGCTGTAGAGTCAGACTTAGCAGACAAAACAGTGAAAAAATGTCTCTAACTTGCTTCTAAGCAAAAGTATCAGAGAAACCTCGACCACCTAAATCTCACAAAAATTTTGTTGTAAATTCATTATTCGCTCAATTGGTTTTTCTTTTTCTTTAGTTTTAAATATTTTCGTTTTTTTTTTTATTCATCATTTTAATTGGTTCGCAAGTTGATAAGTTATTTGAAAAGTGGCTGTCAGACCAAAACTAGTTGGATCACCTATTTCTACGCTATTATTTGTTACAAAACATATTCGACCACTGATTGCTATTTTAAAAAATTTTAAAAACCCAGCATGCTGTTGGTACATGGCATGATGGAAAACGTGCAGACGGCACGTGGGGCTAAAAAGCTGGAGTAGTATCGTATTTGCCTATTTTCAAGAAAAATAGGAACAATGTTTCCAAGTGTGCGATGCGATTTTACTCAGGGTTGCTGCTTTCTTTCAGATTTTTGACAAACTCTTATTTTTCAGCTCCCTGGCTGCGTCTAATATGTCCGTTTCCTGCATATGCGTAATCAAGGGACGAAAGAAGCAATGCATTTTTGAAAAACTGCATTTGCCAGTTAATTGACCAACTTGCATTCAACTCCAACCCTGATAGGGCAGTTAAACTATTTTCAAAAAAATGCAAAATTTCTTTTCCATTTATGGTGTGATTTTACTCAGCGTTGGCCTTTCTTTTAAACTTTAGATTTAATTTATCTTTGCTAAACATGTAATCATCATAGAACAAAGTTCTTTTTTTTCTAAAATCAGTTACATACTGCAGTTGCAGTCAATTTACGGATCTTTAGAACGCTTATCTGGCATTTTGATTATAAGAACTTCTTGATTAATTTGCTTTTTCTCAAAACATAATTTTTCTGGAAACGCCTCTCAATAAGTGTACAATGGATGATTGATAACAATCCGATTTCTTCTTCTTCTTCTTCTTGCTGTATTTGCTCCATCAAGTCAGAATTTGTTTTTATTCTTTGCTTTTCTCAAAAGCTTTAACAACCTACAGTAAAAACTGAATTTCCCGCCTTTCTTGCTAACTGTAGGACACAATTGTTTTTATGATTTAACAGTCATGATTCTGGTAACGGTCAAATCGTTCTAACGTATTTGCTAAAATTTTATCAAACAGCATTAATAAGTAACTATTTATGATGACGAAACTAGTACAATAGTTCTATAAAATGGTTGTAATAACTTTTGTGAAAGAAGTTGTTACAGACAAAATCTTTTCATGAGAATTCTAATGAAAACTGACTCTCGCCCTAGTATAACTGCAAACCCTCTTTCTACATCAACCACATATAGTTGCTGGATACCTACATTTATAATTCGTGTCTTTGTGCTGTTAACAATACTAAGAATTAATATCTAGGACAACCAATTCTGTGAAGTTTTCATTGCCTGCTTTCACGTGATTGCGTGAGAATCTCGTAGTTTTGCAACACTATAAAACTACGGCACCTGAGTCATTTTAGATCTTTCTCAAAATCAAAAATATGGTCAAAGTGTAAATCTCTACTATAAAGTTTGAATTGTTTTGGGAAATGGCATACCGTCAGTAAGTGTATGTATTATAAGTAACCGAATTTATTGTTAACATCAAGTGCCCATTGTTCCCTTATCATGTAATTCTTGTTAATTAGTTTGTAATGAAATCAAAACTATAATAGTATCAGCAATAATACCGTATATCTATTGTGGCAAATCTCGCTAAATATCAGCTAAACAGCCACAAGCTTAACTGTGTATAAAGTAAAGTGCTTTTCTATAGTTCTCTCGAATAATTATTATATTATTATTTATCGTCGTGCTGTTAATGCCATCGCTATTTGCTAGTTTAATCATTTACTTTTCTCATATTTGCTCACAAATTAAGTGTGAGGTTTGGCTCTTTGTTTATAATTGTTTAATTATTCTAGAAAACCTGTGGCAGAATCGCAGTTTTCGCGTTTGAATAAGATTTGATTCCATCATCAAGAGTGTCTTTTGACACCGCAATTGAGTTTGCGCTGTGCGCTAAGATCTCTTCCCTAAAAAATATGACGTGGTAGCATTCAGAAATGTCTGGGTAAGAACTAATGAAGTTTTTGTGGTGATTATGGAAATGAAGTAGAAGAGCAGCTTTATCAGTATGGTTTTGTGTGTAATTATTTTTCCGAAACGTACGGTGATTATTCCATCTAATTGAAAATTTGTTTTTAGTTTGTCCAACGTAAATTTGATGACATAATTTGCGTTGCGAATAAAGGAAAATGCAATACAAAACAATATGATACAGCAATACCTATATCATGGGGATCACATTCAAGGGCACACACACACACGCACACATGACATGGACAACAAGTCACATCGGTAAGCCCTAATAGGGGTGCAGGATCATTGTCAAGACTTATCATTAATACATGAGTTGCTAGTTGCTAGCCAGCAATCAATTTTTGAGCAAATTTTTCTATTGTACTTTGATGCTGGAGGCAGATCCCTCTTGATAGGAGATCGCCTTGAAAAATGATTGCTGGCTAGCAACTAGCAACTCATGTATTAATGATAAGTCTTGACAATGATCCTGCACCCCTATTAGGGCTTACCGATGTGACTTGTTGTCCATGTCATGTGTGTGTGTGTGTGTGTGTGTGTGTCCTTGAATGTGATCCCCATGATATAGGTATTGCTGTATCATATTGTTTTGGCAAATTTGTTTTTTTAGCATGTTTATTATTGAATGTTTTTTACACCCGCCTGATGAGACCCAATAAGGTCGAAACCGGTCGTGGGTTATTGACATGATGTAATAGATTGCTGTATGGTACCGTATGATGCTGGTGATCATTTTGAGCAAATTTTTCTATTGTAAACAGAACTTTATCACCAAAATATTTTTGACGCCTTTTTTTTATGCCACGTTTAGTTATTTCTTTTTCATTTTGCATTATAAATTTATTGTAGTGGTTTCTTCGTCTATGTAAACTGTTTGTTGCGCCTGCAGTATTTTATTATTACATTTTTTAAGTAATCTGATTATTAGTAATGCCTTGTCATAATCGTTAGCATATATATTACTCTGGCAACCTGGTAAATTTTCCAGTTACTTAGCAGCTCCGGTTAGGAAAACTTCATATCGTTGTATCAATTTAAAGTGTGCAGTGTTTTCTTATTGCAGTCAGTTCGGTTTATTATAGAGTTAGTTTTGTGAGCCTGTCCGTTCAACGTGACGTAAGTATATATTGTTTATCATTGCAGTTGCTTTACAGAGCACTGATGATGCTATTTTAGTGAAATCGATTTGTTAATAAAGTGTGAGTTCTACTATTGACTGATTCCAGTCACAACTTTACTCTATAAAGTTTCAGTCCATTAATATTCTTAATGGAATCGTCATTATTAATTTTACTTGTGTAGAGATTCTCCTACAATCATTATGATTTATTTTCTGCCATTCAGTTATTAATAAATCAGATATGTTTTTTAGGAATTCCCTTAAATAGATGCAATCATTCTTTCGACAATTTGTTTTATAAATTTAACGTTTTCGTCCCCTTATTAACTGGGGAGCTTCCTCAGAACAAGAAAGATGATATAAACAATGAAACATGTAGATTGTTAAACATAATAATATCAATGCAACTTATGTTGTTGCCGACTAAAAATTAATACTAAGAAAGCAGGCAATTGCGTAACAACAGAAACATTATTACTTCATAGAGCCAGGGGTGGGCACAAGTACAAAGTGTTATAAGGTACATGATACATCATTCGTTGAACTGAGTGTTGACTTTTTAGTGTTGAAAATTTTAACAACATCAACTCGTGTGATGTCGTTTCAAAGCTACTGTGATTACAACTTGAGCCAAAATGCGACTAAGCGATTCGTAGCGAGTGGTGAGCGAGTAAGCATGGCAGGTAATTACAAGCCATCTTTTGCCCAAAGAGTCCGAGGCAATACAGCTGTAAATCTAAAGAGACCAACATGTCTGAATTTTAAAACAAAGACGAACTTAAGAAGAGTTGAAATACTGCAAATGTTATCAGAAATAAGCTTTAAAACTGAAAACTTAATCGGAGTTGCAGAGATGAAAAACAGAAGTATCGACATAACGTGTAAAACCAGGGAGAACGTTCTAGAATTGTACGCTAAACTTAAAGATATCGAATTCACTTACAACCTGTTGCTTTATGAACCAGTAAATATAAACATATTATTATGATGGGTACCAATCCCCATGCCCAACGAAACAATAAAACAAGAATTGGAAGCAAATTTTGGCGCCGTCCTAAAAATTACGGATAAAAAACATAGTGATGGTTTACGCTCAGGAATGAGAATAGTCACCATGAAAAAATCCGATCTTCAAAACGACCCTATTCCAAGCTACATTCACGCTAGTGGTTGTGAAATATACGTTACCTATCAAGGACAAGTAATCACCTGCAAATACTGTGGTGAAGCAGGCCACGTGCAATCAGAATGCCAGGAGCGGGCAATGGATTTTCCTGCACTTATACGCAACAAACCAGGTGAATCAAACACAGTTTTGCCTGAAACGAAGGTACATTCCGAACCAGTTAACTTGTCAAAAAAAAGAAAGATTTCCCAATCAGAGTTAAACGAAACTGACTCAGTAGCTACTACAAGCTCAATCAAAATACGTAAACAGCTTAACAGCACTTCCAACCACCTTGAAACGGATCTGGTGGAAAATGAAAGCGAAGCAGTCGGTAATATTGAATTCGCCAACGACCAGCATTTACCTACTGAAATACAACCAACAACGTACAAACCTAAAAGAAACAACCACAACGATAGTCAAATTCAGCAATCCACATTATCTTAAGATTGGTGGCGAGCTACATGCCAGATTGCCTGCATTTCGTGTAACGCCCAAGTTCTGACCGAAGAAACTTCTACTGAAACTACTTGAGACGAATGCGGCGAGGAACAATACGTGGTAAGTCCTTGCTGTGATAAACAGGATTCAAATCAACGCTTTTCTGTCAAGATGAATGAACGCTATACAGAATGCTGTGTCTGCAAATCAGACATGATGCGACTTTCGTGCTGCAATCTATTTCAACCCATACAGCAGCTTGACAATAATTTGTTTGAGTGCTTAAAATGTGCAAAATATTCCATCGTTTGTGTGAGCCAAAATGTTAACAAGCTGCCTCCTAAAACAATGAACTTCAAATGTACTAATTCTAATTGTTCCCATTTCACAGTACACTGCAACTGTGGTAGAATAACTTATCAAGAGCTTAAAAGCCCTTATCAATGTCCTTGCGGATATGAATTTGAACATGACATAAACCTTGGGGTTAAAACTAATTAGCATTTTCTTATTTCCCCACTGCTACTATATTGATAATGCTGTTAACAATTGTAAGCTTTAATGTTAATGGGTTGAGGAATAACCTCAAACGTAAAACGATATTTCATTTTCTTAAAATGAAGAAATTTGACTTCATTCTTCTACAAGAAACTCATTCCAATCAAACAGATGAGAAGTTGTGGAAATGTGAATGGGGAGGCGATATCTTCCATTCTCATGGTACTAATCATTGTAACGGTGTGGCGATACTAGTTAAAAAATCTCTTAAATACGAACAAACAGCTACATATATTGATCAAACAGGCAGAATACTGCTTATCGAAATTAAATTTAACGACAAAGTCTTTGTCATCGGCAATGTCTATGCACCCACAAAGGACGAACCAACTTTTTTTGACGCCCTTTTTTCAACAGTCGTAAATTTTACAAAACACGATTTGGTTTTAGGCGGGGATTGGAATCTAGTGCTTGACAATAAACTAGATAAAGACGGGGGCCCAGCTCACTCAAATCAATTATCCAAAGAAAAAGTAAAATCATATCTCAACGTTTTTGATTTATGTGACGTTTTCAGAGAGCTTAACCCTTTTAAGAAAAGCTTTACGAGATATCAGTCACAACCATACACTGCCACAAGGCTGGATTTTTTTCTTACTTCAAATGGGCTGCGCCAGCACGTACAATCAGCCAACATCTGCCAAAGCATTAAGTCAGATCACAAAATTGCCTTATTAACGATTAAAGTAGGACTACAAGAATGGGGCAAAGGGTACTGGAAAATCAATAATTCTGTTTTGCTAAACGATGACTATATAGCGCTCATTAAAAATCTGATCAGTGATTTTGAAAAAAAATAATCCCAAAGGACATGTTACACCTCATATCAGGTGGGATACTCTTAAATGTGTAATTAGAGGGGAAACTATTAAGTACTGTTCCTTACTGAAAAAGACCTCCAACAAAGAACAATCAGTACTAGAATCAAAACTTGAGGCCATGGAATCAAATTTATTATCCTGTGGTCCAAAGCAAAAAGAAGAAATCCTTAATAATATCAATCTCACTCAAAACGATCTTAATAAGCTAATTGAAATAAAAACTATAAGGCGCGGCTACAAGAAGTAGAGCTCGTTGGATGGAATCCGGGGAAAAAAATACTAAGTATTTTCTTCATTTGGAAAAATGGCATCTAGAAAAAAAATCCATCAAATCCTTACGCAGTGCCCAAGGTAGACTGATTGATAAACAAGAAGATATTTTGAAAGAGCTCTTAACCTTTTATGAATCCTTATATTCCGAAAACCAACAATGCTGTGAAAAAGATTGTAGTGATTTTATACGTACACTATCGCTACCAAGTATTAATAAGGCAAAATTTTTTGAATGTGAAAAACCTATAACTGATAACGAATGCCAACAAGCCATTCTTCAACTAGCCAACAATAAATCCCCAGGTCTTGACGGCTTTTCCATTGAATTTTATAAAACTTTCTGGACTGAAATTAAGAGTTTATTTATGGAATGCCTTGATTTTTCCAAAATTACCAACCAATTGAGTAAATCCCAATACGAGGGTGTAATAACGTTATTGCCTAAACCCGGAAAAGACAAATTGTCTCCCTCCAACTACAGGCCAATCACATTGTTAAATTGTGATTATAAAATAATATCCAAAGTTATTACCAACAGAATACACCCTTGTTTGAACGACCTTATAGAAAAAGAACAAAATGGCTTTATGAAAGCTCGAAACATTGGCGATAACATTCGTTTACTATTTGATATTATTGATTACGCAAACCACGAAAATATGCCAGGCGCTGTATTCTTAGTAGATCTACATAAAGCGTTTGATTCTTTACACTGGTCTTTTATTTTTGCTATGCTAAAATCTTATGGTTATGGTAATTCTTTGATTAACTGGATAAGAATTCTGTACAAAAATCCTAAATGCCGCATTGTAAACAACAATTTTCTAAGCCCCCTTTTCGAGGTCAAAAAGGGAGTGAGGCAAGGAGATCCCCTCTCTCCGATCATTTTTCTTTTATGTATAGAGTGTTTAGCCATCATGCTGCGTCAGAGCAGGCAATACAAAGGCATTAAGTTAAATAAACAAATCTTTAAAGTATCTTTGTTCGCAGACGATATCGCGATTTTTTTGAATGGAAATGCTTTGCAATTTAATTACGTTTTTAACATTCTTGATACATTTGGGCAAAAATCAGGCTGCAAAGTCAATATGAGCAAATCTAACGCTTTTTACGTTGGATCTAGCAAGGGCAACGTGTCTCAACCTTTTTCCGATAAAGGCTTATCTTGGCCTCAAACTCTTGTCAAATACCTGGGGGTTAATATACCAATTACCAACTTTGACAACAATTTACTCTTCAGTGAAAATTTTCCAGGTATAACGCGAGAAGTGCAAACACTTTTAAACATTTGGTCATCTCGTGGTCTCACGTTGTTAGGAAAAATAACTATACTAAAAAGTCTGGTCACTCCCAAAATTGTGTATAAAGCCACTTATTTACCGGTAACATTGCCAGAAATTTTCATAAAGGGACTTAATCAAATTATGTATAAATTTATTTGGGGCTCCAAGTGGGAAAAAATTGGTCGCTCTCAACTATGTTGTGATGTGAAAGAAGGACGTGGTAAAATGATTGACATCAAACAGTATATACTTTCTCTTAGGCATAACTTCATTTTTAAACTATTTGATAATAATTATCAATCCAGTTGGAAGTCGCTTGAACATCGATGTATTGACGAAAATGTTCTTTTCTGCATTTTGCGTTCTAATATAAAGTTGAATAGCATGTTAATTGGTAGAGTGGCCTTTTTACGCTTTACCCTTACCACCTTAAGAACTTTAAAACATTTCTGCAATATCGACAATGATTCCAAATATTTATGGTTTAATAAAGCGGTAAAATACCGAAATCAACCAATGTTTGTTGAAGAATTTTGCAAAGCCGGGATTTTTGATTTTTTTCAGCTGCTTAAATCGGACTTTGAAATATACTCATACAATGAAGTAGCATCAGCTTTTCATATGACCCCAAATAATACAAGCTTCATCGAATACATTAAACTCATTTTAGCCATTTCAATGGCTTGGATTACGACTACGAACAGTAACTCTCATAACCCTTCATGCGCTTTTTCTGACTTTAAACAAACTGTCAAAGAACAAATTACTACTCTGGGCAGCTCAAGTAAAACCGCTTATCAATTTTTGAGAGACCAAATTAAAATACTACCTGTCAAACAACAACTAAAATGGTGTAATATATTACAACTGCCATCCGATACAATTGATTGGTCAAATATTTATAAAAATAACTACTATGCTACAAACGAAACTAAACTACGGTCATTTCAAATCAGGTTAAACTTAAGATCAATTGTTACTAAAATACAATTGTGTGTTCTTGATATTGCTTCTGATAATTTATGCACGTTTTGTCGTGAAGAACCAGAAACTTTGATACATTTATTTTGTGATTGCAAAATTGTAGATGCTTTTTGGAATGATGTATTTGATTGGATTCTAGCAAGATTTCGTATTAATGTCCCTTCGAATAACTTTCATAAACTGTTTGGGTTCCACACACAATATGATAATAATCCATTAGTCAACCACATGCTCTTATTGGCAAGATTCTTAATTTACCGGTGTAAACATTCGAAAACAACACCCAATATGCCCCAGTACTTTAACGCAATTACATCCACAAAAAAATCAGAACACTATATTGCTAAGAAACATAACAAATTGGAATTTCATTACAAGAAATGGTCTAGCTACATTTAGACATTGTATTATGCGTTGTCGCTGTTTTTATTCTTGTGTTCTTGTTTTTGTGCCTACAATAAAAAAAAAAAAAATGCGACTAAGCGGTTTGGAAACACCTAGTACCTAGGTAAGTAAGAAAATCAAAATAAACCGTTTCAGTTTTACTGTATATTTGCTAGTAATATTCTTGAAGTATTCTTTGAAGTTGTATTTTTCGAAGTTGTTTTTAAAGCTGCATTTTTTGAAGGTTTTAAAAAGACTTGAAGAAGTGCACTAACAAAAAGCACAGAAAAACTGGAAGTGTTTACTGTGATTTCCTACATACAAGATATCTCCGTCAGTCTAGTTTTGGCTCAAGTTGGTAACGGACTGGTTTTGAAGCCACATCACACGTTACCTCCTTTGTTTCCCACACTGAAAAACACTATTAATTTTCAACAAAAACATAGTTTGTTGTATAAAATTTCTCGCTGGGATTGAAATGCTGTGTGCGTAGATAAAACAGGGCGCAGTGTTAGTGCCAGAAAACATGGGCATGCGGATTCCGTCAGGATTTTCAACACCAAAAAGTCAGCACTCTGTCAACACATCATGGATTTTGATAACCAAATTGATTGGGATAATGTTAACCAAATCGCTTTGAAAACACAAGTGATAAATTGGCATTAATGGGGTATCGCCCCTATCCCCTTAATGGCGATCGCAGTATGATTGCTTCCAATTAACAGAGATCTTAGAACCTCTGTATCAATTTACTAAGTCTCTCCCTTTCTTCAAATATGTGTAGGAGAAGGACACAATGTTGGAAATTGGCGCCATAATGGCTCTTGGTTTACAATAACAGAAATGAGTTACTTGGTGGTATGCGTATTTTACGACTAGGCAAAAACTCTCTTACATAAATGATGTCCCTAGTCCGGATCTTCCTGCTGCTTCTAATCCGGCGTGCATCCGCGGAAATTGCCGGTGTTAAATATTGGAACTACTACTCACTACTTTTTTATAATTGTATGCCTATTTGTATCACCTCAAGCCTCTGGCTGGACGCTTGTAACTTGGTCCTGGCATAAACGCAGCCAGGAAAAGAACAAACTAACCCGAAGAAATGAAAATACAGTTGGAGCACTCTCATCAATAATGTCGACATTAAGAATATGGGTAATTGTAAGAACAGTAATGAAAAGTTAATGTTTCTTTGACATTGCAATTTTCGTTCCAAAACGAAAAATACCTACTTTTAAAGAAAATTCATTAAGCCTAAAAACCTTATGAGGGGATGCGCAGAGCCGCTATATTTCTTTCCGAGTTTCTGGAGTTGCTGGCAAAGTCTCACTTGCCTTGTTTGGTAAATAGGAAGTGGACTTGCTTACTTGATACAGCCAACGATTTAAACAATTTTTGTTGGCTCATTTTCCAAAGAGCAAGAAAACATAATTTAAATGCTTCGAAATAAGAAGGCGACTTACATAAATCTTTTTGCAAACCTTCATAGATAATGCCAACAAACCATGCTTTTGAGGAAGAATAGTAAAAATGTACCAAAGGATTTAAATTTTTGTAGAAATTTCAATTTTGTGAAGCCAAGATCGAAAATTGAGCGTTTTTGTCCGGTAGGCTATATTTTAAAGTTTTAGAGAAAATTAATATATGTAATGACGTATATATGTAGGACCATGTTTACCCCTACCTTTTTGTAAGAATTACCAATTTTTTGCTTGGAGTCGGGTATCTTTCAAAAATTATGGAGACTTCGCTTTTTGATAAATCTTTTCGAAAATTTAGATGCAGGCTGCTAAATAACCATGTTTTTGAGAAAAAATAGCCAAAAGGCACCAAAGAACTTAGATTTGTTACAAATTGCAATTTTCTGAAATCCAGTTGAAAAAATTACCACAAAATGAAAAATTGTGTATGACTATTAATACTTTATCATCCATTATATTGTAACCCTAAGCCTCAACTATTTAGAATCATATGTAGCTGGAAAGATAATTTCTGAGATTTTTAAAGATATTAACAGTTGGAAGTTTATTATATTGTTTATGTATCAAGTTTACCTTTTTATACTTAAATTACCACATTTTAGGAGGGATAAAAAATTCGATTACAGGTAATATATTTAATTTTTCAATATAAAAACAAAAATAGTTAAGACACAAGTTAAATATTATTGAATTTGCCTTGAAATAACCTTTATTTAAATAATCTGTTAAAAAATAAAGCCAAAAATAAATTTTTTAATAAACTGTCCTTTTTAACTTTTGAAAAAGATCATCATACGAGGTGAGTCAGAAAAGAAATGGGACTTTGCATATTGTTTGAGCTAGATTTACAATTAAGAAAAAAATTTTGATTTACCTGGTAATTTGGTCTTCAATAAGCAAAAAAACTGCTGTTTCTGCTCTCTACTATAGTTATGTGGTTTTTGACGTGTTTTTGTTTATAGATGCTTTTCAACAAACGATCTTGTAGTTTATTTTAATTTATTAGTAAAAAATACGAAATTGAGCAGTGATAAGCATTGAGCAACAAGCAAATCTAAAATTTTTGTTCGATTGGATAAAACTTCATCTGAGGCACGCACCCTGCTGCAGCAAGTTTATGAAAAAGATGCAATGTCACTTTCACGTGTTTTGAGTGGCACAAGCAATTCAAGAAGGGCCGTGATGATCTTCAAGACGATGCAAAAAGGGAGACTTTCAACCAGCACAACTGATGCAAATGTTGAACATGTGAGACAGATGATCCGTGGTGAGTACCGACCTATAATTTAAATAATTGCAGATGAGCTAAACATTAACCGAGATTGTGTTTGAAAGATTATAACTGAAGATTTGGCATGAGAAAAATTTGTGCAAAGTTGGCGCCAAAACTGCTGACCATTGACCAAAAGGCAAGACCCATTTAGGTTTTTCAAGACATCCTCGAACGTCTTGAAACCGAACCAAACTTGCTGCAGAATTTCATCACAGGAGACGAATCATAAGTGTTCGAAATGTGACTCGGAAACCAAACGACAAAGTCTGCAATGGAAAAGTCCACATTCCCCAAGGGCAAAAAAGCAAGAAAATCCAGGTCATTCTAATTGCTTTCTTTGATACAAGGGGTGTTGTTCACTTCTAGTTCCTGCCACATGGTTAAACAATCAACCAGCTTGTGTACAAAGAAATACTGCAACGTTTGTTTGAAGCAGTTTGAACAAGAAGGCCATAAATGTGGAAAAACAAGTCTAGGATCCTTCATCATGATAATGCTCCGTCTCACACGGCCCTATACATCCTGCAGTACTTTGCCAAAAACAACATCCAGCTGCTGGAACAACCACTGTATTCGCCAGATCTGGCTCTTTGCGACTTATTTTCTTTTTCCAAAACTAAAGAAAGTCATCAAAGGAACCCATTTTGGAAACGTGGAAGCCATCAAAAGGACTCTAACCATGAAATTGAAGGCAATCCCAAAAGAATCCTTACAGGGATACATAAATGCATAGAAGAAAAGAACAGAAAAATGTGTTGCACTTGAGGACGACTATTTTAAAGGGAAAATGTATGATGTTTGATTTCAAATTGAAATAAAGTTTTGGTGACACCAGTCCCGTCTTTTTCTGACACACTTTGTATGATAATCTTGTGATAGCAAAAGGGTCAAGGCACAAAAATCATCGAATTATGATCGCAGTAGCGAAAGAGTTGCAAAAGTTAATTGGTTTTAAATGCAGTCTTTCCGAAAATATATTTTTCTTGTGTGTTTTAGATATCAAATGGAAAATGTTTACATTTGTCAAATCGGCTGCAAATTACTGGAAGCGACGAGAAATGATTCGACGTACTTGGGGCTCCGTGAAATTTATTGATGAGGCTCAATTTACTACCATATTTGTTATTGGAAAATCACAAGAGACTACACAGGCTTTGGTGGACGAAGAGAGCGATAGATTTGGAGATATTATACAAATCAACAGCTCCGATGATTATTTGTAAGTTAGTAAATTAACTCAGAAACGCGATTAAAAATATAAGGAAAGCTATAAAAAAGATGTTTCGAATAAAAATTGCTACTACAGATCGAGCTATATCGGCGAGACAACAAAGATTGCTTTAGGAATGTTTTTTAAGTCTTCAAATACACTTTTGTTTTGTCATATTGAGTTCTGCTATAACTTTGGTAAAAACAGTGACTTCTGCACCTACTATGCATAGCTACTTTGAAAGCAAACATATTGCAATTATTAGTAAAGCCTTTTATTGATATGCTTTCATTTAAAGCAGAATGATGTACTAACGAAGACTGCATTTTAATGGTGTATATTGATATTATAAGCAATTAGTCACTCTTCTGACAATTTTGTTAAAAAAAGTAACATTTCGCTTTCTTTAGAAACCGTGGAGCTTCCTCAGAAACGAACAATGTTGTTACCACTGTCACATACAAACTGTTAAACATGAAAACATCCAGGCAACTTACAGTATATTGTTTTACACTAAGAATTATTACTAAGAAAGCAAGCAATTACGTTACAACAAAACATCATTACATCATAGAAACAAAGGTGGACCCAAGTCAACAAAAGTAAGACATCATTTATTGGCAATAAGCACACAATAAACTAGAAAAATTTACTTCATCATTACGATTAATTACATTAAGTGAACCAGCATTTTGTTTTATCAAAAAACTTTCCTCAACGTGACGCTTGTTTTCACGTGCCTCTGATTTCAATATTTTAAAGCCGGTAAAGCTGGCGTAACGGATGTTTGTAACAGGAAATAACTGATTGGTGGCCTTGCCGGACGACGCCGGCCGAGCCGGCTATAAGTTTATACCTTAATTATACAGTAAGAACTAAACATAAACATTCGGCTTGATTGCATATTGCAGACATCATCATAATGTTTTTTTGTAAAAATGCTTATAAAATTGATATCGTGGTGACTTTTTTAAACAACCATAAACAAATAACAGTTTTAATTAAACATTTCGAAAGTCTTACTGTCCAAATTATAACAGGGAAAGTACTATAGCAACCAATTATTTCTTTCTCTAGTCACATTTTTAGATCGCTTCTTATAAACTTACGCAAACATTTTTTTGTGAAGATTAACTTTTTGATAGAGAAATTGGCTTTTACTGCTTTTTAAAGGTGTTGAAAATTTCTTTTGGAGTCAACTTCTAAAAATTTAATTCTGCACTGTAATTTGCCAGGAGAAAGATAGCAAAATAGCTATCGTCAACAGAGGTGAAAACATGATGCTGTTGTAGCTGAAAAACTTTTTCAAATTATTTGATGGGTTGTACAAATGGTTTTGTTGGGTCGCATGAAGCCGTATTTTTGCACGAGCCAGCACTAAATATTTTAGCACAAACTACAATAATTTCCATGCAGGTATGGTTAAACAAGTAGTTGCTAAATGCTGATGTTATATTTATACCAAGCATTCTTTAATAGATCTTTTATGTGGTGTCACTGTATTTACAATAAAACAAACAACAATAATGATGTATCTCGCAATAAGTTTTTGTGAAATTAAATATTTAGTCATTGAATACTAAATTCAATGATAATAGAGTTCTACAGCTGCGGTTCTCAAAGTGAGGTATGCTAGCCACGATGGAATTGTGAGGAAATTTCAAAGAGTTCTCAACAACCTTTGGATTTTGAGTAATAGCTAACACTAAGAGCCTCATCATTATTTAATCTCAAAAAAGTGTTTCATCATAAAAAGAGGCAAAAGAACCCAACTACAACGTAATTACCAGAACAAAAAGTCATTTATACCTCCTCTTTCTTTTAAAATTTCTCCTGATGATGGCCGTTAATCATTTTAAGTAAGCAAAAGGAATTCAACAGTTTCAAAAGTGTGAGAAGCGCTGCGCTATAGTCGTATTACATAGTTATTTGCAGTGTTTTACCTTTAACATTTGTACAGCTGTCATGCTGCTTCTCGAAGTCCTTATTTTGATAAGATTTCTTGTATTGAATTTTTGGTCGTAAAGGCAATCTAACGAATTCCTTTTTGTCCGCTTTTGTTGATCTGTTTTGTCTTTTGAAAGCAGGTTGCGTTAAATTTTGTGTCAACGAAAAGTTGAAATTGTCTTCATTTCCGTTATTGCTGATAAGGTTAGACACATAAAAATATCTGCAAAGTAATCAATACTTTAAAGTTGTTTAGATGGATATAGATGGATATCGCATTTGTATCTTCAATAATGACGTCAAGACTAAATCAATAAATAAATTTTTTGAAAATCAAATGGCTTTAAAAACTTCATTTTCTGGCCACGGTAAAATCTTTTGTCGTTCATACAAAACCGTTATTGTGTCCAAACCCACATCGGAGTTGCCTTCAGCACAAGACTTCAGAGTTGCATAGAGCAACCGGCAACTACGAACCGCCTGAGGATACGCCTCCTCTTTGTTGTCCATAGACATGCTCTTTTGCTGACCCATAACATGTGTGGTTCAATTTTGATCAATATTACGCCAGGAAAGATAAATTAAAAAGCATAACAAATCAAAGCTCTGTTCTATAAATCAAGATGCAAAATCTACACGAGTAGAGGTAGCGTTAGCAAGCCGGCCTCGGGTATGTTAAAACAGCATCCGAACTGGAACTGTAAGTTTTGGAACTTTGATCAAATGATTAATTGATGAAATGAAAAATCACGAAAGATATCTCTTGTCAATGGCTCTTGCATCTAAACGACAAAAAAATTCACTTTTTGACGCGTGCTTACTGCTCAGGAATATAGCACCGCAAAACTACCTACTCAAAAAAAGAAGTGTTTTTAGTGTATTTACGGTTTTTAATCAATTTGTGTTAATCGTTTTAGGTTTTTGCTTCATATGTTTTTGTTATAAACTATAGTCCACCTAATTTTGAAAAAAACCTATTTGATGATTCTTTTTTGCAATATCATACACTTGATTACAAATATAATTCCCTCATGTTCAAACTTTTATTCTTTGAATTTGAACTCCGCTCTGCTAGCAATAATAATCAAGAAACAATATTTCCGAACAGTAATATCCTTCTCAAACAAATGGAAATCTCTTACGTCTCCTAACTTTATTTGTGCCCGGAAATTTACATCAGCCCATCAACCAAAGTTTTTAAGCCAAGACAGAGTATTAAACTTCTCTCTTCTATGAGGTATTTTCTGCTGAACTAACTTTAACTGCCAAATTCGTTTTCATAAAATAGTCTACACAATAATTTTTTTTCCTTTTTCATTATAAGTCTATTGATCTCAAATTTGTGAAAAAGTCTTGGTATGAAATGATTTTTTTATGAAGTAGAATCAATCCATGAGGCTTACTGGGGGTCCATCGCAAAACAATAGTCCTCAGACAAACAAAAACTATATATCAAAGCTACTATCAACGAAATATTTTTAAGCACATATCGCCTAAAAGTTGCAAAATCATTCTTTATTTCAAACAAAACTATTGGCCAAAGGCTATAGAATAACACATAGGCTGGTGTGGAAGCTACCAAATGAAGCGTCACTGTGCATTCATGCGTCGTTAAAGAATGTCAAGGCATCGCAAGTTCACATCACATGACGACTTGTTTTGGAAATTAACCTGGGTTGGTGAAATTTGTATTTATTAATAACTTGATGAACTTTGTTTTTTGAATATTAACTTGGATTAAGTGTTTTTTCCTATTTTTGAATTTATTACAGAATCGGCTTTATAACAATTAAAAAAATTTTTGATATGCCATTGCTGAACTGAACTCGAGCCTTTTAGTTCTCACATGCCTTCCAATTCATTTCCTTATTTGGTAATTGGTACCTTGAGGTTGGAATACAACTCTGGTACGTTTTGCTTAACCCATTAATGACAACTACCAGAAATACAAGTCACTTTCTTGTAAGTTTTTAGTATTTGGTTACTGTTGATCTAATTAAGAAAAACATGTAAAAAAATTCTGTCACACGCTTTTGTTTGCGTAGCAACGCCATGTTCCTCTAGAAGAACAATGGTCCAATACGGGTGCAAAGCTGCTGCAGATTTAGTGCAGCTGTTGCAGATTAGTAAGGCTGGAGGTGGCTTGCCTGTATTGGTTTACCATACGAAACTATAAACAGGGCATCTGTGCAGCAATACACGATCCTTTGCATGAAGATAAAACAAAGATTACCTTTTTCAAAGAAAAGTTACAGAGCATATTTGATATAAAAGCTTCGTTACTGAGTACCAGTGTTCATTTTTCTCTGGAAACCCTGCGCGAAATTTATCTTTTTTGAAACAGTTTCTTTGAATTGATAGTGAAATATTTCTCTGTTAAAGATGACCAGTAACCAGTTTCACAGAGAATAATTAACTGTGCAGGAAGCATTTGACAACGTTTTAGGGTCGACAGGAAGTGGAGAGAAAGGTATTGGTATTTTACCATCAGCGCAAGGTGATGCTTGTGCTACTGATGTAGAGGAAGATGACATAGATGATTGCCATAAAAATGATTTGCTTCCAAACGATGTTGCAGGAACTTTAGAGGTAGAAAACAATGATGAATGCGAAGTCGCTTCCGACATATCAGCAGTTTAAAGTACAAAAAACAAGCCATCGCGAAAAAAGAGAAAGAATATGGAAACAGTGCTCTGGAAGAAGAAAAGCAGCCTGAAGAAAATACCAGGCGCAAATGTTATGCCCTTAGCTGACATCCACCCTTATCTTGCCCTGCTTGAGCCAGTTACACTTTTTCAAATATTATTCAATGAGGAAATCTATACTCCAATTGCTTGCAAAACAGAGCGATGCATTTCAACAGAATGAGGTCATTCATCTTACACCGCAGGAAATCGAAGCTTTGGTTGGAATTCTTCTGTTGACAGGGTACAACAGCTGACCACGTCAGCGCTTGTACTGGAGCAAAGATGATGATATCAGCTGCCCACTGATTTCACGGTCAATGTCAAGAAAAAATAAAAAAGTTAACCTATATTGCTGATAACAATAATCTTCCTCCTGGAGATAAGCTTGCTAAAATTCGAACTCTTTGTTTATCTGTATTGGCTTATCAACCTATCAAGCAGATCGACGCCTTGATTGTTTTGGTAGAAGCAGAACGGTTAAACACAACTGATCTTTTTCTTTTCAGGTTTGTCATAGCGTTTCACCATTTTGGTTGGCTATATGTTGTTGAAATTTGAACCACGGTAAACAACCATGTTGTCCTTCCATTGCACTATGGACACGTAATCATCCGAGTGATGGTCAAAGAAGCCATGGTCCTCTTTTTCAACACTTCTTGATGATCACAGTAGAATTGTAATAAATATTCATTTCAAAAGCAAGAGAAGAATGGCACATTAGGCTTCATTATTAACATACCAGTAAGCCTAATTTTCCGTTTTTTTAGTAATGCGATGTCAAGTTATAATACTAATTTACTGTACCGTCGTGTCACAAGCCTGACTAATCTTAACCTCCAAAACATAAGCTAATTAGTCAAGTGCAGCGAAGTTTAACAAATTTGTAATTTTTCCTATAAATTTTTACAAGAATCGTTACAATTATTTGTATTATCAGCACAAGTAACCGGTCGATGGATTATACTCTTAAAGCACAACCTAATCTATAGCTATAACTTAACTGTAGGCGCTTGAATTTAGGTTAGTTTGCTCATTCCCAAACTTCAATCACGCCAGGACCAAGCAAAATACACGCAGTCGTAGGTTTTACATCATACTGACAGGCATCAATTACTTAAGTCGTAAGTAGTATGTTTAATATTTAATATCCTCTTTTTGAAAATACGCAACAATCACAATGGCACTCCTCTCTTTCACAACTTTGGATTTGTGCTTCCTTGCAAGTTGTGAAATGAGCTGATAGAAGTTTTGTAAAAACATTGACTGTTTCAAATGTAAGCAAATTCAGGCTCAAAGTGCGTTTATGGTGGAAACATGACCTACAAGACATTACTGTTCTCACCACTATGCACTGGGTGAAGCCGGCGCACCTGGCTGAACCAATATAATTGACGCCAACATCACTGATAGGGGCTCTGCTATCGTAACAACTTAACTGTAATTACTTGACTTTGGTTAGTTTGCTCTTTCCCTGAATGTGTTTATGCCTAGACCAACCCACCTAGACGCAAGGATAAGTTTTAGTACATGCAAAAAGATCCTACAATTGCGAAAAACCCGTGAGTAGTGAGCCAGTTTTTAATAGCTTATACTTAAAAATACATATCGATCACTGCGGTATCTTACCACAACTTTGAATTTATGCATTGCATGCACTACATCAAATAAAAGCACAAACGTTTGTAAAACTGTTGGCTGTTTTAATTGTGAGCAAGTTCAGTTTCAAAGTACGCCTATGTTGCAAACAGTTAAAACAAGAAATTCTTAGCAACTCCAGAAACTTTGGAAAACATACAGCAACTCTAAACATCCTCCTGTAATATTCAGTTCAAACGAATCTATTTTAAAAAGCAGGAAATTTGCATTTTATAGCGAAAATGGCTATGTTGTTAAAACATTACCAATTTGGTGAAGCTGAGGAAGCCGGTTGAATCAATATGCTTAACTCTAACATAATGATTGGCGCTCTGCTGGCATTGTCGATAGCACCAGCTAGTTATATAAATTCGTTTTTTTAGTCATTTTCTTCAATGAAACATTAATGAACATAACTGAAAATAATTTTTGTTTCATAGCAATTGTCTTTCAAACATTTGGTTTTAGTTTTTCATAAAAGTCTAGTAAATATTTGACGTAAATTTTGGTACATTTGTCAAGAATCTGTCAACCTTACCGGCTAGCAATTAAGTGCTTACCCGAGCTCTACAATGTCAATAACGTAGCAACTTACCGTGGTTGGATTGTTCCGCTCAAGTGCTTTTTCAGTCGTATACTTGTAATTGTAAATCCAACTATTACGAGGGCCAGGATAATCAAAAAGATTTTAAGTAGTTTATTCATTGACAATGCATGCACTTCTCTCTGAAACAATGAACTATTGAATTGTTACTCTACAAAAACTGATTGCGGGTTTACAAAGCTTGTCCAAACTTTTCTTTTCTGCGATTTATGAAACAAATGCATTGGCTTTATCGAGCACATACAAGCACAGCAGCACGTTCATCGTCATCGCACACGCTCCAAAGAACAACAACTAAGTACGCAACTCAAGCGGCACGAAAGCAAGAACAAACAAAAAAATACAACAATCTTTTCTGTCACAAAATGTAAACTGTCTTTAACCCATTCGTGCCCATGATCACCAATGGGAAATCGTTAGTATTTTTGTTTCGTTTTCACAGTAAAAAATGAAATTGAAGTTCGTGTTTGTGGTAGTTTATAGAAGGACAAATGATTTATATTGTGCAATAAAAACTTGTTATAAATTAGTGACATTTCCAAATAGTTTGTTTGGAATGATAAACCAAAAATTACGGAAAATTTTCAGTATTGTAAGAATGGGTGTTTTATAATTTTGCTTTCACCACTAATTTGAGTCACAAAAATCCAGATATTTTACAGAATCGTTGTTTATATACTCCTCAATGAAGTGTAGTCAAAACCTTTTGTATTTATTTTCAGTTCATGCATTGATTAGAATTTTAATATTGATCCCCAATTGGGGATCATGGGCACTGCGATGTAGTTTTGCAACAACAGAAATAAATGATTTTGTTAAATAGTCAATAGCAGCGAATTGATGACACGCTTTCTTCTGTTATACTGAATGTCCCAGACATTTTAGTGCATTTACTACTTCTGCAGTAAAAAAATTAAGAACTTCTTGTGACTGACGCGGACATTTGTGAGTATTTACTGCTTTTGCAATACAAAACTGAAATAACTTCAACCATTATTGTATAAGAATAGTCGCAGTTGTAGGACACAATGTAACCAAAAAAGGGTAATTACTTCTCGGATTACTGTAGACCATATTCCAGATTGATGACTAGCGACTACTTAACAATTGAAAATATACAGGGTGTACATAAAGTCCTGATACAATTTAAAAATTTTGTCATAAAGTGACTTCTCAACATATCTTAACCAGATTTGTTTTATTTTAATCAGTGTTTATTAAAGTTTTTACCTAATTTAATACATCTCTATATGAGCACCATTAGTTACACGAAGAACATCAAGATGGTACTCGATTTCCTGCTATGTTTGTTGCATCATGGCCTCATCAATGGTATCAGTAGCATTGGAAATTCATTATTTCAAGTCAGTTATGTCTCGTACCTTTGTTCGATGCACAATATTCTTCATGTAACCCCACAGAAAGAAACCCAAGGGAGTAATGTGGCTGAAAGGCCACGTAACCCCACAGAAAGAAGTCAAAGAGAGTAAATTGTCATTTGGCTGAAGTGCCTGTAACATTTGCATTTTGAAAGCGCGCAATCAAATCTCTTGCGTAGAACCTTGTGCACTGTTACAGGTGGTAATTGCAATTCTCTGGCAGCAGTACGGATGGACTTCATAGGAGAACGACTGAACGCTTGTCTTACACGCTCAATGTTTTCCCCAGATATTCTTGGTCGCCCACTTCTCACTGCATTCATTACTGATTCTCCCTCCATAAAGTTCTTGTGCCATCGACGAATTGAAGAACATGATGGTGGATCTTTTCCAAACTTCTGTACTTTTGCTGAGTCTGAACATCCCATTTTGTTTCAATAAACTAGGATACAGATTGTGCCTTGTCTTGAGGAGTAGCCATTTTATAATGGTTCATTTAACACATTTATTAAACACATAAAAATTATATCTAAAACACAAAATTTTAATTCAATTATAAACTTTAATAAACACTGATCAAAATAAAACAAACCTGGTTAAGATACATTGAGAACTGACTTCATAACGAAATTTTAAAATTGTATCAAGATTTTATGTACATCCTGTATAGAACTCACTTTTGCGCATACTTTACACATCTTAATTTGGTTGATGAACCGTAGATAAGCATAGTATTCATTAGTCTTTTAAATTACATTTTTGAGCAACGCTGAATATGTGACTGCACTGATAGTACATCTTAGTTTTTTTGCTTAACACGTTCCTTGCGTATTGGCCCACATATGACCCAACACGCAATACAGTAATACAGCTCATATTGCTATACGCGGAAAACGTGTTAAATTATACAGACTGGTCAATGCCAGTTTGATTTAAAAGCTTTATACATTAGAACAAATTTAATGGTGAATGCTGTCGCATCATGAGAAGCAAAAAGTTCTTGAATCTTGCAAAAATAGAAAATGCACTAAATGACTCTGGTTTTCTAAGCGACTTTAAAGAATATATTTTTGGGCTTTCTCCTGATACTGTTGACTGTGTAACTGATGAGGAATATTGACGAACAACTTAGATGATAATTTCCTAAAAGACATTCCAGGCCCTGTAGAGATTCATGCGGCTGCGACAGATGATGTAATATATGTGTTACATTATCTCTCAAAGGGTTAACTCAGAGTGCTTCATTTCGGGTTAGTTTTCTTTGTGCATGGCTGCGGTTATGTCAGGACCAAGCAACATGGGCGTTAGCTCATATTAACTTGCCTAGAGCAAGGAAAAACTGGTAAGTAGCGATTCTAATATTTAATGGCTCAAAATGCACCGTTAGGTCATATTCTTAAATCACATCACAATGCTTGCCACTATTTACCGAAAACAGCAACAGGCAAAAAAGTTATCCACTATCATTTTGATAGCGAATATAAATGGTAAAGCCCATTACTGATATTTGTAATTGCAAAGGTATCAATACAAAACACTAACCTTCATTTAAAAGTAGGGAGGCCTGGATTAAAGGCAAAGTTAAATGTAATAAAATCCCAAGTTTAAGAAAAGATCAAAATTAAACAATAATGGCATCAATTTAACACCGGATTAAGAGGGAATGGTTTTGTTTGAAAAGAGCCTTAATGCGCGCCTATTGCAATAGATTGTATGACTTAGGGGAAAGGCATGGCCCCGTTTTATGCTATGACGGAATTAAAGCAAAGACCACTGGCAAAAATCTTAATGTCACAAATATTAATACGAAAACGGGCCCACCCAATTGTCAAATATGCCTACCACCCAGGTTTTTTTAAGGTTTGGCTTGGGTGACCGCTAAGTAGTTTTAAGAGACCGCAAGTGTTTCATTCAAATACGAAAAAATAGCGATATTTGCTTAAACGAATTATTTATTAGGCTACTGGCAGTGCACAATCACAGAACAAATTTTTCAGGTTCTATCTCATGCAACAAAACAGATTCGCAATCTCGTTCCCATCCGCCAGCTTCCATTTCTTCGTTGTTTGCAGAATTTGCAGATTCCAACGCCTTCAATGCTCGCACTGTCACTGTTCGTCGGTCCTTTGTTTTTTGCCACTTCTCAGCTATCTTTTGTGCATCCTCGTCAGTGAGCTGCTCCGGACCGTTCATCGAAATGTTGATTAGAGCGTTCAGGGTGATATCTAGTAGCCTATTTCGTTGCTTGGTTTTAACACGACATAGAGTCGAAAATCCTCGCTCTGGCCAGGCGGTTGCTAGAGGAATTGACAATGCAATGCAGCAAAGTCGATGCAGCTCTGGAAACATTTGCTGGAATACGTGGTCTCGAGCAATCTTGCTGCAGACATCACCGGGATCTTGGCAGAACTCAAATTCTGACATTGTCATTCTATCTTTCAACGTTTGATAGTCATTTACTACTTTCAAGGTTTGTTCAGCAGGAACAATGTCAAACCTTCTGATAAGCAGCTGGAGATCATCATTCCCATAAAGCTGGCGCTGAGGGGCATCAAGAGGAATCTCTTTAGCATCAAAGATTCGAAAAGCAAAGAGTACCTCAGGCTCAGGGAAACGTTCTTCGAGATTACAGAGCAGTGCGTCACAGTATGTTTCTGTGGTGAATCGCAGCAGTTTAACATCATCTTCAAGAAGTGCATTTTGAGATCTTGGTAAAATTTTTGAAATCTTCTCCCAGTCAAGTTTTAGGCTGTTTAAAACCTGATCTGAATTGGCAATGCTCCTAATCTCTTTTTTGCATATTGAAAGTGCCGACTGCATGTGGGAAAAGTTAAAACTACCTTTTTGAAACAACAATGATAACTTGTTGAGATGGACCAAAGCAGCATTCAGCAAGTAAAGGGAGAAAAGAAAGCGTTTGGAGCAAATTAAATGAAGAATACCAACTGCTGTGCAATCTTTCTTCTCGGTAGCAAAATATTGGAGCGTTGCGTGTACAGCAGGTAGTTGTGCTTTCATTGCAATTACAGCCTCACCATGAGATAGCCAGCGAGTACGGCAGGCTTTAACTAATTTTCGCGCAGACGAATCAACATCAGTAGTTTGCATTTCTTGTAGTTTTGCGGTCTTGAGCGGCGAAATTGAAAAGTACTTCCACGTCTGGACTAAGCCACGTTCGCAGTCCTGGATTAGTTGTAGCCCCTTTACCGTGTCCGTACAGGCCAAGGCTAAGCGATGCGCATGGCAGTGCACTGTGTAGGTAATCGGATTTTGTGCAGTCACTTTCTGTGAGAGGGAATTTCGGCGGCCTATCATTGCAGCAGCTCCATCGCATGCAATAGCGACATGTTTACCCACATCAAGACCGTAGTCAGCAGCGACCTCGTTCCAGAGTCGGAATAGGTTGGCAGCAGTTGCCCCGCGAGCGTCTATCCGACGGATATCCAAAAATGCAGTTGCCTGGCGTCCCTTTTTATTGACGTACTGAACAAATGTAATATATTGCTGCAAAGTAGCAATATCGGTTGTCTCATCGACCATGGTAGCCCAGCATAGGCTTTGCTTGACATCAGCAACGATGCGATCAGTCAGATGGTCGGAGATGAGCAAAATAAACTCCGTCACTGCCGTTGAACTTGTATGTCGCAGGTCATGAAGCCGGTCATTGTGACCAATGCGGTCAACCAGTGTTTGCAAGGAAGCAACTTTTCGATTCGCTACTTCCTCTTTCAGTACCCAGTAAATTAGGTGAACTCTCTCAGCCACTGTTTTGGTTTTATTTAATACGCGATCTTGATACTTTGCGTGAAATAGCGAGGCACGTTGGTTCTGTTCCAGTTTGACTGCTTGCTGGTGTTGCTCTGAGCACAGATGCGTGTCCAGACGAGAGGGGCGCTGAGGTCTGGCAGGTACGCTGGTGTAAACATCAGCAAACTTGCCTCGGCCAGTGATAGCTATTGGATGCTTAGAGCATAGCAAACATATTATGCCTCCGTCAGCATGGAGGGTGAACACGTTCATTCGTAGAGCATCATCAAAACCTTTTAGTTTAATCCACGATTGAAATATCTTGTTGGATGGTGCAGCTGGAACAGTCGTCGACGATGCAAAAGGAAGAGTCGACTGCTCCTGATCCTGAACATTTTCAGCAGCACTGCGGTCATTCAGTAAACCACAATCAGAACTGGTGCTGCTGTTGGCAGATGCGGTTTCGGGGTTTAGAGTAGCAGCAGGTGTTTTCAGTTTACTAGAAAAGAACTGCTTTATACTTCCATTGTTAGGTTTATCAGAGGATAAGCGTTCACGGTTCGACATTTTCACCTGAAATAACTCAATTTAAGAGTATTTAAGAAATAGCCTATCTAAATTTTATCGCAAAAACAATCTTTCTATCTCAAAAATGCTCAAGATAGCGACCAAACAGCCTGCCCAACACGGCCGCCAAACAAGTTTGCTGCACAATCAAACAAAGTGTGCTTGTTGGCTTCTGCTTGTTACGTTTCCACACGTAACAACTGATCATTATGCGCCATAGATCAGATATAAACATTGACGAGTATCGAAGGTGCACTTCTTTTGTGAATAACTCTTTGATCCAGCTGTTAGCTGTTTTCCGGATGTGAACTATTGATCGTAGGCTATATTCGTATTTTCTACTGTAGTTGCAAGTCCAAATTTTGGGAGACCGCTGGAGAAATTTGGGAGACCGTTTCGGTCCCCCAAAACAGCTTAAAAAAAACACTGCCTACCACTAACTAGCTTATTTCTTTATGAGTCAAAACACCACCATTTGGACGACGCCATCAATTTTGAATATGTTTCATCCTCTTTTCGCTTTTAAAGAAATACTAATGGTAGTTTGTAACATCATTCTTTTTTTTGAATGCCTCAAGTCTTGATTTTTGTACCAACATGATCACCATTGCATGTGCAGGAACTATGGCTTATATTTACTAAAACATTTCGTTGTTGCTCTCACACATGTTTGTACGGTGAACCCGGCGCCGCTGCGTTAAATGATACGTTTTAAATCGGCACGGATGATAGTATGCCCTGCTGGCATAAAATCGCACCATACTTAGGGGAAACATGCTTTCTGTTTTGTCTAATAATAGCTTTAACGAGATACCGGATTCAAACCTGAAAATTTGGGAAAAGCGAGGGGTCATTTAACTTCTATGACCTCAACTATGCAAGGAAAAACAAATATGAATCACAATGCGTTGCCAGCAGGGACATGAAAAAGTCCCTGCTGGCAACGCATTGTGATTCATATTTGTTTTTCCTTGCTTAGTTGAGGTCATTGAAAAGGAAATAAAATCAACAACGTCACTGTGTTAAATTGCACATAATAGATTTATAGAGCTACCGGGATCAAACCAAATATATGGGTAAAACCAAGGACTCTTTTAACTTTCCAGGGCACGTCAAGCAGGGAGAAAAGAGCGTGCTACCGTACATAATGCGTAGCCAGGGAGAACTTGAGAAAGTTTAAGAAGAAATCAAAAGTAAAAACCGTGTGAAATCGCACCACACGAAAGACATTTTTGCTATTTTGCATGAAAATAGCTTAATATCAGAAATGTGTTTCCTACTTCCAAACTACGGCAAACGAAAGGCTCTCTTGAGTTTGTGTCAGCAATGAACAGAGCACATAGACCTGAGGCATAGCCAGAATCTTGAAATGAGATATTCTCTTGCAAAAAGGAGCACGAAAAGTCGTGAAAATCTTAGGGGCAGAAAATGCATAAAAGTTTGGTAACTGTTTGCACAATAGCCTGATAGGTGAAGCCGGCTTGGCCGGCTGAACCAACACTCTCAATCCCGACGTTACTGATGGGGTTTTTCGGGTGACGTGTCGTATGTACTATAAAGCATGGATTTGCTTATGCTGATATGCTGCGTGTTAAGGTATTTATGTCTATACTTTACAGCATCGTAATAAAATCCAAAGTTTAAAAAAAAATCAATGTAAAACCATAACCATTGCGAGTGGTAAAACTGAATTCAGAGAGAACAACAGCCGTTTTTGTCGCTCAGCTGGAAACAAGATAAATAGCGCAACCAAATAAGGAATTTAATACCACAAATATAAGTAGGAATGGGGTAGCACCACATCGCAAACTAGACTTAACATTAAATAGCTTATGTCGGTAATTGTGAAAGCGATCGCCATTTTGCCGTTACTATCAGTTTTGAATGCTTTTCAATTCCTTTTCCCTCACAAATATTAACAATAATAATTTGTGGCAAGATTCTTTTAAGCATTGCCCGTCATAAATGAGAGGATACAATGATTACAATTTCGTGTACAAGAATTGTGGAAGTGCATAAAGTTTTTAACTTTTCGCTACTGCTCACACAAAAACCCCATGGGTGAAGCTGGCGATGCCGGTTGAACCGACATACTAAACTTAGACATTACTGATGGAGTGCCCCTACTGGGCCACGCCGGCAAAGCCATCTAGTGTTCGATAAACTTCTTTTGCGAGCGGAAGCTCTGGTCGTACGGGGCTTTCGTGTCCTATCTTAAAAATTGAAACTTTTGTTAATACATCATAAATAAACTCCATTGAAATTTTTTCTGAGTGGAAGCATTCGTCGTACAGAAACGTTCACGTCGTATATTATAAATTGAAACATTAATTATTATAAAATCAATTCGTCTCGTTGTGATTGATTCTTTTTTGTTTTACTGTTTAAATCTTGTAATCCCCTACAATGCAGCATCTTTAAAATGCTGAATTTAGTGAAAGATAAACTGAAGTTACTTCTTAAAGCTCAAAGGGAACAGGATTTTCTCGCGATTACTTTAAAGGGATTTTAACTGGAGTTAGCATATCTCGTGAACATTATCGATTCCGATAGTAATTCTAATGTGCCCTTGCAAATCAAGAATACTAACTGTATCAATGATTACGCTGTAATCCGTTAATAATTTTAATTTTAGCCGTATAAAAACGACTTTTTAGTTTCTGCATATTTTTCTTTGCCTTGCGTTTGGGAAGGCATGTTAAATGTCAAACACGTGACTTTAGTTCTGCAAGTAAGTTGCGTTAGTAGTGTTGAGTAATCTTTGTTGCCTACTTGCAATGCACATCTTTCTTGCCTTGCAGTTTGGTACTGATTTGCACATGCACTGCTTTTCTTCTTGCACTTTGATCCTGAGTTGTACAGGTAACAGATCTCTGTAATTGTTTCACTTTTCTTTGGAAGTTGATGCAGTTAGCAGATGGTAAAATTATTGCAAACATTTGAAATTAAAACCTAATAGGAAATTCAGTTCTTCTGTCCATATTCAATCAACCAAATTGAAACAAAATGTAAGAATTTAAATTACAAACGGTTTTGTGGTTTTCTCCTGTCCGATATCCAAGTCAATGTCCGAGGTGACAGACGAGTTTAACTTCTGTGTTTATTTTCTTCGTCAATACAACTGGTCAAAATAAACTAACCGTCACAGATTGAAAATGTTATTCACAGATCTCCTGCTTGAATCTCTGCACCAAGGATAATGTGGAGAATGAAACATAACACATGGAAATTTGTTTTGTCGTAGTGGAAATGTGTTTAAACGTTAAAAAAAGCAGGTGCATTTAAATCATTCCATTCGCGCTTTTTTTCTTTTTACGCACCAATACACGTGCTTTAAAATGACGTCATTCTATTCGCACCTTTTTCTTTTTCACACAGTTTATAGTACATACCGAATTTAACAGACAAAGTGCTTTGTTTTAATCAGTCGCTAAATAATTAATTATTATTTACAAGCGTATTTTTTGTAAATACATGTTCTTTTTTTATTTACCGTCTTTAATTAACTTTAGTTGTGAATTGACGCGAGATCGTGCTATTGTAAGATCGTAGGTGTCATTTTGCGACCAATTTTGACCTTCGGTATTTTTGGTTCAAAGCTATATTCGCCCAATAAGCCGACCCCAGAAAATTAGGTTAAAAAATTAGGTCCAGAAAATCGGCTTATTAGCCGGTATATACGGTACATAAAAAAAAAAATTTTGTACGTGCTTGCTTGTTTTTGTCAAACCCTACCTACCTTTCTTACTAGACGTTGCTCTTTTAGCGTTTTATCCTAGTTGATTTTAAAACAAAAACCGTCAGTTATTCGAAAAATAACATTTTTATCGCGGTGCAATCAAATTTCCTATTGCTTCTAAACCTAGTTCTATACCTAATAATATAAACGATCGAGGTATTTTCCAAACTTTATCTTAATTTCGTTACCAAGTATTGATTCGCAAACGCTACCCATCAGCATAATCTGAACTCACCACCTCTTATTTTCAAAAAGCTTTTCATGAACTTTGAAATCTTTAGTTAAATAAATATCATACTTGTGTGGCTGCTTACATATTTGTAGAACAAACCTTACTTTTTATGTACATCAAATATTTAAAATTTCATCTAAGCATTCTCACAAACACTAAATTCATGATTTCTAACACGGCTCATACATAACTTTAAGCATAAACAGTTTTGATTTTTCTAACTAATCAAATCAATTGTGTCAAACTTTAGTTGTATTGTATTTCACTAGGTAATAAACTTACAATTTGCTCATCTTGATAAGACTTTACGTAACACATTTATTGCAAATTCTATCAAACACTTTTACCTGTTGGCTCTCATCAAAAATTGAACTCACAACTTTTTTCATTTTGCAACAAAACTTTATATAAACACTTTACACTCAAAAGACATTCAAAAACTCAAGCTAATCCTTATAATCAGACAATTATTTGCTACCAACACTGACAAAGATGTAACAAAAACAACATGTTTAGGATGATTCTTTAAAATTTTGCATAGTATACGTTCTTTTCAATCAAAGCTACATTATTTGAATGTTATTAAGACAGAAATCTTTGTAAACTTTACTTTTGTCAAGCGTTGAACTTACAATTTTGATAAAAATAGTTTCAGAATTCCACTCACCATCACGTTTAAATTTCGAACTTGCAATCAATATGCAAAGTTTATCAGCAAAGCTAAAAATATTTACGCTTCTCACCATACGTAAAAACAATATCTTTTATGAAATTTCTTATTATACAACAAAAATCTAAACTTAAGATTTACCGACAACAAATAATTTTAATTTCCTTACTATGTCCCTCAAACTTGCAATGATTAACGTCAGCACACTTGATTTCAAAAAAATTTTATAAACTTACAATCTATTTGTATCCATTAGTTAAAAATTTTTATGTAATGACTTTTTAATAACTTAAACACAATAAAACCAAACTTATAATTAAGTCCTGCATTAAAGTTTTCGTCTTCGCCAAAAATCAAACTCACACAGCTTAAGCACAAAACACATAAACTTACAATCATCAAAAATTCTGTTATTTTCACGTCTAAAGCTTGCATTAAACACTGAATTTGAAAACTATTATTAACATATAATGCGTGCTTAATCAAACAAAATTTCAAATTTTTTCAATTCCAAGACGGCAGTTATTGAACCATAACCTTGACACTGTTATTTTTGAGTGCAAAACAAAACGAGTGACCTAATATTTTTCAACTAGTAAGCATTTTCTACATTATTTTAAGTTATAAATCTACTAATTGTGTTGCATTCAATCGTTACTAAAAATTACTAGTTTTTGATGTCATATAAGAATTTTTACTTGAAAACGTTTAGTTGCCTTAGTTTTTCTTCTTTAAGGTAACTTAATAAAATTTGATTGAGACATCAAATAAAGACTGCATATATCAGATTCTCACCGCAAGTATCATGTTACAACGACGCAGTAAAGTGTCAAATGTGGTGTGAAAACCAACTGAAATAAAGCGAATCATCAATATTTTACAAGTGTAAATGTAAAAAATTTTACTTTGTATTAAATAATGTAACGTTGATAGGTTTTTTGTGGGTTTATCAACATTATGGCTACTGGGCAATGCCTCAAAAAATCGATTTTTGCTAAACCACCGGATTATTTTGAAAATTCTTTTTTTGAAAGCAGCGCCGATAAGATTGGGAGAGCACTACTTTTGATGAAGACAACAGCGGTAATACAAAGAGTAGAAGGAGTGTGGAAAAGAAGAGGCAGCACCATTGTCTCATAATAAAACGATGTTTGGATGTGAATGAAGAAAATGTGTTTGATCATTCTATTTAAAAACGGTATCTTTTTCTGTGTTTTTCGGTTTGTTATTGCTAAAGCTTGCATATTTTGTTGATAGGCACAGTAGATTCTGATGACCTCATGGTCTTTTTGCCATCTCATAGTCAGGTGCCGAAATTACATTTTTCGCGTTTATACAAATTTTTAGTTTTGATTGATTAATAAACTTCCTGAATTGAACAATAATACAACCTACTCTGTCTGCCTGAAACGCTGAACAATTGTAATTATGTAATGCAGAAACCACATGAATAGTTAGCTAAATTAATAAATGTTTTTGTCATAAAAGCGTGTGAGCATTTTTTTGGAAACAAATATGCAACAGAATTTGACCAATCCTAATTGTAAAATGATAAAAAAAACACCTTGTAGTTGTCTCAAAACTGTATGCTTTGGATAGTTTTAAGAGCGACTTTATCACATTCTTCGTTAAATAAATGGTGAATAATACATGGATTTTTGAACAATAGCGACTTTTTAAAACCAGTGTATATGAACTCTATGTTCAACCATGTAGTCATTTGTATCAATCATCTTTATTGAATAAACCACGACGTATGAAATATCAATTATGTACATGAGAAACGAGAAGTTGCTGTAAATTTAAAATGTTACATATCTAGGTAATAAATTTAATGCATACATTCATAGAACTGTCTCAATAGATGGTAATGCAAATAAGATTGAAATTTATTTCTTCATTAAGAATTTAAAATTCAGAAAATTTAAACGGTAGCGACTTTATCAAAATCTTTATTAAATAAATGATAGATAATACATGGATTTTTGAACGGTAGCAACTTTTTGGAAACACCGAATCACACAATGGTATATTATAACTATTATCACTTACTGGCGTTAAAGAGCATCGCTTCTACCATGATGGATTGTGCAATGGGGATGCAATTGCAATCTGGCTGAAAATAGAATTACGTCATGATGGATTGCACAATAAGAATGGAACTACATTCCCATGGTCTAGTGAAAAACTTATTTTATGATGGATTGCTCAATAAGGATGCAATCACATTCTGAATAAAAATAAAATCAATTACATCATGATGGATTGTGCAATAAGGATGGAACTACATTCCCATGGTCTAGTTAAAAACAGAATCAATTACATCATGTTTGTGAAATAAGGAATCACACCCTGAAAACCATTATGTAATAACAAGTCAAATTATAAGAATTTTGATAAGAATTTTTTTTATGTTGAGAAAACAGAAGCGAAATAAAATGCCAACTACTACTAACTACTACATTGCACCAAACGTTTTGAAATTTTTACATGACATGACACTGTGTTAGAATTAACTACCGCAGACCTCCCTTGCATAAAATTAATAGATCCAGGGTTAGCTCCCTTCGACTTCCTTCAAATATAATTGGTGTTTATGGTTAGCTATCTTTTACAAAAATTGATAGACCTAGGGTTAGGTTCCTTACATACGATTAGAATCACGGTTAGGGATGGGGATAGGGTTGGGGGTTGGAGACAACACCGCCAGAAACTCTGTCACAACTTCCGCAACTGATGCCAAATGAGCCATTCTATACTGCTGGCTAACTGATGCTGCTGATGCAACTGCATCTCCTCCACAACACATGACCTCATGGCTTAGCCTGATAGTGCAAGTCTTGTAGTGCATTTTTTTTGTAGAAAACTCTTTTTCTGCAAAAACTGCCCTAAAAAGTCAGTTTTAACCTGAGTCATGATCAGCTCGTGTTTTTGCGCAAAATGCATCTTGCTACTCATGCTTGTGACAGCAGGCCCATAGGCTACAATCGCACTGTTACTTGCCAATTTGATTTTTCTTTCTTAAAGTGCAAAGTGTGATATCATAATTGTGATTATTTACCATTAAACTTTGTTGTAGCGGAATCCTTTTTCTGCTATGATGCCATAGCAAAACGCATACCCATACAATTTCAGTGTTGTATCTCTGTTCAGAAACTAGGTTTGACCATTATGTAATTGGAAATTAAGCAAGCCACTCTGTGTCATTTGTGCATAAACTATAAACGGTTGCTTGCCTAGTTAACAAAAAACAGCAACACTAAAGATCATTCATTTTATTTCACATTGACAAAGAAACAATCTTGAGTGGAAACTTAGATAAAAATCTTGTACATTGTGGTCGTTTTTTTGAACAGGGTTAGTTGTTGTTGTATTATCTTTGATCTCAAGCTTATCGCAATATTTTGATGTAGTAGGTGTATGTAGACTACTAAGGCAGTAACTCCAGCTTTACAGAGGTAAGCTAAGTAGATGCAAGTAAAGCAAATTAGTAATGTTCCCCCTAGATACATTTTGCGAGCACGAGCACCTCATGACCTACCACTACTGAGTAAGAAATATCATGAAAAGCGTCATTCAAGCTCAAAACGTCATCTCCCAACCACTAGAAAACAGTGCATAAACATCCGATTGAAAAACGCTGGTAAAGAACATGTTTCTTCAAACGACATGACCATTTAGTGATTCACTGATAAAGGTTAAAAAATATTATTCTTAAAGACATAGTTTTGGATAGTCATGTTTCTTGTGTAAGCAAACATATTAAGTCGTGGTAGAGGTGGAGTGAAAAAGTGTTTTCAGGTCAAATCGAAAAAGCAGGGTCACCAACAAACTACAAATGACCAAAAACTGGTTCTGAGCAAATTATAGATTGTCACTACTTTTGCACTGCTAACACATCGAGGTCAAAGGTCAGCTATAGAAAAAAAATGTAACATCTTTTTAAGCATTTGTGATAAATAGGTAATTTTTAGCTTAAAAAAATCAATCCAAGCTTACATTTACACTATCTGAACTTTTTGCGATTAAATCAACCAGTACCGGATATTAGCAAAAATGCCTGACTGGTTCATAAAATTCATTAATATTCACTGGCAAAGCGCGTTTACATAAACAAATTTTTTCAGGTCCTACTTTTGTGAATAATTAAATGTGAAAAAAGCATCTTTTCATTATGAGCATATCGATTCAGACGGCCAAGTAGGTTTTACCCAATGGATAGTAGTGAAAACACCAATAACAAGGTTTATGCTTTTATGACGTAGCCAAATCTTGTTTCAAAATAAAACTATCGTTTTTGGAAATGTAATTGATTAAAAAACATTATGGTGGTTGCACATAGCTACTGCATATCTTCTAAGTTTGTTCAGTCACTCGCAACATCTTATTTTGCCTTGTTTTTACCTGCAGCGTTCACACTTGTGGTGTACATTCCTCCCAGGCAAAAGTCTGGAAATGAAGGCCATTTATAATCCTTTTCTGAAAGGTAATTTTTATGCTTCACATTTCTTATTGGTTGGCTAGATTTTCTTATCTCAAAAGTGCATATGATAGGGAATTCTGGCCATTTGTTTACGGATGTTTTTTTGATGTGCTCATCCATCAATTGCTTTAGTTTGCAAACATTGACCATCATGTCGTCGTCAGCAGTAGAATAAAAAAGTGTTGTTGTCAAGATTTTCTGATGCCCATTCCATTCCAGCTAAGACTTTTAAATTGACAGAGCTGTAAAACAACATTTATTATTGACTATTTGGTTCCGCCGGCGTCGCCCGCAGGGCCCCCATCAGCAACGTCGAGGTTGAAAATATCGTTTCAAATTGCCAAGCAGTCTTTATCCAATGGGTATTTGTGAAAACAGATATAAACTTTACTGAATTATGAAAATAGTTACACTAATAAACTTATAAACTTCACCCAATGGATAGTTGTAAAGACACTAATAGCAAGGTAACCAAATCTTTCTCCAAAACAAAGCTATTGTTTTTGGAAATGCAATCAATTAAAAATAATTATGGGGGTTGCTGATAGCCACTACGTGACTCCCAAGTTTATCCAGTCCCTCGCAAAATCTTATTTTGCCCTGTATTCAGCACAGGCGTTCTTGAAGTAGACAAACTTTTTTCCATTAAATTGAGCAAGTGCTTCAATTGAAAGCATATCAAAGTTATGGAATGGTGCCAAAATCATTGATAAGTATTTTCAGGCTTAGGGTATTGAATATTGGAACCACTACTTAAGACTTTTTTGTAACTTGTATGAGCAAGCGCCTCTGTTTGTGTTCATATTGCTTGGCTCTAGCATAAACGCAGTCAGGCAAGGAACAAACTAACCCGAAATACAAGATTTGCAGTTAGGTTATTACAATAGCAGCGCTCCCATCATTAATGCTGAGTTTAAGAATTTCAGTTCCAGCCAGCTTTATGCAATTGACATTCATGATAACCGTGATTAATTGTTAATGCATTGTAGTTCCAAAATTAAAAATATCGTTTTTTAAATTAAATCGATTAAGCTTATTGAACACTATGGGGGTTACCCATAGCCGCTATATTCCTCCCCTAGTTTCCGGAGTTTGTCGCTACGTTTTGCTTGCCCTGTTTGATAATTGGCAACTGGATTTGCTCACAATTGAAACAACCAACGATTTCCAAAAGTTTTATTTGTTTATGCATGGAAGTATAATTTCTAAGTTGTGTGATAGCTGAGGTGGGGATGGCGTCAAAGCAATTGACATGTATTATCAGAAGTAATCTATTAAATATTAATACCACAACTGACGACTTTTTCCTAATTGTATGCCTATTTATACGATCTAAAGCCTCTGATTGGGCGCATGCTGCTTGGTCCTGGCATGAACGCAGTCGGCGAAGAACAAACTAACCCGAAGGGATGTACATGCAGATAAATTATTTTAATAGCAGCGATCCTATCAGTAACGTTGAGGTTAAGAATATGAAATCAGCCGAATGCACCGGCTTCATCCAATTAAACAGAAAATTGCTTCAACATTTAGATAATATGTAGCTCGACACTAATATATTGTTGCAAACGATAAAAAACAGAAACGTTTTTATTTCTCTTTTTTGTAGGGCAATTATCATCATTTTTTGTTGGGAGGAGAGTACTTTTTAAAATTTGTAAAAACTTCATTTTTAAATAAATCTTTTTGAAAATTTTGATAAACAGAATGTCAAACAACCATGCTTTTGATGAAGAATAGACAAAATGTATTACAAGACCAAGTTTTTTTAGAAATTGCAATTTTGTGAAGCTCAGTCACCAAAACTTTGAGTGTTTATGATCGGCAGGCTACATTTCAAAAGTTTTAGAAACTTCATTTTTTGATCAATCTGTTTGAAAATGTAGAAAGATCATACCAAAGAACCATGCTTGCGAGTAAAACTAGTCAAAATATACAAAAGAAGTAACTTTCCATAAAAATTCTTTTTCATAAAGATTGACAAGAATGAAGGAACAGTGACAGATAAAAGACCAAAAGATACGACAACAGGTATCTTGGCATCGGTTTTTTCTGTCGTTGAAAAGAAAGGAATTGAATATTTGCAATGCGTGGTTAGTTGCAAGATTTTAGCTGCAAAATTCATGCTATCTAGTGGATTAAAATCTTTACTAACAGCGATTTATGCATCTTATCCAGCAAACCTTGCTGATTTATCAAAAATGATCAAGCAGTTAGCAGTATTTTTCAATTTTCCAACTGCATCGTGCAAAGTACAGCTTGCATTTTTTAACGTTACTTACGGAATCGCAAAATGTATAAGTAAAACCGCACACTATCGCGGAAAAGCTATAACTACATGTTGCTATCGAATTAATCTTTGCAGTGATTGAAGAATCATCCGCATAGAAGCTTAAACCTGTACCACTCTCAAACAATTTCGTTTGCAGGAAAATCCATGGAATTTTTGATAGCATTTGGTGATTAGCTGGCATCAAAAAATAAGCGAAATGAGTTCTGTTTACAGTTGGATGAGCAACCAACAGTAACAAAGAGGCTTATTTAATATGTTACGTACGATTTCTTGACCCTGATAAATAGATTATCAAGATGACATACATTATAAAGATTTATTGTTTTCTAAGCCCATTTTAATGTGTTTTGAGGTCATGACTCTTTGAAACAGTGAATGATTTTATAGAAGTGCACATCTTTGAGGGAACATTGCGGCGGCAATTGTACTGTTGTTCCTCGAACAATGTAGGTTTGTTTTTGGTAGACTACGAGTGCTAGAGCTGGGCGTTGCTCCCAACGCTAAATGGACCCATTGTTTGATACATAGTGAAGCTCTGGCTTCAAAACAACTCAGTATTGTTTTGAATGCAGTAATAGCAAAGATCGTCGAAATTGTAAGCAATATTAATACAAGACGGATCAAAACTCGAATCTTGCTATGGCCTTGGTACGAAGCACTACTTTTTATTGTTTTATTGTACATGTAATTTCAAGATGGCTTTCCAAAGAAAAGTTGCTATTTTGTGTTTGCTAATTGAGAATAGAAATTGCCGTTACCTGAAGGAGGAAAGCCGTGCACTTGCAGTTATATTTAAAGACGGAGTTCTGTGACTTAAACAAGCCTATCTCAGCAATATATTTCCAAAACTCAATCAGTTGACCATCACCCTTCGAGGAAAAATACCAATATCTTGCAACTTTTGACTAATATTTATGAAACGCTCGGGGGGTTGAGTGCGTAAATTTCAGGGTGTCCACAAATCATTGTTACAGTTTCAAAAATTCAACAACTTTTCAGTTTTTAAGACTATTTCAATTGGTTTGTTTTTAAGTAAAGGGAAATAATTACAGTTTTTCTCTCTTGACAATTATTTATTGAAATAATTTGTTTAGAAATTATAATTTCTTTAGTAATTAAGGAAAATGTTTTGATTTGATTTGAATGTTTTGATTTTGATAATTAAATTTGATTAGCAGCAAAAGCAAAATTTCTGAAAATGAGCACTCCGTAGAAAAAGTCCCGTGCATTTCCTCGTTTATAGAGACGATGTCAGACACCCAAGCGTAGCGAAACTTTAGACGCAAATTTGGAAGAGAGCCACCTGCGACGTCTACCACTCGATAATGGTAAAACAAATTTATGGAGCTTGATAGCTACACGGAAAGGGAGCTGGCCGACCTTAAACATCAGTAGAAGAAATCGAATCTGTGGGTGCAGCAAATATCAGAAGTACAAAAAGTTTATTGGCATCACAAAACTTTATTTATAAACTTTTGCGTAAAAGTTCACGACTTTATGCTTATAAAGTGCAGTTATTACAAACTCTTAAGCCAGAAGATAAGCCGTGACGAAAAGTTTGCAGTAAACATGCTAGACAGTCTAGATTCAGATCCAGAGTTTTTAAAAAGTGTTTGCTTCAGCAATGAGTTATAATCTAAAAAAATTTAAAGCATTTCCCATCACTATAAAACAAACCGCATAAAAATATCTCAAAATTTAATATTTTGAGAATTATTGAAATTGTAGCTGTAATTCACGAACATCTTTGATAAACCGGTATATCTACCACGATTATATTATGTGCTGAGCGTTCTTTCTTTTGCGGTCATCATGAGCTTAACTTTAACCACGTACTTGTAAATGTTGTGTGTGGCCATCAGGCTGCAATTAATGTCTTGTGATCTTCGGTCCCACATTTAAACTGGCTTTAGATTTTGTTGAACTAACCAAATGTAAACGATTCGAGCCAATGATTCATAGTGAACACACAGGAAAGCAACCGAAGGGCACTCATTGCCGCTACCTTCTCAGAAGAAGCAAAGTTGACCAAATTTTTACGATACTACAAAGGTTTCTGTAGTCTGGAACCTGCAAAAGAGGTTTGCGCTTGTTTCGTAATCCTCGAAATAGTATCTGGGAGATTGCAAACAAAAATATTGTCTATCGTTTTTCTGGACGATTATTGGTTTAGAGTAGAATTTTTAGAGTGTTTTACAGTTGTTGATGATTAGTTGCTGTTCGCCATTAAGTCACGGTGAAGTGCAGGTGTTTTGCGCGTGCTTTCGGATAAAATTATCAGCCAAACCCTCCCGTAAAAGGTGTTGAATTTTGGAAAAAGCAAGTAATATCTTCTCTCTTGTGTGAGGGAGCGATACTTAAAGGCTAGGAGAGCTGCAATGCCCCGCAAATTTTTAGCCTTTTTTTGCTTTATTTGCAGCAAAGCGGCAAAAGAGTTTCAATTAGATGCAGGGGAATAACTTTTTCAAAACTGGTGCTAATCGCATTGTTGACCGAAATAGGAAACCAATTGGTTCCGAAAAGCTAATCTCTTAAAAAGTTCTTTAAGTTCAATATTCTTTCAAAACCAAAATGCTTGATCCACCCATGCAACTGCAAACTAAAAAGTGGGCCCCTTCTTAAATTTGGTGTTATCTTTGCCTATGATTTTTTCACTGTACGTATAAACTGGTCAGAAAAGCTTAGTTTTGCTAAAAATTGTGTTGAAATTGGGAAGTTTCGGAATCACTCGCTTGCTTTCGACTTATAAAGTGCACTTTTAGTAGCCTACCATCAAAATCTGACTTCTAACATGTGCTCAATTGTTTTGCAACGGGTTGTGATAGTGATGGGACAAAAAGAAACGGAATAAAAACTAAAATACAGGGTGTTTCAAAAGTAACTTATCAAAAGTTTATCTCATGTTAACGACTACAACACAAGCTATATATATTGATTCAATAACATTTATTTATCAAAGAAAACGTGACAGAACACCAAAATGTAGAATATGCCATATACATTGGCATATTCTATGAATATTTGCCACATTAATCAATCACAACAGTTACTGGAAATGTGAGCCATCCACTTGGAGAAAAAGTATGACTGGCCGAGGCAGGCTGCTAAAGACTCATTGTATTTCTACCCATCTAACATCATCAATGATTTGTCTGATGTTATGTTTAAGGTCATTGATTGTACAAGGATTGTTAGCATTAGCCATTCCCTTCAATTTTTCCCAAAGATAGAAGTACGATAGCGTCAGCTCTGATGAAAATGGTGACCTTAAATGTTGTGAAATTACGCGTTCACCAAATATCCAGCGGTCGGCTGTCATCGTAGCTCGTGCAGTATGAGCAGTGGGGCGCCATCTTGTTTGAACCAGGCTCGTGCCTTTCACATGCTGTAAGTCGAGAGTAGAATGGAACAAAAATGTCTTTAATATACCGATCAAAGTTAATGGTGCTGTCAAAGAAGATTGGTTCCAGAATACGGCTCCTGGATACGCCACCCCAGACACCGATCTTTTGGTCATGAAGCAGCTTCTCGAATATTTTATAAGGATTTTCAGTTGCTCGTGTTCTCGAATTTTGAGTGTTCGTACAGCATGATTAATGAAATCATGACTCATCAGTAAAGAATGTGTCATTCAAGATATTTTCTCCATTTATGTCGATGTATTGTTGAAACCAGCTACTAAAGATGACTCGCTTTTCTATGCCTTGGGCCTTGAGTACATGAACGACACTAACTTTGTAAGGGAAGAACTTTGCTTTTTAACTGCTCTGTAGATTGACGTTAACGACATACCAGTTTCCTGTGAAAAACGTTTCAAAAATTTTTGCGGGTTCCTATTTAATTCATTTGTGTTGTCTTGTAGTGCTTCGTTAGGTACAACTGAAGGACTGCCGCTTCGAGGTCGATCCTGCACGCTTCCAGTTTGCTCAAATTTCTTCATTAATGCTACAACACAATGTCAATCAAGAAGGCGTTTCTCTCCAAATATTCTTTGAAAAAGTACATAACTTCTTGCGAATACTTTCCACCGTGACTGTACACTTCCTTAATCAAAAATATTTGCTCTTCTAAAGACGAAAGCATTTTGTTTGGTCTTGAAAACTGGACTTAAGGTCACTAATTTTGCTGCCACTTTTATACTACATGTGTACCAAATTATGATTCCATTACATTATATCATAATATAGTAACACTCCATCACAATTGAAATGTAAAATATTGTTATATTTCTTCGACCGTTTACGTGTTTAAACCTGTATCTTAAGACTGAGACATAGACGATGTACCGTACCTAAAACGTAACTTTGTCGTTTCATGTGACTTCAACCAGATCGATGAAATTTTGAATGCCTTTATAGCTGTTGTTTGCAATTTTGCGCTGTTACGTGACGTACTAATTTACATTTTGATTCAATTTCCAAATTAACTGTTATCAAGCACTCGCAGCAGTAGATTTGCGGTTGGCCTATCCAGTGCACTTATTAGTAGAAACGTCAATTTGTTACAAGAGATCAGTTTTGATATTAGTTTGTTTTTCAGTGTGAAGCTTGACATAAGTTTTGCTTGTTTAGTTGTTATGTTTTTTTAACAATCGACATATTGTTTTTCGTGCATAGCACCATCCCAAGTGAAGGAATGTGAGCCATTAATTAATGTCACTTCTAGATAGTATTAACAAGCCTAGCCTGTAAAGAGTGCATTAAGGTTTAGCAGTTTATTTATGCCGATTTCCCTTTTGCGATACAGCTGTGTATTTTTTAATTTGTAGTTTTGGCAACTGCTCGAATAGCCCAGTCCTACTGTGCTGAGCATTGACCTGGAAAAAATATTTGAAAGCTCGTGTCCAATAGCGTGGTAATTACTTTATAGTTTTGTTCAACTTAGTTTTTATTAATATAGGCCGATGTAAAGCCACATTTAGCTCACATCCCCCCAAGACCGTTTCTAATATTTTTTTATAGAAACCGTTTTAATATCTCGAACTTTGTCATCGGAGTTCTTTGTAATCTTCTCAATCGTGAATTGTAATATATTGATCTGCTTCGATCTTTATGAGATAGAGCATCCGGTTTGAAAGAGACACGTCGTAGTTTGCTGGGAGGAAAGGAAACGCGTTTTAGCTAAAGCAAGCTAAGCTAATTACTTGTTGCCCTCGAGTAACATAAAATGAAGGTAAAATAGAAAAATTTCTCAAAACTGACCCCCAATATCACACCGTACCATACGACAATCTTTTACAACCTGTAAATAACATGCGACCGGTTTCGACCTTATTGGGTCTCATCAGGCGGATGTAAAATACACACATGATAAAAATGCATAATACAAAGAATTACAGATTTGCTACTGTGTGCAAAATAATGATGCAATTCAAAATAATACAATACAGCAATCCCTATATGAAAGGGGTTCAATTAAGAAAACACGCACCTGATAAGGACAAAAAGCCGCAACGGTAAGCCCTAACAGGGGTGTGGGATCATTATTAAGACTTTATCGCTTTACAGACTGTAGTTGGTGCTAGTCATTAGTAAGCCAATTTCGGGCAATCTCCTACCTAAATGGATCTGCCTCCAGCATTACACTAACACAAAACAGAGAAATTGCTCAAAAATGGTTACCTGCATCATACCGTACCATGCAACAGTCAATAACCCACGGCCGGTTTTGATCTTATTGTGTCTCATCAGGTGGTGTCAAAAACATACAATTACAATAAAACAAATTGATATGAACACTATTTTTTGACTATAAAAATATATTGTGCAGCAGTAAATGCAAACATTCTTGGCCTCATATGTACAACTATTGTCATAACATATTTCAGAAATTAATAGGTATATTAATTTTGAAACATCCTGTACTTGGTTTTTCAAGGAAACCAAACCAGATGAATATTAGTGAAAAAATTTTGAAGCAGTTGGAGAGGTACAATATCGTAGAATGAGGTTTTTGAATGGTGGTAGGCAAAACAAATAAGTCCACCGTTCAGTTAAGCAAGTGCGTTAAAGCGTGAGCTTCAACCTTCAGTTTTCACAAAACAAGATCCGTCATATAATGCTCAAATTTTAATTTATGAATCACTTTTTCCTATTTGAACCTATGCTTGAAAATAATTGATAATGATCAAAAGGTAGCGATCTCTAGTGCATACCTTAAAAACAGGATTTTAAAAAAAGCTTAAGATGTATAATAAATGGATAAAATTTGTAGCACAAAAACTCAAAATTTTTTTAACATCTTGCCGCTGCTTTTTGTGTTTAGAGTTCTCAGTTGTTTTATTTGGTCATGAGAGTGAAAAGGCCCAAGAAAAACTCCTTCATGTCAAATTTGTTTTGCCACGTCATTTACAAAAGGTAGTTTGGCCATCCAAAACTTTAGTAAAAGAGTTGCATAAGCAACCTGGCTTGATCAATCCTCAAAATTAAACTAGTTGTGTTGGCAGATATAGCTGAAGATTTCAAAGTTTATGAGAGTTGTTTTCAACAGGAAACCACTTGGCTTCCCAAGAGAGGAATCTTTTCTTCAGAGGAGTAAAATTGTTCTAGGGTGGAATTGGGGAGAAAAAATTTTGGTATGGGGTATAAAAATTTTGTTGATCGCTTTGCATATACACATGCGACAAAGATATTGATCTCCAAAAGGCTGTCGTCAATTCTATTAGGTGTGATGACTTTTTTATTTTATTTTGTTTTTTCGGAGATCACATTTCCTGACCTCTACAAATCAAATAAAAGAAACCACTTAAGGGAGAGAAGGTTGAATCTGAGGTCTGTAGGGGAGGAAATCGGAAAAAACGTTTAGAAAAACTGGTATAGAAGAAGCTTCCAAGACAACTGCTCCAACAGTCATTTATGGGAAAAAATAAGTCGATAACCCCTAGTCTTATGCATTATGCAATATTTTGGTCTGCTTGCACTCTCCATTAAAACGGTTCAATTTCACTGTTTGCTGACATGCACAATAAAAGTTATTGCGTAAGATATGGCAAAAGAATTGAATCAAGCAACATCAACATTAAAAATCGCTCAATACAAAATGTTTGCAGCACGATGTTAACTATTTAAACAAATATGCTTTTGATAATAAACATATTTTTCGATGGAATACCATCGTGGTAATCAAACGATAGTCTTAAAGCACAAAAATTTCTGCATCTAGATATTGGTTTTAAAAAAAGGTTAAATCAAAATCAATAAAAGAAAGATATTCCCTAAAATTTGTTTTATGTGTCTTATTGTTCCTGTAGAGACAAGTCTAGAAAACCTGAGTCGTTTTTCTTAACTGCATCTGCTAAATGGGAAGCTTGTTTTGTGAGCTAAACTGACAGTCATTAATTTTTGCATGCTAACTTTGAACATTGGCTAAAGATACCAGACCATTTGTTTAAGACACTATTTAAAAATTGTTTGTTTGATAATTTTCCAAAATGGTTGCTCATGTGTTCAACAACTTTCAAATCTGTTTTAATAAGCATATCATTTGGCATGCCTAATATATTTCTCCATATACCAGTTATCAAAACATCATCAGTGTTTAACAACGAACGTGTTCTTGATATTTTGTAAAGTTGACGTGCAACGTTCACACTTGTGGTGTACATTCCTCCCAGGCAAAAGTCTGGAAATGAAGGCCATTTATAATCCTTTTCTGAAAGGTAATTTTTATGCTTCACATTTCTTATTGGTCGGCTAGATTTTCTTATCTCAAAAGTGCATATGATAGGGAATTCTGGCCATTTGTTTACGGATGTTTTTTTGATGTGCTCATCCATCAATTGCTTTAGTTTGCAAACATTGACCATCATGTCGTCGTCAGCAGTAGAATAAAAAGTGTTGTTGTCAAGATTTTCTGATGCCCATTCCATTCCAGCTAAGACTTTTAAATTGACAGAGCTGTAAAACAACATTTATTATTAACAATTCGGTTCCGCCGGCGTTACCCGCAGGGCCCCCATCAGCAACGTCGAGGTTGAAAATATCGTTTCAAATTGCCAAGCAGTCTTTATCCAATGGGTATTTGTGAAAACAGTTATAAACTTTACTGAATTATGAAAATAGTTACACTAATAAACTTATGAACTTCACCCAATGGATAGTTGTAAAGACACTGATAGCAAGGTTTATGTGTTTTAGCACAACCAAATCTTTTTCCAAAAAAAAACTATTGTTTTTGGAAATGCAATCAATTAAAAATAATTATGGGAGTTGCTGATAGCCACTGCGTGACTCCCAAGTTTATCCAGTCCCTCGCAACGTCTTATTTTGCCCTGTTTTCACCGCAGGCGTCATTGAAGTTAACAAACTTTTTTCTATTAAATTGAGCAAGTGCTTCAATTGAAAGCATATCAAAGTTATGAAATGGCGCCAAAATTATTGAAATGCGTTTTTAAAGTTACGCCATTTAATATTAGGACCACCAGGTTTTAGCATAAACGCAGTCAGGCAAGGAACAAACTAACCCGAAATACAAGATTTGCAGTTAGGTTATTACAATAGCAGCGCTCCCATCATTAATGCTGAGTTTAAGAATTTCAGTTCCAGCCAGCTTTATGCAGTTGGCATTCGTGATAACCGTGATTAATTGTTAATGCATTGTTGTTCCAAAATTAAAAATATCGTTTTTTTAAATGAAATCGACTAATCTTATTGAACACTATGGGGGTTACCCATAGCCGCTATATTCCTCCGCTAGTTTCCGGAGTTTGTCGCTACGTTTTGCTTGCCCTGTTTGATAATTGGCAACTGGATTTGCTCACAATTGAAACAACCAACGATTTCCAAAAGTTTTATTTGTTTATGCATGGAAGTATAATTTCTAAGTTGTGTGATAGCTGAGGTGGGGATGGCGTCAAAGCAATTGACATGTATTATCAGAAGTAATCTATTAAATATTAGGACCACAACTGATGACTTTTTCCTAATTGTATGCCTATTTATACGATCTAAAGCCTCTGATTGGGCGCATGCTGCTTGGTCCTGGCATGAACGCAGTCAGCGAAGAACAAACTAACCCAAAGGGATGTACATGCAGATAAATAATTTCAATCGCAGCGATCCTATCAGAAACGTTGAGGTTAAGAATATGAAATCAGCCGAATGCACCGGCTTCATCCAATTAAACAGAAAATTGCTTCAACATTTAGATAATATGTAGCCCGACACTAATATATTGTTGCAAACGATAAAAAACAGAAACGTTTTTATTTCTCTTTTTTGTAGGGCAATTATCATCATTTTTTGTTGGGAGGAGAGTACTTTTTAAAATTTGTAAAAACTTCATTTTTAAATAAATCTTTTTGAAAATTTTGATAAACAGAATGTCAAACAACCATGCTTTTGATGAAGAATAGACAAAATGTATTACAGGACGAAGTTTTTTTAGAAATTGCAATTTTGTGAAACTCAGTCACCAAAACTTTGAGTGTTTATGATCGGCAGGCTACATTTCAAAAGTTTTAGAAACTTCATTTTTTGATCAATCTGTTTGAAAATGTAGAAAGATTATACTAAAGAACCATGCTTGAGAGTAAAACTAGTCAAAATGTACCAAAGAAGTAACTTTTCCTAAAATCTCAAAGTTTCGTTTTGGTCTAATCGGAAAATGATGTGTGGCAACCAGTTATTGATAAGCCATTATAAACTAACCTTTAGCTGTAACTAATTGGAGTAACATACTGGTGGAAAAAATTTCCTAAGCTTTTAAACGACACTATATGTTGATACTTTGTCACCATTTTTATATGTGAAACATATCTACTTTTACTCAGCTTACCACTTTCTTCGGGGGAAAGGAACCAAAAAGTTTCACGGTAGGTTTTAAATAAGTTCAAATTTTTTAGTACAAAATCAGAAAGTAATGGTACTGTTGTATCGAAGTTACCTTAAAATAACTTTCAATTTATTAAAATGATTTTGAAAATCGGTAGAAAAATGAGGTCACAAGTTAGTTTTTAGGTAAACTGATTTTTTAAAAGTTTTGCATATATAAAAAATTATCTTATGATGATTTTTGTAAATTGTACCAGACTGTTAATCGTATCAGACACATAAACTCATAACTGGTAATCACATCAGTCATATTATGGCATCATAGAGCTAGTTTGAAGCGTGCAGAGGAAAAGAAAGAAGCATGCTTAGAAAGCTTAAAATGACAAAAGAAGAATTTGTTGTTGCAATGTCAATTAAGCTTTAATTGTTATGGAGTACTTTTTTGGAAAGCACCAGGTTAATATAACCCTAAAAAGCATTAAATCACGTTTCTTTAACCAGTACGTTTTGAGGAAATAAAGAGAATAAATTGTGCAATTAGGCGTTAGCTGTGACTTCATTTTTGATCCAAAAAGTATAAAGGTTTTGGTAAGTTGGGGATTGCGTTTGGTTTAAGCAAAGAGCGGTTTTTGCCTGTCAAGAAATGCAAATTTTGAAGAATTTATCTTTGAATGTGACGAAATCATGACGCCACAAACCCTTGATCACACTCAACCCAAAGTGGTGATCAACCGTGACAAGTTTGATGTTTGTGCACACAGTAGTTTTGGAGTTGTTAAAGCTTACGGACGTATGCACATACGTACACTAGAACAAAACTGCTTTATGCAGTAGTTAGACAACATCCAAATCATAAAAAGGTATCCACTTCAAACTTTGAATTTGACTTGGAAATAAAATTTTGCATGTAGAACAATAAAAATACGTAAAAATTTTCCATTTTCGGCCCTATATATACTATCCATTCGCAATACGCCTTCACCGCTATTCAAAGCTCAAGTTCTAAAGCTTGCCCTCGAGGTTGCTATCTTTTGATCATAGTTTATGATTCATCCCCATATGCAAAAATAGAAACAAAGCAATTCATAGATTAAAATCTTATCACTATTAAATGGCTCTCGTTTCATGACAACTGAGCTTTGAACCTTACCCATTTAGTGCACTTTCTTTGCCGATTCGACTATTCACTTCTTCGTTTTGCCTACCATCGTCATCATCATCATGATTGTCATAGCTGATGTGGCCTTAGATGAACCTCATACTTCTTCGTAATTTTCGCCAGTGTTTGCAATTTAGCGCAGTGCCGCACTGCTTTATCAGTCGATTGATTTTTATATCTTTAGAGTAGAGTTATTTAATGTTTTTCGTGGTCTGCCTTGGACACGCTTTCCAGGGAACAACCAGAAGGCATTGATCTACCAACTTTTCGACCAAATGCCTCAGAAAATTGAGTTTGCATTTTATGATATTGAGTAGTTCTCTTTTTTGTTGAACGTAGTTTGATATTTGTAACATAATCTGCATATAAAATCCTTGGCACTTTTTGTAGAACCACGACTACGCTGCTTCAATATTGGATCGAGTTTCCGGAGTAAATGTTTATGTTTCGCATTTCTCCACCATAGAGACTTTTAGCTAGATAGACCTTGAAAGAAATTGGGAGCTTGTGATTGCTTGAATTGTTCAATATCTGTTACAACTGTCCTTTGCAAGATATATTAGTTGGCGGATTTCGCTTCTACGGTGAGCGTCGTTTGTTGCGAGAGAGTAGATGTAGATCAACGACGTTATCCGTTTACTCTCACCGTTTCCCAGGCAGATTACAATGGGTGGTTCCGGACTAAATTTCGAAATGACTAGGCATTTTTTGTTTTTATGGTTAGTACACAATGGTTTTGATGGATGTTGAAATTAGATGGCAAATTTGCTTATCATTTGCATGAAAAAAATTGCATCAATAGCTTATTTTTCTGACAAGCTTTTTGACTCTCTGTTAAAACTGTTGTCCCAGTGTGTGTGTTGGTAATCATTTTTCAAGATGCTAGAGAATAATTTTGAGTAGAAGCTTTAAGTTTTGCAATATCAAGCTAATTGAGCAGTGGTTGGCACAATTAGGAGTTTGTGGTACCTTGGGCAGTGTGTTAAATGCCGAACACTGTTTTACCTGCCATTACAAATAAAAATGATTCCAAGATGTTTAAACTTTTCCAGTTTGTTTAATGTTTCTCTGCAAACATTTATCTTTTCACATTATCTCCAAAGGTAAAGTGCTCTAGTTTTCATCTCAGCACCATTACAACCAGTACCAAAGTTAATGGGTAGATTTCGAAAGTCAAAATATGAAATTACCAAAAGTGTACTTTATCAACCAAAAGCCGGCAATTAATTCTACAAATTTCAATTTTGACACAATCTTCAGCAAAACCCTGCTTTTTAATCTGTTTTGTTCCATGAAAAGGACTGGGAATAGTTCACTTTGTTTCCAAGTCGCACACTCACAGTGAAAAGTTTTGATTTTAAGCATTTGACCATTAGCGCCATCCTCTTGTGAAACACTTAACCATTTTTCTGTTTGGATCCTATCATATCGCTTTTTGTGATTTACAAAGCACTCATAATTGTAAATTCATACAAAAGATTGGCAACTTAATTTAAAACCTAACTACAGATAGTGTTCACTGTTTCAATCTATCACGTCTAATTAGAGCTATAGAAAACACAAGAAGTCAGAGGTTTTAAAAATACGCATAACCTTGAACTTCACACTTGTAGGACCTAAACTCGGTTCACAGCTGTGAAAGTCATGTCAAGACTTGACGAAGCCGTATCACTTGGAATTGAGTGGCGGCTATTTCAGCTGCACTACGTCTAGCAGAATACAAGAAAAGTAGTGCAAGTCACAGTTAGTAAATTCATACAAAAGATTAGGCATTACACTTTACAGTGCAACTGCAGACAATGCGCACTGCTTCAACATAAAAAGCTCATGTTTATCCATGCTGTCTGACCTACCCTAAGTATTTTTTCTTTGTTTAGAGCTTTCAACAATTTAGGTCAGCTTTCATCATCATCAGCAGCGTTATTCACTTTTAATGAATTGATAGCTAAGGCTACCTCATCTTCAGTAATACCAGCAGGTAATATATAGCTAAAGTGTATTTACTGTCGTTGTATGTGTAATAGGGATTAAAAGATCTCTAACGTTTTCTCTTTATTAGTACTAAATGTGTCTTTCCTATTCAGTATTTTTAAAAAGCGAAACTTATGGTTTAGTCAAAAAATTATTTAAAATTACATCACATTGACCTATAATTGCAGTAAACAAAATAAAGCGTCATTCAAAAAATGTACGCTTTGCCGGAACAATTTATTTGCTGATTCATTAACTAATTCCAAATTTTTCAAAATTTGTTTCAATTTCGTTTTCCCGCTGCTCAGATTACATTGGCTGCAGTGTAAAGTTCCATGGTGCAGTAAAACTGCAAAGAAGATGAAGACTGATCTTCAAACAAGGATTTGAAAGCAACTTTCTATGCTCAAAAAAGCTTTTTGAACATGGTAATTTTGACAAAAGATTATTTTTTATTGCTCGTGACCATTTTAAAACGTTTTTGCTTACATGCTTTGGTAGCCGAAGCCAAAATTACTGTTTTGAACCACAACCACTCGCATTCCAAATTGTCTGCGTAAGTTAAACGTTTTGCAATTTTGATAATATATTTTGGCAAAAGTCTTTTCTACTTTGAGCAAACTGCAGACAGTGACCACATTTCGATCTATCAGATCTCTTCAGCGCAGTTCTTTTCTACTTTCTTGAGAGCGAGGGTCTCCCATTTAACTCTGCAAGACTTTTACGACTTGCAGAGTTAAACGGCTATTTGGTAATACTGATTATTGTATCAAACGTAAACTACGTAGCCTACCACTAGGTGTTAATCAGTTGACGACTCATTCTCTCACACAACTCGAACATCTGTCACAAATGGCAATATGTTTACCGAAGCGAAGCTGTATCGATCAGGGACAGTTTCTTTACGCTATATCTGAGTACTATACACTCTTAGGAACGTACCTGCGTTGAAACGTGTTTATAATGCTTAATCAGCTGTTACAGCAAAGCTACCCTAAGTCTTTTTTAATTACTTCATGATCAAGGTTAGCATACTTACTAACTACCTTCTGCCATTTAACGTTATGAATATAAAGGTATGCAAGTTGTTATTATTGCTACTAGCAATACACCGTTGAATATAATAATACAATAAATTTTTGGAAGAGATAGTACATTGAACAGATAGTTTTTACTCTATTGACAAAACAAAAAACAAGCCCTTTTTTCTTAATTTTGGGACGAAAATGTTTGAATTCGCTAAATATATTGTATTATTGTGGTCAACAGTGTATTGCTGGTACCGATGATAACAACTTGGATACTAAAAGTTACCTCTCTACCGAAATTGTATAAACATATGCATTTAAATCTCTAAAAAGAAAAGTAACTTAACTGACTTTATTCTCGGAAACGATGCATTTACTTTATTTACTAACTCACCATGTGCTAATCGTTAAATTTGACGCATATTTCTCGTATCTGGATAAAACAGAGACACTGCTTTTCTAACTTCACTTTCAACAAACACGCCTTTTCCAGTTTGGGTCTGTTCATCTTCATGATGATGAGTATGCTGACCACTTTTGCCTGAGCAAGTGTTGTAGGAACAGCGTCAGAACTATAAGCATTCAACTCTATACTCATACTTACTTCCCCAGTATCAATGCGTTTCGCAAAAGGGAAACCAAATATGTCTGTCGTCGGACTGATACCGCTTGGTTTCCTCAACATATTCTCGCCTTTTCCTTTGATGAGCACTACATTCAAATGACCGATTACCAAACACCTATTTTGCTGGTACTAATTCTTATGACATCCTGAGGTATTTTGACTTAGTGCTGCTTTTATTCATTTTCCGAAAAACATAGCAAGCGAACTGCAGGACCCAAATAATAGCTTGAGAGGTAATGAAGCTTACTTTTTGAACGTACCCATGTGTCTCAGACTCAAACAAAGACCTTTTTATCTTTTTATCTTTCATATTTAATGTACAATTAGTTGCCTCGTATTTGAAATGGATTGCCCAATGTTTGTTTCTATTACCCAATGAGATAAAATTGGTAATCATTTTGTTGGTGATCATTTTCGAGCAAAATATTTTATTTTACCTTAGTGTGATGCTGGAGGTAGATCTCTCTTAGTAGGAGATTGTCTGAAAATTGCTACTTAGCAACTAGCAACCTCTATGGATTGTGTGAAATGATAGCTCAGCAATGATTCCATACCTTATTACGGCTTAACGATTTGACTGGTTGTCCAAGTCTTGTGTTTGTGTGTCCTTAATTGAGACCCCCATGATGTACATTGTGATTTGAAAGTAACTCCCTATTCTAAAATAACTATAATTCATTTTTGAAGTGTAATTTCTCCAATTAATAAATATAAGAAGAAACTATATCGCATGGACTTTTATTTAAAAGGCAATATGGGCACTATCATTGGCCACCAGCTTCTCAAGTAGACTATAAACCGCATCAACTGATTTCACAAGAAACTCTTGCGGGATGGAACTCATAATTTCTCATATTCTCTCTTCAAGTTCTTCCAAATTTCTTGGTTTGGTTGAGTAGACTAATTCTTTCAACCAACCCCAAAGAAAGAACTGGCAGGGTGTTAAGTCAGGACTTCTGGTTGGCCATTCGTGCGAACCACAACTACCCATCCATTTTCCAGGAAATTGGGCATTCAATCATTCACGAACAACAATAGCAAAGTGTGGAGGAGATCCATCTTGCATGAAAATTAAATCTTCAATATTATCCCAAGCACTGATAATTGGCCAAACTTCATCTCTCAGCATAGTGAGGTACGTAACTTTTGGCGTTTATGATATCATGAAGGATGAAGGGACCCACAATCCTATCTGAAGTCATTCCACACAATACCGTTATCCAAAGTCGATTCTGCATTTTTTCACTGGCAACACAAATTCTTCCGCCCAGTAGTGGCAGTTATGACGGTTTACAAACCCACCCATGCGGAATACAGCTTCATCAATCTAGAGAATATTTTTTAGAGATCTAGCTAGTCTCTAAACCAAGCCAACATCATCTCTCCAAACTCCATACGAATGTCGCAGTCTTTGGCAGAGAGTGCTTGGCAGTAGTGCGGCTTCCCAGCACGTCGTTTAAGCTCATTGTTGAGCGCATTACGTACACAGCAAAAGGAGAGCCCACTTTCTCTTGCTGCTTGTCGAATTAACTTTTGCGGACTACGGGTAAACATTTTTTGAACAACTTGCACTACCTCTGGGTCTCTGAATTTGGAAGGGCGACCGCTTCTTTGAGTATCAGTCAGAGATCCTGTAGTCATAAGTTTTACATGACTATTCTTGGTTGTCGTTGGGTCAATTTGGGCATGTCTTCCCTTAATGGTTCTCCACCATCTTTGCACATCAACAATGGATCTCCAAACTTCGTAACGTGCAGCTATCTGGGCACGTTCCTGTACAGTAAGACGTCCGGCCATTTTTGTAGGGCTTTGAAATTTCAAACAAATCAATAATTTCAAACAAATTAACAAGATTAAAAAACAAATTCACATAACAGATCTGAAAAGAAAACAAGAGCATAGATTTAATTGTCACACATTAAGTAACATACAGACAAAAATTGAGAAACATATTTTGCAGGATTTGAATAAATTGTAAGCATTTTAAATGTAGATATTGCAGTATCATATTGTTTTATATTGCATTTTTTTTGCATCCAATGGTAAATTTGTTCTTTTTAAGCATTTTTATTATTGAGTGTTTTTCACACTCACCTGATGAGAACCAATAAAGTTAAAATCGATTGTGGGTTATTGACATGAGGTATTAGATTTGTGTATGGTACCGTATAATGTTGGTGATCATTTTTGAGCAAAATTTTTTATTTTACCTTAGTGTGATGCTGGAGGCAGATCCCTTTTAATGAGAGATCGCCTGAAAATTGCTACCTAGCAACTAGCAACTTCCATAAATTGTAAAATGATAAAGTCATAACAATGATCCCACATCCCTAATAGGTCTTACCGATGTGACTTGTTGTCCATGTCATGTGTGTGTGTGTCCTTAATTGAGACCCCCATGATGTAGATATTGCAGTATTATATTGTTTTGTATTGCATTTTTTTGCACCCAATGGTAAATTTGTTCTTTTTGAGCATTTTTATTATTGAGCGTTTTTTACAGCGGCCTGATGAGACTCAATAAAGGTCGAAACCGGTTGTAAGTTATTGACATGATGCAATAAAATGCTGCATGGTACCGTATGATGCTGATGATTATTTTTGAGCAAAATTTTCTATTTTTCTTTACTGATAAATGGGGAATGAATTTAGATGGCTCATAAACTACATAATTAAAAAAAACATAGCATTATACTGGTGCTCAACTAAAAACTAAACAGACGATACCGCTCCAAACTGTACGAAAGACTTTAGTATAAAAACTAAAATTCCTTAATCACTTATAATTACGAATTATAGGAGCTGGTGTTAGCCTGTTTAAGATATTACTTTTAATTAATGGATGTTAAGGCATATAGGCTAACTGCAATCAGTTGAATAAAATACCACTTCCACGACCGGTTTCGTTCCTATTAGAACTCGTCAGGTGGACTCAGGTATTGAACCGACGGTCACATGAACTGCTTCATGCGGTTTATGCCACTCCGCCATCGGTCCTTTCAACTGATGCTGTTAATATTAACAGCATTGTTAATATTTACAGCATATTAACAGCATCAGTTGAAAGGACCGATGGCGGAGTGGCATAAACCGCATGAAGCAATTCATGTGACCGTCGGTTCAATACCTGAGTCCACCTGACGAGTTCTAATAGGAACGAAACCGGTCGTGGAAGTGGTATTTTATTCAACTGATTGCAGTTAGCCTATATGCCTTAACATCCATTAATTAAAAGTAACACTTATAATTAGTTATTTTGTAATAAGATACAGGGACCAAAAAATTGTTTTACCAAGTGTTACGTCATAAACAAGAAAAAGTGGCCAGAGGCATACAACATCAATCATTTAAGAGTTGACAACAGTAATTTGTAGGTTTGTAGAAGCTCCAAGCTAATGAAACTGTTTATCTTTACATATATCCAAAATATCAAGCGGTGATTCTTCAACACATGTAACAAAAAATCACAGAGACAAACTAAGGCGGCGTGTTTACAAAAGACTGTGATTAGATTTATAATGGTGCAGAAGAGCGGTACTATAGTTTCGGGTCAAAATATTTTAGATGCGTGTCTATGGCCATTCACGAGAGAGAGAGAGAAAGAAATCTATTTTCTTAAATCCGGTTTTGTCCGCGTTAGCGCAGGTGGCCTGATTCACCTCGTGCTTCTCGACAGTTCGTAAACACCATTACGCCACTTCACGCTGTCAATGATATCCTCTCTTTTCGGTCCAATCTAATTAATATGCTTTTCCCTTTGTCTCTTCCACGTCATATTTGGTCGCCCACGCCCTCTTCTTCCTGCCATTTCAAACGTCCAACGTCCTTCTCAAAATATCACCATTATCCCTTCTCAAAACATGCCCATACCAATGCACTTCACTCGCCCTGGCTAGTCCATCCAAAGTATCTTTTAAACCTAGCAAACTTATAAGTTCTTGACTCCTTCTTTTCTCAATGATCTTAACTCTTAACTCCACTCATTGCTCTTATCATGGCTTTTTCACTTCTCAAAATTTTCAATTCTTCTCAAATCTTTGGCTTTTTTAGTTCTTCTCAAATCTTTCTGTTCATCTAAATGAAAATTATTTTTTGCATGTCCAACGTATTGAGCGTTTCAATTTACGCAATTAGCAGCATAAATGCCCTAATTTCTTCTATTTAACGATTGGTTAAGTTTAACAAGTATTTTGTTGTTTCACATTTAATATAATTTACACTCCTTGCCACACATTTATATTTGCCAAATTCGCCACAAGGCTATAACTACCACTTAGAGCACTCTGAGCCAATTTTTTAAGTCTTTTGTTGTTTATGAGCTAAAGTTTTGAACTTTGCTGATGTACTTGCCAAGCATCTAGGACTTTTATATATAACAATGGCTTCTGATTTTATAAAGCATTTGTTATCAGTGGTTTAAGTAATTGTGGAAAGCTTGTTGCCAATAGAATCGGACTCTTTTCTGTCTGTTTTTTGATTAGTAGGTCCAAATCTTTCTGTTCAAGTGCTTACTTTTTTAAAGCACGGCCTGTGCCACTTTTTTATTAACCCAGAACTTTAATTTTTATCTTTTAAATCATTTATACTTTTTATGTGGTCTTCACATCTTTCGTTTAATCGCATAATCTTACTGCATCAATGAAAGTGATACCTTTAAAATTATAAAATGGATAGTATGATTTTCCATGTGAAAACGTACGTCCAGCTGCTGTTGGTTTGGTGAAATTTTTGTTACGAAACTAAATGGGTCGTTTAGCAAACTGTAGACAGTGACACTGCTTGGACCTATCAGGTCTCTTCAGTGCAGTTGTCGGCCATCAACTGCACTGAAGAGACCTGATAGGTCGAAACAATGTCCCTGTCTGCAGTGTGCTAAGTGCATTGCTATACTAAAGCTGGGTCATCTTCTTTAATTTGGTGGAGTACATCTAAAAATTCGACAACATCACCTGTTTGTCTGTCGTTCACCTCGCAGAACGAAAGAGTCAAACCATTATCTTAAAAAATATTGGTTAAAGCTGTTTGCATAGCTTGTTTTAAATTTTTACTTTTTTGTTCAGTTATAAAATGCACAACAGTATCAGCTAAAGAGACGGAATAATTATCTTCTGTTACTATGCCAGTATTTGTTTGTAAAATTTTTCTCCAAATTGAGTTATAATATTTTCCAAAAACAATATCACCAATTCAATCATACAGGGTGGCCCAAAGAAAGATATACAGTTATTAAAAGTTGGGTTTAGATTCAAAAGTAGGTTTGTAGTTCTCATGTAGGCTCTTTTAAACCTCTAGAATGATAGTTATATCTTAGACGGAAACTGTTGAATCTCTTAAGTGTTCAAAATGTTTTGCGCCAACATTGCAACATTTTTCACACCTGTCCAAAACACTCTGACACACAATGCGGCACAAATTTCAATTTTCATCAATATCTCTGAATGCGTCATAAATCTAATATTTAATTCATTTACTGTTTTGGGATTCTTCTCATACACTTTGTTCTGTACAACACCTCCAAAAAAGAAATCCATTGGTGTCAGGTCAGGTGAGCGTCGTGGCCATTCAATGCTATCTCTTCCTCCGAACCAACGCTGTGGAAAGATTTTGTTAAGGTAATCTCTTACTCTTAACCCATATTGCGGAAGAGCTCCATCTTGCTGAAAGAAGAGTTCATCGAAGTTAGGTTTGGTTTGGAGCTGTGACGCTACCACTTCACGAAGAATTTCCAAATAGTTTTATCCATTCATACTTCCATCAAAATCACAGGTCCTACAGCATCTTCGTTAGATAATGCGCCCCAAACTGCTACACCAGACTGGTAAAGTTAAGTTTCTATGGTGAAATTATGATTTTTATCAGCCCAATACACACAGTTATGCCTGTTTACATGACCAAATAATTTAAAGCAAGCTTTATCCGACTAGATAATCTTATCTAAAGTTTCAACCTGTTTTCCAACATATTGGTCACACATCATTTCGCTAAACTGGAGTCGGCGATCTGGGCCGTCCTCCAAAAGACTATGTACCAATCGTGGTCGGTAGGGTTTTAATTTTATGTTATTCAATAAGCGTTGCAATGATGTTCTTGAGATGGATAGTTGAGCGGAAGCACACTGTGTAGATTTTTTTGGACTGTTAGTAAATGTCATAGCCACTAACGTCTTATTTTCTTCAGTCGTACAAGTCTTAGGACGTCCAGATTTTGGTGCATTACTTACCGAATCTGTTATATCAAATTTGCTCCTCAGGCAATAAATTGTCAGGCGTGAAGGTGGGAGAGTGTGAAAAGCTTCTTGCCATGCTGTATGTACCGTCTCAGCATTTTCATGCTTCCAATATTTCTTTGATACACGTATTCTCTGTTCTTTAAGTAAATTATTTGTCAATATCCCTCAAATAAAATCAAGATTACAAACAGTACTGTCTTGCAACCAGCTAGAAAACTAATGTTGATTCAAGGTAAAATTTGTTTATCTATTTTCTGAAAAATCAACAATGTTTTTGGTACTTAAATAATATATAGTGCACTGCTGGTAACTTCAAAACACAATAAAAATAGTTTAATAACTGTGTACCTACTTTTGGGCTACCCTGTACATGCGGTTTTTGTAGCTTTTTTGCCCATATGAGTTGACCACGTGCAACGCTTTTTTCAAAGCTTGTTGAACAAGATTCTTTGATATAGTAGGATACAATGCAATAGTTGGATACAAATATCAAAAATGTATTGACTGCTTAAAAAAAGGGGATGCAAACAACCCATCGCAAACCACGTGGTTAAATAAAACTTTTTAGTTCAAATAACGAATTAAGAGCTGCAAAGTATTGTGAAATTACAAGCGGTTTTTGTTTTCTTAAATATTCCCTTGCGTAAGTCAATTGAAAGAGAAGCAAGACCACACTAGCCTAATCATTATTGTACAGATGTGTAGATTGTCATCCCGCACCCATCGTTTGACCTTCAGGACCCTCTTCGGAGGGCGTTGGAGATCAAACTTTTGCAAAAGGAATAGGTATGTAGAGGTTCCCTCTATCACCTAACAGATATTTTTAATGTCAAGTGGCAACACTGACCACGTTAGAAAATGATAGAGACGATTGTAGAAGGAAACGAAGAACAGTTGTGTATTGGCATTTTTCGTCAAAGTTAATCGTTACCTAAAAGCAATAATTTTAATAATTAATAACTGAACTTCAATTACAAAGAAATCCTACAAGATTTACTTGACTGAATAGACCGCTCTTCATCACTTGTCAACAGTTTGGTAGTAAGTTTGCTTTTACTCAAATTAATTTGCTGTGCGAGGCCGCAGTGCTTCACACAAGTGGAAAAAATTGCTAATATTTTTCTACCTTCATTGACCTGGTAGCTTTTTTGACTACTCATCAATTGGCATTTAAAGGAAAAATTGACGCATTTGAAAGCGAAGACGAAGGGGAAATGGATTCTTTTTAAGTCTGTTTAATTACACTATTGAAAAGGACCAGCACTGACGTGCAATCATTAAAACCATCCCACAAAATGCAACATTCATCAGTCCCATATGCAAAACGAACGTATTGCAGCTATGAGCTCAGTAGTAACCGAGGGTATTAGACAAGAAATTGAAAATTCTTGATGTATAATCAAAGTTGATGGCACCAAACACGCAACTGGTATAGAAAACATTTCTATAACTATTCGTGTTTTTACGAGCATTCTTTGAAAGTAATAGAATGTCTTTTGGTTTTATCAAGCACCGATTCGGGTAAGGCTAAATCAATTACTGACGTGAGAGTGAAGGAACTTACTAAAGCAGGACTGACTTCATCAAAGATACTTTGTCAAGTCTGTGATTGCAAATCTGTCATGGCAGAACACTGTGGAAGAGTTTAACGTTTATTGTAGGAACGAGAAAAGAGAAAAAATTTTTATGTACAGTGCCTAAACCATCAACTGCACCTTGTAGTGGTGCACGCATAGTGGATTGAACAAGCGATCAATGATTTTTTGCATGTTTGTGGTGATCTTTGCAGTTTTTTTTCGCAAGTCCACAGTTGCACTTCACTATAATTGTGAAAAGTTAAAATGCTGCTTGGGCAGAGGTGGACTGGTCATGTGGCAACAATAACAGCTGTTCTTAATTCTTTTCAACATATAAGGCCTCATCTCCAAGAAACAACTACTTCAAGGGCACATAAAGCAGAAACACGTGTAGAGGCATCAGGCCTGCTTTGAGAGGTGCAGGAACAAAGTTTCTTGTTCATTGCAAAGATGCTTTACAAGGTATGTATTGCTATATAATCACTCTTATTGTCACATTTTTGAATAATTTGTTGATGGTGACAATTAAATTTATAAGCTTGTGCGGTGTTTGTCAGTCTTGTTGTGTTGCTGAGCCACCATAACGGCGAGTAGACTGCTTGGCTCCCAGATCAAAATAGAAGCAATTAAATGGGTTGCATCAGATTTTAAGGAGAGGTTCATACCACAACCCGTTTCAATGTTATGACCAGCGTGATGGCTTATAATAATAAATAAATATAATATTTCGGTGCTATGAGTGGTTTTGGGACTCTCTGCTTCGCAGACCTGAATTCATTTTCCCTGACAAGACTTAAAAAATGGCATTCACAGTTTCCTTGTTTGGCCGTCATCACGGCAGAGATAGTGTGGGAAACAATCCCGCAACTTCGATAGGTATTATTTGGCAAAAGCGCTTAACGTTGTGTCTGATGTCACCATATTTACAGTAGCAGACAGATGGTGGGGCCATGCAGTCCACCTACTGTGGTGACCAGTTAAACAAAGGAATAGCAAACAACACTAAACAGTTGATACAGATGTTCCAAAAACAAAGCATCTTGCTCATACGAAGAGATTAAAACATCCTTTTTGTGCTTAAATTTAATTGGCATTTAGTGTTTGTTTATCAAAATATTGTATAAAGCAATATTTTACAAGCAATTATTGTAGGCAAATTACCGTTTGCATAATGCAAAAAACTATTATTTACAAAAATATTTTTATAATATCATGTATAATGCAAAGCCATATCGTGTCCAAGAAGTGAGGATTGCCACAATAAGTTTTTAAATTGCTGCACGCATCACTCTGCCTTTTGGCTGACCGTAGCCACGGACTGGGCGCTCCAAGTGTTTAATTATTTTCTGTAATTTTACTGTTCTACAATCCCAGGTTATGTCTCTGTTTTTACGAAGAGCCTCAGGTCACCAGTTTGCTTTGTTAATGTAAAAGGCAGTGAATGAATGTGCGTCGGCAGTATGAATTGCTCGTTGATGCCGTTTGGAAGCTGGTTAATTAAACATTAATTTACTGGTTTATACCCAAACGAGGTGTTTGTGTTATTGTGGTCTTAAAGAGATCTAACGTGTATTCCCTAGTGAGGCCAAGCATCCTACCGAAAGACTGCAAAATAAAACCACTAAGAATATCCCGTTTTGAAACGGCTAATTTTTATATTGCATTTTATAGGTTATAAGTTTGTTTGCTCCAAATAACAATATCCTTCAAGCTAAAAATAGTGACTTATCATCTGGGATGACATTTGTTGTCGGATGTGTTAAAAAAGTTCACAAACTTTGAACAGTAGAGAAATTTTGTGATATCAGGGATGAAATCGTTACTCAAATTGATGCTCATTCAAGACGAACACGATGTGATAAAACCTTGCTACAAGACCATGTAGTCGAAGAAGCAACTGAAAACAATGAAATGAAAAAACAAAATGTAGAGATTATTTTATTGCACATTCGATCAAGTCATCAATGAAATAGACGTGCGTTTTAGCCATCAAAATGCAAAACTATATGCTGCTGTCTCTGCTCTTCAACTTGAAAGTAGCAACTTTTTGTGTACAAAGATGGTGTCGCCTCTTTTGGATGTAGTAGTCCGTACAGGTGTGGAAGCAGAATTTGATGTTATAAAAATCAATGGTGATGAGAAGACAAAGCTGACTACAACCAAACTCTTTTCTGAACATTGTGAAGCACTTAAGACGATGCCTACTGTGCATCTTGAACTGAAACTGGGAGTTACTCTCCGAGCCTATACCACCAAGTGTGAGAACTCTTTTTTTGTTCTGAAAACTACCATGCGAGACCGCAGGCAATTAGTGAAGCACGCTTGCAAAGCCCATCTGATCCAAATTGCGTTAGAAAGCGACTTGACAAAAAAACTAAAAACTGAGTGCAAAGAAAACGTCTTCTGACTGTTCATTACCTCAAATCGTAGACTGCAGTTTTTTGGTTAGACTCAGTTGATTTACATTATTTTAAACGGTGTTCTTTGTTTGACAGAATTAGTTCCACACTTTTGTGTTTTTTCTTAAAAAATTAGTTATTTAGTATTCCACAATATTCCTTTTTACTTATTTAATCGTGATTCAATGATTACCAACAGTACAACAATTTGTATCTTGATGTGTCATATATTTGACTAACGCTATCCACATTGGCAGTATATTGAATTTTTGAATACCGGTTTAAAAGTGGTTTAAGTTACAAACACTATTTCACATTCAAAATTTGCACTATTTAACCCATAAAGTCATCAAGTATGGCAAAAATCTCAAGTTACATTATATTATAAATTTATCTAATTATCAGCAGACATCTATTTTAAGATCATGAAGGTTTTCATCGTATACAGTTTAAAACATCATATACCCTATAATGTTTTTTTAAACAAAAATAGAGAATTTACAAAATCACACTAGATTTGCAGCCGTACAAAATCAGCTTTTGTATGCAAAATTCAGTCTATTTTAGTCCCCCTTCAATTTCGGCTTGTGCCCCACCACTTTGTTTGCTCTTGCGACGGCACTGCATGAGTGCCTAGAGATTTATTACAATCTTTACTTCCCAAAACTTTTTTTATGCAATGTTTGAATCTATATCATACCTGGACAAATAGTTTTTCCGCCGGCCAAACATGTTACTTGGAAATTAGGGTTATCACTTGTAAAAAGGCACAATTTTTGACGCATTCTCGGCTATTAATTCCACACTTTTAAGCGCTAGCGAATCATTTGCTCATTTTGATCTCGAAACAAGCATGAAGACCTTTTTTTTGCTTTTGGAAGTCAGCTATTTTAGAAAACAAATTTTGATATTTCACATTAACATTTTTGAAAGCTCTTGCTGGTCGCACCAAAAGCTTCTGTGAGCCATATGTTTTGCAGGCTGGATCTGCATCATAAATTGCAATTTTTTCGGTGTAGGTGTGTGTGTTTTAACTCCTCTCAAACTACTGGACACACCAGCATCAAACGAGTCATAAGGGAGCTGGTGACGTCATGATGATGTGACAACCAACGATGATTTTTAATCGCGTTTCTCGAAGGAGAGAGATAGTTTTCTGCTTAAACAAAAGCCAGCACCCAACTTATCAACTTCAAGAAATCTTACCTTTTGGAAGATCAGATGATGTCATAACGATTGCAAAAATTGTTTTCTTTTTCTCAGAAAATACTGGACCTAGAAACGAGTGGCAAGCTCTTTTGGGTGATATTGACAAGGCCGTCCGAAAAATATTTTTTAACAATTTCAGCTGTTGCGATGACTCTACAAGCGAATAAGCATTTAGAAGATTTTATAAGCTTTACTATACCGAAACCACTGGACATACTAACATGAATCTCGGCAAAATTTATGATCACCCCAAAATGATTTTCATAAGTAAATGAGTGTCATAAACCTAGAGACGACAGTCACAATTGAAGGAAGACTTTGAATTTGCATTTATTAATGGAAAAAAGCGGTTTTTGTATAACAAAAGCCAGCACCCGACTTACAGGTTTTAAGAAATTTCATTTTTGGAGACTAAGATGACATCATAATTAGGGATTAAATTGTAAAAGCTGCTTTCTTTAGGCTCACGGTATAATTGGAAAAAACTAACGACTTTATTCCAAAAATTACAGCCTTAACACTAGAACTCCGGGGAAAAAAATATACCAAGAACTCCGACAATGTCGAAATCGACATTTTTCCAAAATTTAGCGTTCCTGTTACTTAAACTGTCGGTATCATTGATGGTGTATTTTTAACAAATAAACGGCACTTAGTGCTAAGTATAGTAATAGATGCTCATCTTTTAAATTTATTTAATTTTTTATGAATGAGTCTATTTTTGTCGGTATTCATCTCACTCGCGCTTTTTTGGCTTTCATTTTCGAGTCATTTACTCATATTTTGAAGTTGTATTGATGGAAGAAGTAGCACAAACCAAAGGACACTTGAAAATCATTAGCAATTCTATACGATTTTTGCATGATAATAACTATTTGTCACATAGTTCAGCTCACTAATGTGCTCTCGCCCGCTAAAAACACGTATTACACTGCGTTACTTTATAACTGGCCTGACCACATTTTGCGCACGTGTGCAACTTGCAGATGTGGCATACTGGTTTTGTAGTGTTCACACATCCTTTCACAGCACACTTCCGACGTTTAGGAGGTGGAAGGTCGTTTGATATAGGGTCTGGACAAAGTAATGCCCGCTCAGTGACGTACTTGGTTCGCAAGCTTTCAACCAAGTCCACGATAAAATCACGCCTACTGATTTCTCACCAGTGACTTTCTTATAGATAACCCATGAGTTCGAAGCTGCTATATCCAACATGTTTGTCCACGCAGCAAAGGACCACCTTCGGTTAGCCGTGTGAGTGGAATATTGCCGCAACATTTGGTCGACAACGTCTACGCCGGCCTTGTTCTTGTTGTAAAAATGAATAACGCAAGCTTTTTTCTTCTTGCTTTGGTCAATGCTGGGAGCATTGGGCATTGTGGAAATTTAATTTACACTCTTTTTTTTCTTGTACTGGTAGTATACAAAAACTATCTCTTTGCCATCATTGAAAAAATAGCTACTTTTATGCAGTTCATTGTCGTTTTTGATCATAAATTTTGTAAGCCCTTTGCTGTTGCTCCTCACCGTACGGACCATCGAAATTTTCTTTTCCAGAAGCAAAGTAGCCAAGTAGACACTTGTAAAGAAATTATCCGTAGTAACGTTGTATCCTCCCTGGTTGTGGATGCTTTGGGTCAATCTCATAACGACATCCTCTGCAAGTGGTCGCCCATGTCTCTGCTCTCTCTCTAGAGCTCCCAAGTACGGCAAAATATTGTTCACGTACTTTGAGTCAACTTCTGCTAAAATCTAAAATTTCATGCCAAACTTGTCGGGCTTATTTGGCATGTAGACGATAAATGGACACCTATTTTTCAACGGAAAAAGCTGCTCGTCTATAGTTAGGCTCCAATCAGGTGTGTAATTGAATAAGCAATTTGTCACGAAGCTTTCCAACTGCTTACAAATGTGAACAATTTGTCTTCAGTGAGCCTTTGCCCTCGCCTATCTTTGTTATCAAACCTATCTTTGTTATCAAAATCGATGCGATGGCGTAGTGGTTAGAGCGTCCGCTTCGCAGTCGGTAGACCTGGGGTTCATTCCACTTGTCTAGTCATACCGAAAGACTTTAAAAAATGGTATCGATGGCTTCCCTGCTTGACGCTCGGCATTTGTGGGAGGTTGTGGAGAACAAGCTGGCAAGCTCGCTTGCTGTGTCCTTGGGCAAGGCACTTAACGGGACGCCCCACCTTTATATGGAAAACAGGTGACCCAGAAATGGCAACTCCCAAGGGAGTGCAGAATTACCGTCCAAAACATAGCGATACATCGCTTTCTCGTGAATGGAGGGTAAATATGGCAAATAAAAAAAAAAATCTTATAAACTTCTTGATTTCTAGAAAGCAGTCTCTTGCCGTAGTATCTCGGAATATACTCGGTCCATAGGTTTTCTTCCATAGAAAATGCACAGAGTGATGTTTCCCGTTTATACCTATGGTATACTGAAATGCAATAAATGCTTCTAACTGCTCCATCGTTAGTGAGAAATTTGGATTAATTTTCCTTGCTTCCCTGTTTGTGTGAGTTTGGATGGCTCTTAGCATGTTGTTGTCAATGAATAGCTTCCAGCAGTCGTAGGGGCTAATACTTGTTCTGTGCCGTAGCGCAGGATGAACACCGGGTTTGACTCGAAAAACGTTGCCTGCTGTGGCAGGTTTCACTCTTGCAATATGAAGAGGAGCCCAAGTCACACCGTTGGTACTTGTGTGCAGCTGTGGTTGGATGACATTACCTGATGAATCATCATCATTGTCGGAGGAAGAATCACTATCAGTCACTGATTGCGCGGGGGCATCAACACTGGTGGGCACAGTAGCAATGTCCTCTTGCGCTTCTTCCTCTGGCTCTGATGCATCAGAGTCTTCGTTCAGCATATCATAGGCCTCTTCTGCAGTATATCTACAACGAAAACTATTTCTAGACATAACGTTTATTTGTTATACACAAAATTATTGCATCTGAAAAATTCAAGCTTAGTGTTACTCTATGCTCATGTAGTTTTGTCTGTAGTAGAAACTCAACCTTCACCAAACGCGAATAATAAAGCTGAATAGAAAAGCTAAAGGGCAGACTAGTCCAGATTTTAGAGAAACTGCGTGAGAATGAAACGAAAATAGGTTGGCAATGCATGAACTCAAATTTTCAGGCTAACAAGGAGACAACACATTTTAGAGCACAAAACAGAATGGTGTCAATGCATTTAGAATGCTGGATAACAATGCAGTAGCTACCACCTTTTCACATATTTCTACTTCTAAACTGATATGAAACGGTAATTAACCCGATTTTCTGCAATCAAAGCTTGTAGAATTGAACAAATGCTCTCAAGCTAATAAAAAACGCACTCTGTCGAAATCGACACGTACGGAATTCTAGGTATAAGTTCTAATTGCTTCTGCTCCGTAAGTCGTTCAAACAAAAACTTTATATTAAAATAGACTGTAGCAAAATTTGTTCGACAGTGTGAAATTTCAGGACATTACAATCACGAAAAGTACAAAAAAATTAGCGTTGAAAAACCAAAATGTCGAAATCGACATAGTCCGGAATTCTAGTGTTAAAACTTGTCAAAACATAATGTGAACGTTTCGGCCCTCAATTGGTGCCATTTTTAACGCAAATAATGTACAACCAAAAGAATACACTGGTCAACAAAAAAAAGTTTTTGTTTGCTACACTTTACAATGTTTGGTGTTATTACCTATAGCTGGTTCGCTGATTCCAAATCTGGTGTTAGATTTTGTCTATCACGTCACGTTTTTGGTTTGCTAATATGCATGTATCTAACAACATTGTAGATAATAGTGTGCTTCTTGTTGCACCATTTAAAACCATAGCTTACCACTGGAAAACGTAAAGCTGGCATCAAAACTTAGAGACAGTTTAGATTCACAATATAAGCAACACAAAATAAATGTTTTTAGCATGCAATAACAGTAAAAGCAATAGATCGAGCGCTAGAAGTGTTAAAGGCATTTAGCTTTTCTCTTGTATGATGAGCGCTTACAATCACGTAGTAGAAACCACCAGAAATCTCCCATCATGTTGGCATCAGATCTACCTCGATAACGGCTTTCCATCACAGATATATCCTGATGGAACCATTCCCCTTGCTCATCACTTACAGCGCCAAGATTAGGTGGAAAAAAGTCCAGAAGTGAATGCAAAAAGTGCATTTTAAGAGACATACGAGATCCTAAGTTTTCATACGCTTTCAGCATGTTGTCTACCATGTCAGCATATTCATTGTGTCTGTAGTTTCCCAAAAAATTGTTCACCACCAATTTAAACCCTTCCCGTGCTGCAAGCTCTATTGTGTTAAGCCGTTCTTGGGAACCATCATCAGCCATGAACTTTCTGATCTCAGGACATATAAAAATACCAGCTTTTAATTTTGCATGACTCTTTTCAGCTCCGAATAGCTCTTTGAGATACTTAAATCCTTCCCCATGTAGATCCATGGCTTTCACAAAATTTTTTTATTAGAAAAGATGAAAAGTGGTACAAAATTTCTATTCCCGGGCCAAAGATTATAGAACCAGCCAAGAACTTGCAACAAGTTGTGAAATACGAGCGTACTACCATTATCACCAAATAATTTATTTTTGTAATTGTCAAACTCACGGCGCCCACATTCAACTTCGGCTTCGCACCCCTGCACTTATTCATAGAAACGGATAAAATTTGTAAAATGATAAAGAGTTTGTGAGAAAAACCAGCCTCAAGTCAAGATATTAATACGACGATTGATATTAGGGGTGTAGGGATGCCCACATTTGTACCAATTTACCTTTGCTGCTCTCAAAAATGTCATTTGAGTGAAGCAGGCGCAGCCGGCTAAATCAGTGGTTCCCAACCTTTGCAATGGCTCGCACCCCTAAAGTATTTTAATATGTTCTCGCACCACTAAAATATCCTAATATGTTCTCGCACCCCAAAAATATTTTATCATGTGACGAATTCATAACATGTCCCGGGCCAAGATGTGGGCCAACTCTGAAGTCACTGCTGAAATTGGATGTGTTGACCTTTTTTTTCTTTTGGAGATCAGCATCATCTCGGGGTGAATTGAAGGCCATGCACTAGGCATGCTGTAATTGGACACAGATTGTGCAAAACAATTAGCGCTGGATGAACTGAGCATGACAGTACAGAAATGCTACACAAAAATCTAAATGACCTTCTCGCCCCCTTAATTGAGAACCCCTGGGCTAAAGTAATATTTCTAACCCGACATAACTGACTGATGATCCTGCTGGGTGACGCCGGTTAGTCTTATAACAAGTAAGTGTGTGACTGAATTTTGTTTGTAAATTGGGTTCAGCAAAAAGAAACTTTGATTTATTGGCTCCAGAGATTTTTTAATTGGACTCGATTCGAATACGAGTCACTAGTTGGTTTGTAGACTCTAACCCCTTTCGATTGCTCTGTAGAAAAGATTGAAGTCGAGTCCGAGTTCTCAGATTCATGCGAGTGAACTCGAGTCCGTCTCAAATCATTGCAACTTTGTTGACAGTGCTTTGGCTCAAACAGTCAAGAGTAGTACTGCTCTTTAAATTGAAAAGCTATTTGGGTGTGGAAAGTAAAAAGTGTTTAAAAAACAGGAAAAATTTTATATTTTTAACCATTTGAGATTATTTTTACCGGTTTGAAAGCCATGCTGTCTTTTGAGTGACTACATGTTCTAGAAAATACGAATAAATTTCAAACTTACAAATAATCATCGGAGGAGTTGATTTGCATAATATCTCTAAATCGTTTGTTTTCTTCGTCCACTAAACTCTGTACAGTCCCTTTTGCTTTTCCAATTAGAAATATGGTCGTGAATTGAGCCCCATCAATAAATTTCACCGAGCCCCAAGTACGTCGAATTGTTTCTCGTCGCTTAAAGTTATTTGCAGCCGATTTTACAAAGGTGTACATTTTCCATTTAACATCTGTAGTACACAAGAACACTTTATTATCTAAGGCGAAAGTACGCAAAAATCTTATTGGTGGTACAAAATTTTAATATAACTTTGAAAAAAGCTGTTTGAACCATAAGCTTTTCGTAGCGCTCAGTTTTCGTGACATCAGTGGCAAAATCGCGTCAAAAGTGAAGATCTAGAGTGAGTAAGCGTTTTATGTGGTTAATTTGGACGTTAGGCAATCAAGACAAGCCAACGATAGCGCTAGTATTGCAAAGCGCGCCAAAGAAAGATTTCGCAATAGCGAAAGTTAGAGAAAGCACAGCTGTAGGCCAAATGCCGCGATTATCGAAAGAGTTTGAAAGCCTAAGCAAACTCTTTCTGTCTGCATTAAACCAGGCGCCTGGTCTTGATATATAAGCAGCCTCTGAGAGATTGAGGTGGAAAGAGCTGCGTGCTGTGGCGAGGATTGAAAACAACTTGTTATCATAGTTTAATGCACATTGATCATTTTCTGAAAGATGTTGACCAATGGCAGAGTCACAATCCGGTTTGGTGTCGTTTCGTTTTCGCGATCTGTGTGGTTGAGAGCGGCGTGGACGGGTCAATTGTTGTCTTAGCCATTGCGGAACATGTTGCTTGATGCGATCCTGTAGCCGTTGAGATGGTCGCCCTACGTACCGACTATCACAGTGGCTCTTATATTCATATATGACAGAACTTTTCTGAGTGGTAGGTAGAACATCCTTGCGAGCCACAGGCAGCCTGCGCTTTGACGTAAAGACCAAGCGAGTGCTGACAGAACCATAGCAGCTTTCCTCGGCGGTTTTGACTAGTTTTTCCAATTTTGTGGAGGGCTTGCCAATCCAAGAGACCATCAAGTACACCGGGCACTTTTCTGGACCGAATCGCTAAAGGGTGGAACACTGAGCGATTTTCTTGGTGTTCTGGGCGTTGATTACGTTTTTAGAATAGCCATTGTCCAGTAATACTTTCTTGATCCGTTTTATTTCTCCATTGAGTCTACGCTAGGTGCAAATCATGAAGGCTCGATAGACTTGTTTTATGTTTGTGAGGACTAAAGGACGTATCCTTAAAACGTCACCTCTCAAACGTAAAACAAGTCTAACATCTACATTGGTACATCGAGCCTTCTTGATTTGCACCTAGCGAAACAAGATCTGAACCTAAAGCGAACGATACATTACATCAAAACGAACGAAACAAAAGAAGCTACAAGATGACTGCGTCATTGTCTTGTGACCAGCTTGAAACAAGCAAAGAACATTCGGTCCAAAGGACAACAAGAAAGTTACAATCACCTGAACGACAACATGCAGTGGAAGATAAGTGCTTTGAGGCAGAACCAACAATATTTCAAGACAAAACTTGTCTTTCAAAACCAAAACGTTAATCTTAGCAGAAAAACAACACAAAATCATGACATCAGAACCCATTGCAATAACCCAACAACAATCTTTAACTAACAGCGACGGAGAAACCCGGCGACGACAAGACACTAATCAAACAAATAAAATCCTTGAAGGCGACGAAGAGATGAAAATAAGACAAAAACGCGAGTCAAATAAAAGACAGCGTCCAAACTCAAACTCTGACCCTATTTCCCCTCTTTACAAAACTCTTAATATAGATAACCTGAACAACTTCACCTCAGAAAAGAGTATTTTCACGACGCCTGACTCTAGAAAAGAATCTTTTGGAAATGACCTATTTAAAGAAGCCTATTTAAAATGTTGCCTTGAATCTATTAAACATTGTATTGATAATACATTAACATGCAAATGCAACCTTCGTAATGATAAATGTAAATGTGGTTGAAGAAGATATAAGATACATCTTCCTTTGTATCAATGTGATAATTGTGACACTGTTCTAGTTGAATGTCCCACGCTGAAACCCCTAATAAGAAAAGAGAAACAGAAAATCGTGAAATAGAATGCAAGAAAAGTAAAATTTTTTTTGAGTTAAGTACTTTGATGAATTGATCTGCGTGACTGAACCCACAGCAAACAGTTTGGTTAGATCAACTTTTTTTACTGTCCAAAGAATTAAGTTTTCAAGTAGACTTTCTGTGATGTTCGTGGTTTTCATGCAAACTTTCTGTTTTGTGTAATTATTATGTTATGGTTTTTTCCTTATTGTTTGTTATTTTGCCTTAACAAATAATAAAAAAAGATAGTCACGAAAAGCTTATGGCTCAAACAGCTTTTTTCAAGGCTATATCAAAATTCTGTACCACTTTATTATCTCGAAAAACTACCACTACGACCAGAGACGTAGCAGCCGCCCCCCAAACCCCCCAATTGGGGGGGGCCCAGGCCAACTTTGGGGGCCCAAGTTAGTCTGAAATTGCTCTTTGGCTACGTGACTATTTTCAGTTCAGCAGACTTGTTTACAACCGATTTAAACTGTAGGAAGAAATTGGCTTGTGACATCATAAGTGAATGCGTACGTCATTTTATCTCGCAGAATCTAGAATATTTCGATTGATTTTCTGGTAGAATCTTGAATATTCGATTGACGTAACAATGCCGTTGTTACGCAACAATCATAGAATGGTCTGGAATTCTGTTTGGCTATAAATACCGGGACAATATATATACACTGCAGAGTGCAGATAAAGTATTTTATTGACATTGTATAGAATGAAACGTTCAAAAAGTGGTGCTCAAAAGAGAAAAGAAGCAGCCACTGCTCGAGATGCTGTAGCGAAATTGCCCAAGATGACAGATTTTTTCAAGATTACTGAGCAGAGTAGACCTGGCACTAGTACCGAGAGGGATGAAGAAAACTATAGTGTACAAGAAAAAGAAGACTATCACGATCAGCATCAAAGTGATTGTGAATTTCCAGAAAATGTAAGTTGTGATTTACCTGCCAATACGCAACCTTCAATATCAAAAATATCTGAATCTCAATTTACCCCTATCCCTGATGACCCATGTAAATGGCCTGAAAGTATTTCTGATGCTCAACGATGTGATATAGTAAAGCGTGGACCACATCAACTAATAATGAATTTTCCATATAATAACACAACTCCAAGGCGACGTTTTTCCTCCAACCATTATAAACGTGTGTTACCTAATGGTGAAAGTGTTTCACGGTCGTGGCCAGTCCCGTAGCACTCCAACTTCGGGCCCCCCCCAAAGTAAGCGCAAGAGCCCCTGCGCACAGGTCATATCACTTTAGAGGTGTAAAATTGAAAAGCTGCATTAAGAAAATACACCACAATTTGTACATAAGTAAACAGGCTAATGTCAGAATAAAGCATGCCGATACCGAAGGTGCAAGTCATAAAAAATTCGGCACCGATGCCAGAGTTTAGTAGGACATTTATGCAGACACTGCGAAACGAAAGCAATGACACTGAAAAACATGAAAAAGTTATAAAAACACAGTATCATTTAAATAGTCTGGAGCGAACCTTTTTGTTCGCAAATGCTGTTATGACATTGTCATAATCAAGAGATCGGGCGCAGTCATTTTCGATTGACAACATGGCTAATGAAGATAGTCTACTGTCTGTCATAGACGTTCTATTAAAAGTTTTGATCAGTTTCAATTTGCTGAAGCTTCTATCAGCGCTGGCAACAGTCACGGGGCAAGTTAGTAAGATTCGAAGTGCGATGTACACATTCGGATACAATTCAAATAAATGAGTCTTTAGAAGATAGTTCAGAAAGTCTTGAGCCGTATTGAGATTGCGTTTTTTTTGTAAAATTAAAACAAACCGCTGGAGCTCAGCGCTCATTTCATCAGAATCAATGTCACCGAACTTTTTTTGGAACTCTTTACAGCAGGTAAGAAGAGCATTTTCTTGTTGCACAAGCAAAAGTTTGTCTCGTGTGTACAAAAACGAAAAGGCGGAAGAAACCTCACGTAACAAATTAAAGCGCTCCTTTATTGACATAATAGCCTGGTCTACTAATGGATAGAAAAAGTTGCTTTTAAATTTCAGTTCAGGAGTAGCTCGTTGTTCCTCTTCACCTTGGTAATCAAACAATCTTCTTTTCTTTCCACTTCTTGACGGAGGAAAAGAAGGATCAATATCCAATTCCTGTGCTATTTCAACAGCAGATGTTGCGGCACTGTCATAACCCGTTGTGCGATAGTTTTGCAAAAACTTTTCAGTTGCCTGGATTTCCGTTTCCATTGTATGAAGGGAGACTCCGTACGATTGAAGAATCTTGCTTGCTTTATTGACTTGGAATAGGATATCATACCAAATAAACACCGACAAAAGAAAACTCCATTTTGATAAATGAGCTATCAACGATTTTGTTTCTGAGGCAGCTCTTCCATCTTTTCTTTCTATGGAAATGGCTTCCAAGTCTTTCAGTGCCAGCAACACCTCTTTTAAATTGTATCGAAGAGGTTTGATGCATTTAATTCTGCTTTCCCAACGAGTATCAGATTGTGACTTTATGGACAGCTCCACATGTTTCTTCAAAATTTCCCAACGCTGAGCAGAGGAAGAAAACAGCACATACAACCTTGTAAGTACTCCAAAAAATGTCAATGCTTCCGTCGATCAATTAGCACTGTCAACAACAACTAAGTTAAGGGTATGGTTTGCACAGGGCACGTAAACAGCTTTGGGATTGATGTCTAGCATTCTTGCTTGGACCCCAGAATGTTTTCCTTTCATGTTAGCACCATTATCATATGACTGACCTCGACAATCAGACAATTCGAGTTGCAGTTCGGTCGCTTTTTCTAAGAAAGCGTCCAACAAGCCTTTCCCAGTACTGTCACTTATTCTCAAGTAGCCAAAAAATGTTTCTTTAACAACAGCAGCTTCTTCATTACATAGTACATAACGGAGAATGACAGACATTTGTTCATGATGTGACATATCTGGAGTGCAGTCGAAAATTATAGAAAAATATTTTGCCAATTTCAATTGCTGTAAATTTTCTTTTTCAACTTCTGTCGCTAGCAATTCAATTAGTTCATTTTGTATGGTAGGACTCAAATAGTGATCTTTAGTGTTTTTATTCTTGATTCTGTCTTGAAGCTCTTTTAGGATCGGATCTCTTCTTGCCAAAAGCTCAAATATACCCAGAAAATTTCCATTGTGAGGAGATCCTAAGACTTCTTCAGATCCTCTAAAAGCAAGATTCCTTTCCGATAGAAACAAGGCAATGTCGATAAGTCTCTCTAAAACATTTCTCCAAAAACGTCTTTCATTGAAAAAAATATTCATCTCGCGTTTGTCGATAGTGGATGAATTTCTTATCCCTTCAGCTAGCAACATCCATTGACTGCAGCATTCTTGGTGGGAAATGCCGTTTTCATGGTCTTTCAGTTTTTTCGAAAAACCCTCCCATGTATTTATACCACTACAAAAGGGGCTTAGTGTTTTTCCAAATAGCTTACAACAAAAGCAAAAAACTCGATCTGATTCCCCAGAATAAACTAGCCACGACCGTGAAACACTTTCACCATTAGGTAACACACGTTTATAATGGTTGGAGGAAAAACGTCGCCTTGGAGTTGTGCTATTATATGGAAAATTCATTATTAGTTGATGTGGTCCACGCTTTACTATATCACATCGTTGAGCATCAGAAATACTTTCAGGCCATTTACATGGGTCATCAGGGATAGGGGTAAATTGAGATTCAGATATTTTTGATATTGAAGGTTGCGTATTGGCAGGTAAATCACAACTTACATTTCTGGAAATTCACAATCACTTTGATGCTGATCGTGATAGTCTTCTTTTTCTTGTACACTATAGTTTTCTTCATCCCTCTCGGTACTAGTGCCAGTCTACTCTGCTCAGTAATCTTGAAAAATTCTGTCATCTTGGGCAATTTCGCTACAGCATCTCGAGCAGTGGCTGCTTCTTTTCTCTTTTGAGCACCACTTTTTGAACGTTCATTCTATACAATGTCAATAAAATACTTTATCTGCACTCTGCAGTGTATATATATATTGTCCCGGTATTTATAGCCAAACAGAATTCCAGACCATTCTATGATTGTTGCGTAACAACGGCATTGTTACGTCAATCGAATATTCAAGATTCTACCAGAAAATCAATCGAAATATTCTAGATTCTGCGAGATAAAATGACGTACGCATTCACTTATGATGTCACAAGCCAATTTCTTCCTACAGTTTAAATCGGTTGTAAACAAGTCTGCTGAACTGAAAACAGTCACGTAGCCAAAGAGCAATTTCAGACTAACTTGGGCCCCCAAAGTTGGCCTGGGCCCCCCCAATTGGGGGGTTTGGGGGGCGGCTGCTACGTCTCTGGTCGTGGCTAGTTTATTCTGGGGAATCAGATCAAGTTTTTTGCTTTTGTTGTAAGCTATTTGGAAAAACACTAAGCCCCTTTTGTAGTGGTATAAATACATGGGAGGGTTTTTCGAAAAAACTGAAAGACCATGAAAACGGCATTTCCCACCAAGAATGCTGCAGTCAATGGATGTTGCTAGCTGAAGAGATAAGAAATTCATCCACTATCGACAAACGCGAGATGAATATTTTTTTCAATGAAAGACGTTTTTGGAGAAATGTTTTAGAGAGACTTATCGACATTGCCTTGTTTCTATCGGAAAGGAATCTTGCTTTTAGAGGATCTGAAGAAGTCTTAGGATCTCCTCACAATGGAAATTTTCTGGGTATATTTGAGCTTTTGGCAAGAAGAGATCCGATCCTAAAAGAGCTTCAAGACAGAATCAAGATAAAAACACTAAAGATCACTATTTGAGTCCTACCATACAAAATGAACTAATTGAATTGCTAGCGACAGAAGTTGAAAAAGAAAATTTACAGCAATTGAAATTGGCAAAATATTTTTCTATAATTTTCGACTGCACTCCAGATATGTCACATCATGAACAAATGTCTGTCATTCTCCGTTATGTACTATGTAATGAAGAAGCTGCTGTTGTTAAAGAAACATTTTTTGGCTACTTGAGAATAAGTGACAGTACTGGGAAAGGCTTGTTGGACGCTTTCTTAGAAAAAGCGACCGAACTGCAACTCGAATTGTCTGATTGTCGAGGTCAGTCATATGATAATGGTGCTAACATGAAAGGAAAACATTCTGGGGTCCAAGCAAGAATGCTAGACATCAATCCCAAAGCTGTTTACGTGCCCTGTGCAAACCATACCCTTAACTTAGTTGTTGTTGACAGTGCTAATTGATCGACGGAAGCATTGACATTTTTTGGAGTACTTACAAGGTTGTATGTGCTGTTTTCTTCCTCTGCTCAGCGTTGGGAAATTTTGAAGAAACATGTGGAGCTGTCCGTAAAGTCACAATCTGATACTCGTTGGGAAAGCAGAATTAAATGCATCAAACCTCTTCGATACAATTTAAAAGAGGTGTTGCTGGCACTGAAAGACTTGGAAGCCATTTCCATAGAAAGAAAAGATGGAAGAGCTGCCTCAGAAACAAAATCGTTGATAGCTCATTTATCAAAATGGAGTTTTCTTTTGTCGGTGTTTATTTGGTATGATATCCTATTCCAAGTCAATAAAGCAAGCAAGATTCTTCAATCGTACGGAGTCTCCCTTCATACAATGGAAACGGAAATCCAGGCAACTGAAAAGTTTTTGCAAAACTATCGCACAACGGGTTATGACAGTGCCGCAACATCTGCTGTTGAAATAGCACAGGAATTGGATATTGATCCTTCTTTTCCTCCGTCAAGAAGTGGAAAGAAAAGAAGATTGTTTGATTACCAAGGTGAAGAGGAACAACGAGCTACTCCTGAACTGAAATTTAAAAGCAACTTTTTCTATCCATTAGTAGACCAGGCTATTATGTCAATAAAGGAGCGCTTTAATTTGTTACGTGAGGTTTCTTCCGCCTTTTCGTTTTTGTACACACGAGACAAACTTTTGCTTGTGCAACAAGAAAATGCTCTTCTTACCTGCTGTAAAGAGTTCCAAAAAAAGTTCGGTGACATTGATTCTGATGAAATGAGCGCTGAGCTCCAGCGGTTTGTTTTAATTTTACAAAAAAAAACGCAATCTCAATACGGCTCAAGACTTTCTGAACTATCTTCTAAAGACTCATTTATTTGAATTGTATCCGAATGTGTACATCGCACTTCGAATCTTACTAACTTGCCCCGTGACTGTTGCCAGCGCTGAAAGAAGCTTCAGCAAATTGAAACTGATCAAAACTTTTAATAGAACGTCTATGACAGACAGTAGACTATCTTCATTAGCCATGTTGTCAATCGAAAATGACTGCGCCCGATCTCTTGATTATGACAATGTCATAACAGCATTTGCGAACAAAAAGGTTCGCTCCAGACCATTTAAATGATACTGTGTTTTTATAACTTTTTCATGTTTTTCAGTGTCATTGCTTTCGTTTCGCAGTGTCTGCATAAATGTCCTACTGAACTCTGGCATCGGTGCCGAATTTTTTATGACTTGCACCTTCGGTATCGGCATGCTTTATTCTGACATTAGCCTGTTTACTTATGTACAAATTGTGGTGTATTTTCTTAATGCAGCTTTTCAATTTTACACCTCTAAAGTGATATGACCTGTGCGCAGGGGCTCTTGCGCTTACTTTGGGGGGGGCCCGAAGTTGGAGTGCTACGGGACTGACTACGACCAACGAAGTTTCACATAATACAAAGAGATTTTGGAAAGATTGCATTACTTACAGTACAAATTACCTGTAAACCAGACGTATTGCATGATATGTGTTTAAGTATTTTCAACCGTGACATTATTGTGACTATTTTAATCAACTGTCACATAAAATAAACTTATGCAAAACGTTTAAATACTTAATACACCAAACATAAATTACCTACCTATTTATTTGGACTTCTTTCTACTTTTTGATGAACTACCTGCACTACATCATTTATCTGTTTAGTTTTTCTTTAATTTAGCTTCTTCTTGCTCTCAACTTTTTCTTTATGATCTTACTTCGAGTGAAACTCTCAAATGGAAGCTCGTTACTGATGAATGAAAAAGTTATGAATCTCAACTTCTAATTGCTGTTGTTGTTGTGGTTACCCTTTCTCTTCGTCGGGATAGAGGTACAACACTAATGGCAATCAAGGTTCACGCCGTCAACCTAATTGAGTTAGGCTAGGAGAAAGGTGGCAACCTATTTCAAACTGCACAACTGGTGAATGACTGGTAGCCCCACCACCAACACGGCAGACTACTGCCAGTGGTGGGCACCCCGGTGTCGCCGCTTACGACATGCTGGGTGAGCAGTTTCACAATTGTAACCGGATGAAGTACTGGTACACACCTGTTTGCCGCGTAAAAATGGAGCCATCCCGTTTAGTGCCTTGCCCAAGGACATAACAAGCAAGCTTGCCGGCTTGTTCTCCACACCATCCCATTTTTATGCTAAGCGCCAAGCAAGGAAGCTGTGAATCCCGTTTTTTGAAATTTTTTGGTATGACTTGACTTAGGCAATGAACCTCAGGTCTACCGACTACGAAGAGGACGCTCCAATCACTATACCATCGCGCCGGTTCTAATCGCTCGCGTAATTGTTATATGTCTGCATTCTTACATTTGCTGTTTAGGTGAGTTGTCTTGCATTCATTACACGAAAAATTGTTTATTTTTAAATGCTATGAGTTAAATCTCTTCAGTATTGCAGCAAGGCTATTAGCAATGATTTTACCTTTTACATTTTTACAACTTTCTCGTTGTATATTGAAAATCTTCGTATTGTAAGCTTCTTTAAACTGGATTTTTGGCCGTAAAATCAATCTGATGAATTTCTCTGTATCGGCCTTTGTTGAATCATTTTGCACTTTGATCATGGGCCGTGTTGACACATGTGTGATTGAAAAGTTGTTTCTATTTCTGACAACATGGTTAGACTCATCAAGAAAACTGCAAAACAAATAAACTTCTCAAAACTGTTTTGGTAGAGTTCTCAGTTTTAAAAAATTTTAACAGCTTTTACCCAATTATTTTCACCAATGTTACGGTCAAAAATTGGTTGCATTGTAAGTGCAGATATAACTAAATTGCTTTATTGAAAAACATTTTTGTTCACAAATCACCAAAAAAGCCTTACATATTTGGAAAGTGACATAAACTAAATTTTCTGAGGGGAGAAAAAGATAACACTTTATGAAAATCATTAAAAATTACTGGCTAGATGATTAGGGCTGTAAAGTAATATTCATATTCTTACAAGTTACATTTGAGCTTTTGATGCAAAGCCTAAATCTTATAACGGTAATGCACGTTGCAAGTATTTTGATGAGTTGGCACTTTCTATTTTGTTGATACAACGCCGGGCAGCCATTTAGGGTGACTGATTAAATAATATTAGTGGTAGGGGTGTATGCAAAAATTGGGCTGTGCCATGCTCCACTACTTTTTCGTTTGACAGCAAAGCCAAAAATCAGCTTAATTAGTATACGTGCGTGATTTTTGAAACAAAGTTTTTCATATTTTGACCTCGAAACATCGATTTTTAGCTAAATTTTGAAAGATCGTTAAGGCAATGGTGGGTTTTTATAGAACAACATGTTATGCGCTCCCTTATAAAAATTTTTGATACTCTGGTGCTAGGTAGTTCCCACTGGAGTACTCTGTAGCTCTACCTTTCGACCACATACCACTAAAAGAAAGCATGCCAGACAAAACAAAATTAAATTCGTTTTAGGGAAAAATATAAATATCAAATATTATCTGGTTAACGTTTAAAAGAAGTTATTGTATTTGCTTTCTTTCTGTGAGCTGCAATCCACTTTCTTGTTCGATGGATTATATTTTATCACTGCATTTATGTGGGCATATATAAAATGCTTCTTTGCTTCTCAAAGAGCTAAATCTTGCTGTTAAATCACCAACGTGATATACTGGTGTGATATGTTTACCTACGACTATTACATTCCCCCTTTGTTGAAAATCAAAACTGAACATGTTTGCTACTGTCACGAATAAGTAAATTTGCGTTGAAAGAATAGTTTTATATACTGTATATATAGTTTATGTAATGTGTCGTTTTGTTTTGTCGTAATTATTTTAATTGTAATTCTGCATTTGAAAGCCTAAACTTGGTTTTATGTTTCGGCTGTTTTCGCAAAGACCTTTTTTTTTCTTTCGCATTAAGGTTTGGAACTCACACGCCTCTTGATGTCACAATGGTTGACAACATGATTAAGTTTCAAAGTATTCCAGTGAATCTTGTTTCTTCTCGAAAATTTTTTTTTATTGCCGATTATGAAATTTATTTGCGGTGCTTTTTTTGTGCCACGTGATGTTCTGGCATTTTCTGGAAGCTCGCCTCCTTCTTAAATAAGGCGGCGAGGTTTTCACGCATTCAGAGTGGCAGAGAGAATAGTGGAAAAAGAAAGTGGTGTGGTGTCTGTGGTGATTTACTGGGGATTCTTTTAGCAGTTATTTGGTGGAGTTATTTTTGACTGTTTCCTGGTTGTTATATTAAAGTGTCTTATTTTCTGTGATCGTTGAGCGAACGAGCTTGAAGTCTTGAAGTATTATTTCTGTGAGTATATTGTTCTGTTCTTGAAGTGGTTCAAAGTATTTTAGTAGAAGCCAATTGTTTCCTAGCTATTAAGCTGCAGCCAGACCTAATTATTTGAGCGATATTATACGTCGTCTCAATTTTAAAAAGTAAATCAAGATTGAGATAAAACGAAAATTCTATTGCAACGCGACATCTGGGGGCTCGTTCGGGATACATTTTTATCGGTTGGTAAATTAAAATGGCTGCGGAAGAACTTAATATGGAGAAATTGAAGGACTTGAAAAGACAAGTAGAATCGTTGGGCTTGAATGAGAATTCTAACGGAAGAATGGCGCCGAATGAGAGACGCTGATGCTGAAGAACGAAGGTCAGCAGTCCAGGCTGAAGAACAAAGGATAGCAGCCCAGGCTGAAGAACGGAGAACAGCGGCCGAAGAACGGAGAATAGCGGCTGAAGAAAGGAAGGCTGAGCTTGAAGTTGAAAAGCTAAGGTTGGAACTGGAAGCGAGGAGGCTCTCCCAATCTCAGAATGGTGAGCAATTAAATCAAAAATTGGTGGAAAATATTGTGAGGACACCACCGTTACCATCTTTCGTGGACGGGAAGGATAATTTGACGAATATGTTCTGAGATTTGAAAGATAAGCTAATGTAGTTAAATGGAATAAAAGTACTTGGGCAACCCAGTTAAGCCTGCTGTTAACGGGAAAGGCGGTAGAAGTATATAATAGTCTGTCACCAGAAGAAGCAATGGATTATGAGCGTCTTAAAGTTGCTTTACTGGAAAGGTATGATTTTACTGAGCGCGGATACCGTGAGAAATTTCGAGAAGCTAGACCGGAAGGACACGAAAGCCCAAGTCAATTTATATTTAGGTTAAAAAACTATTTCACCAAGTGAATAGAGTTGGCCGAAGTGGAGCAAATCTTCATGGGCGTGGTTGATTTGATAGTACGTGAGCAGTTCACCAGCTCCTGCCCTTAAGGATTTATCAATATGGCTGAAGCAGAGCAACCCAAATACTTTAGATAAACTGTCGCAGTTGACTGATCAATATTTGGAAGCGCGCAATCAGAAGCTGTCGAGTAAGGAAGTGATCAAACGTGATAGCGCAAGAGCCAGTTTGAAAGACAATCATAATGGATATCCTTCTGCGAGTACCCTGAAATGCTTTCTATGTAATCGCGTTGGTCACCGGGCGATTGAACGTCGTGTTAAACCAGAAGGAGGACGCAACGAGTCTAACAAACCAGCTAGACACGCCTTTACATGGTAACAATGTGGTAAAATTGGGCATGAGAAGAAGTTTTGTCGAAACATATCTTCGCCCTCAAGCTGTTCCTCGGGGTGGAGGCAACTCCCTTAGACCCACGTCACAACCGTACCGAGTTGGATGCACTGCGCAAGTTGAAAGATTATCGGATGAGGCCAAAGCGAAGAATGAAGAATATTTGGGGCTCAAATCTGGAGAGAAAATTAAAGTCGTGCGTAATGATGCCTACCTGAATAATGAAAGTAGGAAGTGTATACCTCTTGGGAACGGAAAGGTGGGTGAGAATGAAGTTGAGGTTCTTTGTGATACAGACTGCAATGACGTTATTGTCAGGAAAGAGTTGATGAAAGACGATGATTTTACTGGTAGCATGGGTTACGTGATGGCTATCGACCGAACATTGAAGGAGACGAGACACCCATTGCTGAGATTAAAGTGGACACGCCCTACTATACGGGAGTAACTCAAGCCATATGTTTGCGAGACCCTTTATTCGACCTGGTCGTTGGAAAAATTCCTGGGGCATGAAATCCAGATGATCCTGTTCCTGATGTGGAAGCGTGTGCCGCTGCGGTCACGAGGGCACAAGCTTGGAAAAATGCCACGATCTAACTTTTAGTTGCAAAAGACGTAACGGCTCACATTTCCGTCACAAAGGATGAATTAGCAAAACTGCAACAGGAAGACACTACTTTAGAAAAATACGTGGACCTGAAGGATGCTGTTAGAAAAGGGGACTCCGAAATATATTATGAAAAGCGTAGACCACTCTTAGATTTTAAATATGATCAGTGTGGTCGAAAAACATTCCAGCAAAATTTTGATAAATGCAATATAACATTTTCAGATAGTCAAGATGGTTGAAATTCTTGTTAGAAATAAGTTCAAGTTATTAATATCCAACGATATTTATTGATCAGTGGTATCAGTCGTGCTAAGTTTGATGGGTACATCTGACAGTTTCGGAGGAATTAAACACACAAACAGAATTGCTCATTATGTATTACAAGAGAGCGACAGCATTGCCAGTTTGCATCAGCATAGCCAGCTTTACTAAGATAGATAATTTAGCATCTTTGTGTCACTATACCATCAGTTAGTCGTGTTTATTAAACAGTTTTAAGAAACATATACAGTGGCTTCTCAGGAAAGAAGAAGTGTGGCAGAAAACGCATAACTACCCCATGAAATCATGCTTTTCTTGTCAGACTGAGCAAAATCGATGTCGAAAAGACTGGCTACAATATATTGAAAGAGTTTTTTTACGGTAATGGTAAAATCAGTTCAAGTATAGTCCGGAAGTGTCTTCTATTCGCTTGGTTGATAAGCAATTTTTTACAAAAAAATGCCAAAAATAAAATGGAATAGGCACAAACTATAAAGCATGAATTGTTGGCGAGAGGAAAAAGGTACTTTTTTTTTATCAAAGCTAGTTTTCGTACGAGGTCAGCACAATCAATTGGGACAAAAAAGTGTTAGATAGCTGGTTTAATCAAGTTACAAAAGCAAGGCTGTTAAACATCCCTTAAGAAGTTAATTTATGTGAAGTGGAGTGGACTGCTGACGCCCATTAAAAGAATGATAATTTCTGATTGCTAAGTGCACATCTCAAGAAGCTAAGTCGTTCTTGATATGGGCGTTTTATCCAAACCCACGGTGACCAAAACACCCCATAACATATTTTTCAAGGGTACTTTGTTTCATTTATGTGACTTGATTAAACCAGCCACCTAGCACTCATTTGTCCCAATTGATTGTGCTGACCTCGTACGAAAACTAGCTTTGATAAAAAAAAAGTACCTTTTTCCTCTCGCCAACAATTCATGCTTTATAGTTTGTGCCTATTCCATTTTATTTTTGGCATTTTTTTGTAAAAAATTGCTTATCGACCAAGCGAATAGAAGACACTTCCGGACTATACTTGAACTGATTTTACCATTACCGTAAAAAAACTCTTTCAATATATTGTAGCCAGTCTTTTCGACATCGATTTTGCTCAGTCTGACAAGAAAAGCATGATTTCATGGGGTAGTTATGCGTTTTCTGCCACACTTCTTCTTTCCTGTGGAGTCACTGTATATGTTTCTTAAAACTGTTTAATAAACACGACTAACTGATGGTATAGTGATGCAAAGATGCTAAATTATCTATCTTAGTAAAGCTGGCTATGCTGATGCATACTGACAATATTGGCTCTATTTCCTAGGGTAATATTTGTCATTGCCACTACCTTGTTGATACCACAACAACTAAGGTTAATATCCTAGCTGGATTTATTGATGTTACTTATTTCCCTAAGACAAGTTATGACATCAAATAGTATTCATAACTTGTTCTAGAATGTCGGTTCCTTTATTTTTAGGTAAAAAATGAGCAACAAGCACTAGCAATTATCCTCAACGCCGTAATCTCTCCATTAATACCTACAAATGTCAATTTTTCAAATAATTCGAGCATTTACTGAATTAAATAGTTTTTAAGAGTAAAAAGTAATAATTCTGCTGTTCATATAGTTTAACCTTAACTCATTATTAAAAGTTATTTAACGATGAATACTGGAAAGGATCTAATCTAATCGAATTACAATGGAAGGTAAGATAGCACTTCATTTGATAGAAAACTTCTTCCAGGATCCGGCGATTATTGACATTCAAATACGTAATTTAAAGAATTGTTGGCTTAACTGTAGAAGAACGTGCTCCTAAGCGTATTGAACATATAAGTTTTCAGCATCTAAGACAACCAGATAAACACTCTGCAGGGCAAATCAATTGACTTTGCAGCTCAAAGATCTGTGCGCCTGTGTAAAGCCTGAAATGAACTAAACCTATATGACAGTCAGTTGTTTCTCTTGGTATTTCGTTAAAGACTAGGCCAAATTATTGTGACATAGAGAGACACCACTGTCCATAACTTTTGTTCCAACAGAGACCTCACTCTAGTTTTTGGCGTATGAGTAGGTTAAAGATGAAGTAGTGTCTACATAAAAACATTGGCCAATTTAAAACTGCTGATTTTCATCGGTGCAAGGTCAAAGGTCAAGATTAGTTGCTATCCTATTCTGTATTGTGTCAATGACTTTATAGGTAATGTCATTTGAAAGATTTTTCTTTTTAAAAAATTTTATACCAAGATTGTAAAAATCAAATTACTCTAGAGGCACTAAAGATATGGATTCGAGGATCAGGCGGTTAAGCCTTAATTTGGGAAGGTCATAAAAGGGACCCCTGAGGAATCATGGGCCGAAACTTGCACATATTTTCTTATCGCCAGAGAAAATATTTATGCCAAAACCATAAAAATCTGAGTGACTGGTCTTCAAATCGATCCGAATTTTTGTGCTCTTGACATGAAATACGGCTATGGTGAAAGTGGGCGCTTGGTCTTTCGTAATCTTTTGTTATGAAAATCTTGTTACACAATTCTGACGATGAAGACGTTGATCGTTGAAATAGATTGTCACCATACTTCTTTTTTTGTTTACTAGGTGCATTTGCACATGTAGGCTCTTTTATTAATTTTATTGATTTTATCTTTTTTTCACAAATATAAATTACTTAATGGTTCACGCAAACGTGCTACCTAGAAACTGGAGTTGAGCGTTTTTTCACTGTAAGCATATCATTTACGATGTAGCTTTAAACTAAATAATGGTTGTTGCCTACACAAAACACTTTAATCAATGCCACTTTTAGCTTGCTATAATTGTTATTTTTACACTTCCGTTCACGCTGAACAATTTTAGTGTGCACGGCTTTATTTTCACACTTCCCTTCCGTCTCTTATCGTTTCCACCTAGCTTCGTAGCCAGAACCGATTATACTGTACTCATACCTGACCTGACCACGCTTGATCGTTTTCAGAAATCGGTACAGGCTGATATCTTTAATTTCATTTTGCTATTATTCTGTGGAATTTATTTATTCAATTCATACGTTGTAATATGACTAGGTGTTACGAAAATATAGAATAGAATTGAACTGAAGGTAACTTTTCTAATTGGTGTGTGATCACAAAGTGAGGCAGTTACCTTTCTTTAAGTATAAACACAGCAAAAGTACTTTGCTGATGTAGTTTTTAGTCATTTTACGATCAATATGATAGAAAAATTAAAGAGGCCTCGGATACGCTCGCACACCTAATAAAAAATGCATGAATGCATTCATAACAGAAAAATTACGCTGATATCAACAGCGTTGTATACGCGGACGCTTTTACCCTTTTTATGGCTTGCTTGTAAACCAGCTATAGTACTGCAGGGCAATGGTAGCGGACCCAGTAAAATTAATTTTTCTTTTTTCATTCTTTTCAAAATTTAAGTTTTTGCAAAGAAAAACCCAATGGAGTCAAACTTTAACTTCTGCTACTATTTTTGACTTGAATTGTGGGCATTGGCTATTCTTGAGCCTTTAGTCATTTTGTCAACCTAGTTAGCCTACTCAAGATAACTTTCATTGTTTGGAGGCTTTACAATAGATGAATAGTATTCCAAAATCAAATTCCAAAATAGTGTTGATATTATATGATAAAAATTAGGAGTAATTCTATTTCATTGCAAAGTTCGGTTGTCTATTCTTGAAGAAAACTTTGAACATTTAAATTTCGCTGCGTGCAGTGAGGCATGTTTTTGTGCGCGCAGCCGGAAAACAAGAAAAGTTGTCAACAATATCTCTATTATTTATTGCACTTTTTTACAGGACAATAGTAATAGCTTACCCAAGCGGTACAAAGTTAGCATATTAGTAACTTACTCTTGTTGGATCTGTTGACTGTTCAAGTTTCTTTTCAGTTGAATACTTGAAATTGTAAACCCAAATATGAAAATGCAAATAACAATAATAAATATATTATGTAATTTACTTATCGATAATGCAGCCATTTTTTTATCTGAAACAATCAATAGGTTCAAAATCAGCGGCGCATTTTAGAGACAAAAGAGGTACCATTGCTTTCAAAGACAGAAGAATTGATTCCTTTCTTCATAAAACTTGCATTTTTAAGTGGTAGTTTTATTCCCCAAAACTAATTTTTTACTTACTTGTTAAGTAATCTCTCAAATCCAAGATTAACATTTTGAACCGCTATTAAATATATCTACTTATCCTTCTAGTTTCCTAGCTGATTTTTACCACCCTAACGTCTATGTTTACTTTGTACAATGTTTAAATATTGTGAAAAGCCACAGCTTTTGGCTTTCTAGCCAGCCAAAAGTAATCACTTCGTAGTCCCATGCTATTGTTTGCTTGATGTAAATATTTATTTACTGTTATAATCAACATTAAATGGTCGTACTGTGTGGAGTTTTTCTTGCCCTATTTTATCGATTGTAAGACTTTTTAATTTTAAACTGCAGCAAAAAACATCAATCTCCATAGCAAATAATACAACCAAACATGTAACTGCTGCAAAAAGTAGTCACTGTGACTGGAGTAGAGTGTCTCTCCGAAATCTAAAAAATTGACTGGTCATTATGCCACCTTTCGACTCAGTGGTGTCGTGGATTGAGCAATAGCTTTCTTGTCGGCAGTCCGTGCTTTAATTCCCTCATCGATCCATACCGTAAACCACAAAACTGGTATTCACAGGTTTTCTGCTTTGCGCTCAGCAACTGAAGCAGCGTAAAAAATCGAACTTGAAATCGAAATTATTCAGTCGCGACCCTTTTTGCCCTGGCACTAGAAAATCCGTTGCCGTTAACTGCATAATGTTTCACTACTGTGATGGTAGTTTCAAAGTTAAATGCATGATGCAAGGTCAATTCTTTTTCCATCTGTTTTTTGATTCGGTCATTTATCTATTGTGAAAGTAGCTTAAAACAGTTTTTTCAAAGAAAAATGAGGAACAGCAAGGGAAGGTGGGGGAAGTTGAGCCAGTATCCAAGTTGAGCCACCACTATTTTACGGAAAAGAAAAATTTTTTCACTATTCCAGCGACACATGTTTGTTGCTTGCATTAAGACTACAATTCTGGAATCAAAAGTAAAGTTCTTTCTTCGTTCGGTTTTGAAAGAAAGAGGTTTTAGTGAAAATCACTTTTTGTCAAATTTTTCACGTGAAAGGTTTTTCAGTTGTGAAGAAGGGTTTAGCTCTTTAAAACAATAACTGTTCTTGCTCAGCATTGTAAATAAACTATCATACTGTTGATTTACGTTGTGTATTTCGAGGAAAGAAATGTTTAAACCAGAGTTTAATAGTGTTGATCAACTTGCCTCATTGCGTGGCTCAACTTACCCCATTATCCCACTAAAAGGGTAAGTTGAGCCATTTGAGCTCTTATTTTCAATCGCGGGTAACTTGTTAATTTTTCAACATACGTAAACGAAACTTTTTATGTTGAAGAAAAATAAATGCATTTCAAGATGTAATTTAAAAATACTAAAAAAGCAAAGCATTCCTTGAAATAGGCATTTTTTTTTAAATGGCTCAACATACTCCACCTTACTCCACTATTAAAACAAGGCCAAACCAAATTAGAGAGTCTGCTAGCATTTTTGCAAGTGATAACTAAAGGCTCTCGTTCATCACCGTTAACAGTTTTGCTATACGCTAATTGAGGTTACTTTTGTTTAAAAAATTGTTGAACAACTTGGTCGTGGGATTTGCCAGACTAGGGGTCTATTAGCAAAATTAGTCAAAAAGTTTTTGATCTAACAGGATCTTCAATGGTGATGAAGGTGGTGCGTCCAGTTTTTTAAGGGAAGAAGATGGCCTCGAGCACGGAAAAAGGCTAGTCACCCTAATTGTCTCGCAGTAGAAGGGCACACGAAAGGGTTGAGGGTATCATTTGGAGAAGTCAGTCATAGAGATCAATTAGAAGCTTATCTGAAGTGTAGCACTCACCAGTGTGCTTCAGTTGCATGGCAATAGTAGTGGGTGTAGCAGTTACCTCAATTTCAGAAGAAAAGCAGCAATATTGTCAAAGTGATTACGTAAAACTGCCACTAACTCGGAAGCTTAAATAAAGTGATTTTTCACGTTGCGAATGCGATAGCAGCAATTATTCGCTGCAAAATTACTTAATGTGGCAAACCAAACTGGTGCTTGCTTGTACTTTTTGGCGACTAAAAACTTGCAGTTTGACACGTTTAATTTTTCAAAAGTGAAAAGTGTTCTACTTTGGTCGCTAGTCGCTCATAATTAATGACAATCTATGATCAAGTGGCTGCGTCACGGCGAGTAAAAGCCTTGTGTCACAAACTGATCGTCGAGTGTTGGATTAGCAACGGTGATGCAATCACGTGACTTAGTAGCGGCTACTAAACGTTTTGTGTTACCACGTAGACGTAGTTTATATTAAAAAAGCAGCTGGGAACGTTGAAGTTGACAGCAGAATATGCAAAAAGTGCATTAGTCCCAGCTAGTTATAGCGATAAACCAGAATGAGTAAATTCACTCCAAGTTACTGGCCTCGTCGCCGCGACTAATTTCGATCACACAGTAATTGCTATCACTGGAGTTTTTTGTTTAAATTTGAATCTATAATCTGAACAAATATTTGGTGAAAAATTTTTTTAATTTAGGTGACGACTTATTTGTCAATTGATACATCTTTTGTTATGTGGTTATAGGCATCTGTGGGTAAGGATAGCAATTAAATCTTCATGATATTAAACCAGAGGTTCCCAACCTTATAAGGCCTAAGTCTCCCTAACTGAAGATACAAACAGCTTGCGGCACCCGGAAACAATTTACATCAACTTTACTGGTGTACTGGTTAGAGCATCATCTTCACGCTCACTAGTCTTTGGTTTGTTTCCCTTGACAATTCATAACAAAGACTTTAAAAATGCTATTTACAAATCTCCGTCTTGGCGCCTGGCAATTGGAGTAACGTGGAGAATGAAATGCAAACCGTGAAAAATTTACTTAGGCGTGATTATGTATACTCTAGCGTTAAAAACCAGTTACAGTTGCAAGGCGCCAAAATACAGCTTGCTATTTCATTTCACAATAACATTAGTAGAAGCTTTTCTGCCACGTTGAAAATGTATTACGAAAACCACAGAAAGACCTACATGCGTAACATAATTTATTCAAATGTCAATACTAAACTAATGCATGATTTCTTGTCTAAATGACGTAGACATCTTTCAAGTTACAAGCTAAGTAATTTTTTGATCTCTTTTTGTAGTCTGAGCAATTTTATGTAGATAAGACATACTTATTTTTACTCCTACTTTACTAGCTCGTTCTCGGGCGGTACCTTTTTGAGATTAAACAAGGAAAGTTCATACACAAAATTTTCTAAGCATAGCTTAGACTGCTACATTTGTGGGACCTATGCTAGGTCCACTGTGGTGGATGGTCTGTCAGTACTCTGCGAAGCCGTATCATTCGTGAATGAATGGCAATTGTCGCAGGTGCACTAAGTCTAACAACTGTTAGAACAATAGTGCTGTCACAGCCTAGTGGTCACAAGCTCTTATAGTAATGCAAGAGGCTAGCGATGCACTTAGCAAACTGCAGAGGGTAACACTGTTTCGACCTATCAGGTCTCTTTGGTGCGGTTGGTGACCGACAAGAAGCTAGAGGCTTTTAATAAAGAATAGCTTAGATCGCCACACTTGTGGGACCTATACTGGGTCCACTGTGGTGGATGGTCTGTCAGTACTCTGCGAAGCCCTAAAGAGACCTGATAGGTCGAAACAGTGTTACCCTCTGCAGTTTGCTACGTGCATCGCTAGCCTCTTGCATTACTATAAGAGCTTGTGACCACTAGGCTGTGACAGCACTATTGTTCTAGCAGTTGTTAGACTTAGTGCACCTGCGACAACCGCCGCTCATTCACGAATGATACGGCTTCGCAGAGTACTGACAGACCATCCACCATAGTGGACCTAGCATAGGTCCCACAAGTGTGGCGGTCTAAGCTAAGCTTTATTTAAGGCCTCTAGCAGTCTAGCTTCTTGTTGGTCACCAACTGCACTGAAAAGACCTGATAGGTCGAAACAGTGTCAATGTCTGCAGTTTGCTAAATGCATCGCTAGCCTCTTGCATTACTAAAAGTTACACTTCTTGGGCTACGAGATAAGGCAAGCAATATAACGTTTTTCGTTTCATCATTTCTTATGCTTTTGTTACCGCGCAGCTGGCATTCGAAAAACAATAGGTTTGTTAACTGCTGCAATGTTCTGTTGTTAGAACTTTACTTTAATCATCAAGTATTAAAAAATGCAAGCAGCTAAGAAAAGACGGCCGGATTGAAGATGAAGGGGGCATATTTCAGGAACAATGAATTAAAAGATATTTTTTTGTTGCTCATTGCAGAGAAAGCTTTATGTTTGATATGTAAGAAGAGCGTACCGGTCATGAAAGATTACAACTTGCTGAGGCATTTTTTTAAAAAATCACGAAGCGTACCATCGCTTGCTGGAGAAAAGAAAACACAAAAAACAAAAAAATTGCAAAAAGAATTTATTGCACAGCAGTTGATGTTCAAAAAGTCGAACCAAGAATTGCAGGCGTTTAGCCATGCTAGCAACGTGGTAGCTTATGAAATTGCAAAATGAGGAAAACCATTTTTAGAATGAGAATTTGTCAAAGACTGCTAGCTAAAAGGACAGAAATTGTGTGCCCTGTTAAGCAACGTGCATTTCAAAATGTAAGTTTATCACGAATGACAATAACGCGTATAGTGGATGAAATCGGCAGTGACATTAAAGTTCAACTTAATTGTGGTACACAAAAATATGTATCTGTGCCGCTGGCTTTGAATGACTCCTCGGACATTGGCTTTACAGCTCAACTTCTTATTTTTATCCGGGGAGTAACAGAAGACTTTCATATCTCGGAAGAACTTTTCACTAAGGTAAGTTTGAAAGATCAGACGCGAGGCTCGGATCTATGCAATGCAGAGTCTGATGCCATTGATAAAAGTAAATTGCAGTGATCTCAGTTAGTCGGTGTAACAACGGATGGCGCCCCCTCCATGGCAAGAAAAGAATCAGGTCTCGTTACTCTGCTGAGAAAAAAGGCAGCGAAGAATTCAGAATCAGATTTGATACACTACCATTGTATTATTCGCCAGGAAGCACTGGTCGCACGTGCTCTCAACATGAATGATGTTATGAAAATTGTGGCAAAATGTGTCAATTTTATTTAAAAAAAACAGGATTATACCATTGCCTATTTAAGACCGTTCTCGAAGAGTGTATCGCAGGATATGAAGACGTATATTTTGCTGCAGTCCGATGGCTAAGTAAAGGAGCAACATTGATGCGATTCTTCCTACTTCGAAACGAAATTGCTGAGTTCATGAATTCTAAAAATCAAAAAGTGCCTGAACTGAAATGCTATCAATGGCTAAAGGCTATGCGATTTATCTTTTTTAAGTGATATGTATAATGAGTCATCTGAACGATTTGAATTTGCATTTTCAAGTACAGCTGGCAAATTTGTTGCGAGTCTTTATGATCACGAGAAAGCATTTCAAAGAAAACTCATATTGCTGCAGCAACAACTAAAAAAAGGAGATCTAACTTACTTCACAGCATGTAAGAAGCTAACTGAAGAAAATCGGAACGGTAATGAAACATTGTTGTTACTGCGTTGTGAGAAATATATCAACATGTTTGAGAATGTCAAACGAGAATTTCAGCGACGATTTTCTGATTTCTGCTCACATGAGTCTGAATCTATGTTGTTTTCCGATTCTTTTCATTGCGATCCAGAAAGTGCACCTACTAATATACAACTGGAGCTAATTGAACTGCGAGAAAGTTCTGATTTAAAATCATTTTTCCGCGACCTACCGTTGGACAAGCTATATGCCTCAGTTCTAGCCTCAATTTATCCAGCTTTGCGCAAGCATGCCTCCAGAATGGCTTTTCTTTTTGGAAGTACTTATATTTGTGAGAAAACATTCTCAATCATGAACTTCAAAAAATCGAAACGGAGGACAGCACTTACTGATGAACATCTTCAATCAATCTTTCAAATTTCTACCACACAACACACACCAAGATATGAAAAACTTATTCGCGAAAAGTCACATCTGCCTACTATGCATTAGATGTGCTGATGTGTAATCAAAAGAACTTCAATTGTTGATGTGTAATAACGCGAACTTTAATTTTTAGTGTGTAATAAAACGATAGCTTTTTTAGCGCAATGCAAAGTTTAATATGCAGTTTTTGAATTAAAAATACTCCATACATTTTACAAGTCATAATGCGGCCCGCGAAAGCTCAAGAAAAGTGTAATGCGGCCCAGCAAAAATTTGGGGCACCCCTGCTCAAAACCCAAGATAAGATTTTGTTTCAAAAAAAATTTTAGTGCTTCTAGTCACAGTATTGGTTGCAAAGAAAAGTTGCCACCAACTAAAAGTTTGTAGCAATACTTCTAATTAGGTAAGGCATGCTTTTGCTTTATCATAAAAGAGTTAACAGTAAAAGGTAGGTTTGACTGGCCTTCAATGTAGTTTACCCTGCCCGCATACCCAATTTGCATTTGATTTAGCAAACGGTATTTCTGCGTAGTACATCATATCCCACGGTGTACTTGATGTTTTTTAATAAAGCCACGAAACGTTCTTGAAACACAAAGGCAAAGATCTATGTTTAACCCAATAGGTGAGTTTTGAGTGAAGCTAAAATGGAAAGCCGAGTTGCCGAGTTGCAAGCAGGTACACGCACGAAAGCAACGACTTGCTGTTTTGCCAGCGTCATGCTGTATGTTTGGAAGCCCATTTGGCAAAATTCTTGCTTTGAAACAGTTAATTTCCAAAGCAAGGTCATTACGTCAATATGGAGACCAAAATGACCAAAATTCTTGCTTTAAAAAACGTACTTTCAAAAAGAAAACATTTTATGTCTGTTTGGAGATCAAATTAGGCAAAATTTTCAGTTTTTAAAAGTAGACCTGCAAAAAAAGATTTTAAAAGTTGATTTTTAACTTTTAAACATGCTTTCCTCTGCTCCAAAAAAAAGTTTGTTTCTAAATACATCATAGGTGCCAATTGCCACAAATTTCCATTCCTCTAAAGGTTATAATTTTTTTCTACTTCTTACTCATGAAGCTGCACTCTCTGCTCTATCTCTGCCATTCCTGGGGTATACTTTCTGCCAGTTTTAGGACTGCGCTTTTCTTTTTGGAAGTCTCGATATGTATATCCCAACTGAGGGTCGTTGTTTAGCCAAGTTTACTTATTGCAGTGCTGCTCTTCCTCATCACTTTCGTCTGTTGGTGTTTTATCTCTTATCTTCTCTCATCTCATCCATCGAACCCTTTTCTCTTCTCCTCACCCAACACATCTTATTCTCCTCCACTCACTTGACCCGCTAAGCATTTATCAATAAATGTGAGATGCCTTTGTTTTAGGGGAATGTAACAACATCCTTTTATCTCTATCCTTCCTGTCGATCTGATTTGTATCTAGGAATCAAACTTAAGCATCTTTTCTTATTTTAGGATACTTGGAAACACGCCCCTTCGATCCAATTGCACCTACTCGCGGTCTGGCTATTTCTCTGATGCTGACTTGTATGCTGGTGATGGAGTCATCACTTTTTTTGAAAAGGATTTTTTTATTGGATTTTTCCCTGCTCTGTTTTTACTTGAGCACGGCTGTAATTGTACGAGGTTAACATCCCTCCTAAAAAATCTCCCAAGCTTTTGCTCGATGTCTATGCAACAGTTTTCCTAATTACTCCTACTAACAGTACCCTAGATCCGACTCCTTGTTTTATTGTACGTTGGTGCTTTATTTTAATACGTTCTTGCTCTTTCATCGTATAAATTCACCAGTGTCAATAACAATTTCACTCCAACCAGTATTTTGCTCTTTATTATTACATTAATTCGTACAAAAAAGCACATTAAACCATCATAATGTTTAACTTTTATTCTCTTTCTTTGGTTTTTGCTTCCAAAACTGCACCATGCAACTGCCGCCTTTTTGTTACTTGTTAACAAAGGATCAAACTCACTGTCTCACATTAGTAAATTATTGCACAATGACGTGAGAGATGCAGCAGCTTGCAATTAGCCCGCCTTGATTTACAAATCAGTTAAAACTCGTGAATTTGGGGGTCAATGCGCGCGTTTTCCAAACTGCTGTTCTTAACAACAGAGTCTTTGCAATAAAAGTTAGTCCGTAATATCATCTTTACAATAAAAGTTAGTCAGTAATATCAAATAATAACGATGATATTACGTTACTTAAGATTTACGTAATATCATCCTTACGTAAATCTTAAGTAACATTTATTCCTTTTCTAAAAGTATGTTAACTTAACTTTTTGTGCAGCCTTAACTGATATTGTTAGAAATGTCAGAACTTTTTAAAATCCTGTCGTGACCATATTGCTGCAGCCAGTATTGGAATACATAAGGTTACAAATAGTCAAAAGTTTTGTTACTCAATTTGGTGTTCTATCAATTATTTTCAGCTTTTATGTTTTGTTTATGCTGTATTAAATTCGTTACAAAAAACGCGCATCAAAAAAACCTGCAAAATCTTTGCAGTTACTCATAGATGGAGGTTTTGTTTGAAATTAGACGCAGACATTAATCAAATACAAACAATTTCTAGTGAAAAATCTCTACGAGCGTACATAAAGGCACACTTTTTGTGTTGGTACCAGCTTTCTAATTTAATTCTATAAGTCGTATGTTTGACAGCTTAAAGCACGCTCGACACAAATTTTGTCTAGTTCAGACCTACCTAGGATATACAGTATTTCAAAACTAGTCACTCAAACCATAACATCAGTATCTGATCAGATTTCAAGCACTAACCTGTCAAACTACCTGTAGGATAGATACCGTATTCAATTCTTGTATCCTGAAAACGATACAAGAATTGAAGGTGTCAATGACTAGGCTCTTTTATCCACCACTGGCTACAACGTAGGCGCTATGCAATTACAGTTCCGTTGTCGCAACAACGATTTGTCCAATCTCATATATGCTTATCTCCAATGAAATGATTTACTCGTCACCTAAAACAGGTTATCTAAAAAAGTTTCCAAGATGCTGAGTTTAGATATATTTTGCTTTGAGATGATTGACATAAAAAAGAAAAAACAATTTTTGGTTTTTTAAATTTTGATTCTTGTGAAGTAAACTTACAAAACTTACGTTCAGTTTTTAATCGTTTACCCTATCCATTGAATTAGCGTGTGTGCAAACAACCAAAATTTACCAGTCTCTATTATGAGCAGTGTATTATATCAAGAGTGGTTTTCGATAACGCTCACAATGTTTACCCCCATTAATTCTTGCTCTAGGCTGCTCATTTCTGAAAAACCGCTAGACTGCTTGCAAGTAATTAATGGGAAACTAAAGTCTTCTTTATCAACTGTAGTATCATTTTCTTCCTTGTGTAACACAGAAACACAGTTGGCTCGGTCACTTTCACCAATAAGAACGAAACCAAATGCAAGCTATTTGTTATTACACACAGTGGCGTACGCAGAAAGTTTTTAAGGTGGGTGCCAAAGTTTCGTCACAATGATGTGACGTCACAAATCAACCTTATCGGGAGTGCCGAAAGCAAGGCCATTTTAGGGTGGTCTGAGGGCATGCCCCGGAAAATTTTGCAAAATTACACCTAAAAATACACATCTTTCTGCATTCAGTAAAATACTAATACAAGTTTTAGTAAAATGCTTTTACGAGACTTATTTGAATGGGCCATGGCACAGTGGATGGCCATGACACAGTGGCCTCCCCCCTCCGTACGCTAGCGATAACACATCACGTAGTTGCCGCAGTAACTGGCAACGGGCGAAAATTTGCAGAAATGTTTCAGTGATCGATTACGATTGAAGTTGTCTCGCAGTTTTAAGAGTTACTCTATTTCAGCTAAAAATACAGCCAAAATATACTTTCAAATCAGAGCGTTTTTTTTGTTTGTTTTAAAAATGCTCATGTATACTGTCTACTGATACCGGTAGCTCACTATTCTCGTACAAGTTGTACGATTCTCTTTAAAAACGTGGCTGCCACTAACTACTTTGCAGAAAGCTGCTATTTCGCATAAGTAGCAGAGTCAATTGATCAAATATCACTTTTAAAATAGTAATTTGTGCGGCTATATGTCTTCCCTCTACAAGGCTTTGTCTGCCCTCTACAACTCTTATTCACTTTCAAGAGAATAACAAAATTTGATAACTGTTTTACTTTAACCAGATAGTCCAGTCCAGATTTCTACCAGCAAGTAATCTGAGCGACAAGTGGATTTTCAAAGAAAAATCGAAATCCAGGGGGAACCCCGAATACTCGCAAAAAGCCAGCTTTGCGTTTGCTAAAACTGCTTAGTTTTGCTTTACATTTTTTCATTTTTAGGGCCTGAGGGGGGGGCTATGGCACAATGGCCTCCCCCCTTCGTACGCTAGCGATTACACATCACGTAGTTTCCTTACCATCTATTCTTATGCTTTTTCCTTTACAATCTATTGAAGTTACAAACGGCCGGAAAACGCTCTGACGGTTGTTGAAAGCGTACTTTGTTGCTGGTAGAACAAGTGCTTCATTGCGCAAAAGACAACGTAAGGTTTTGAAATCGCTCTCAAGTTTGAATGATAGGCTACCAAAAAGGAACATGATATTTTAGACAAAGTTAGTTGTAATATTTTAGATAAAATACAGCTTCAGCGTTTAATATTGTTCAACCAAAACTGCACAACAAAACTCTACTTAGGAAAGAGGGATGGGTGTAACCCACGATCAAAACAAGTTACGAGCCAACTTCAAGTCAACTAAATCTGACTTTGGCTCGCACCCGCGCCGGCCAAAATCTAGTTAAGTTTATTTGCAGTTTCGGCGTTGGTGCTCATGCGCTAAAAAGTTTCCACTTGATGCAAAGGTTTTCATGCAATCGGGAAGTAGTACAAAGAATAGTGACTGTGATACACTGTGTTCTTGCAATTTAGTGATATTTTGTCAAGACTAGCGGATCCAAAATGCCTGTCGGTGGTAAGGTTTCTCAACAACTTGGGTATTTTGGGTTCACCTATATTACCGACACAATTGAATTCTGCCAAAAAAGCAAGCAGAGGAACTGCCAAAAATGGCTTTTCCCAAACAACACCAAAATAAAAAATATTTACCTCCGATAATGCCGTGATCATGACGTGTCGACTCATTATACCACTTAACCTGAAGTAGCAACAAATCGCCCGAATATTCATCTTTTCATTCACAGTAATTTCGAAAGAGTTAAAACTAACAAGTATAGAGAAAAACAAAGAATTCTAAAGCAACGGAGCAAGACTTGATTAGAATTTTAACAAAAACCTTACTAGCAATAGTCTAGTCACAATTTCGTTTGTTTGCGGCTTTGCAATCGCACTACTGTATCATCAGAAAAAAACAGGATGCTTCGAAGAATAATTTGAAGTCAATTGAAAATGACGGACAAAAATTAACTGGAGCCCTAAATCAAGCTAAAGGAAACTCTCAAACGTAAACTACACTTTGGCCGTTCCAATCTCTAACCTTCTTACTGTCTTTTAGATGTCTGCACTGCCTGGACCAAATTTTATTCAAACCATGGGAGTAAGCTGGGCCAAAAATAATATTTTTTAAGCTCCAACCTATATTGGTCCGACGATTACGACCTTGTTTTTCCACATAAGCACAATAGCAGTTAAAATTTACCAACGCTTCAGATCTTACAATAAGGACTACCAACAAAATACTTCATATGAAAAGCTTTTAAGAAATTGCGAAATAACAGCACGTTTTCATATTTGCACCACGGTGTATAGATAGAGTTTTTGATGAAGTTTCATCGACTCCAATCTTAATTGTGGTCCTGCTGGGCTTCATAATATTACCACAAGCAAAGAAACATAACTAAGAGCATAGGCGTAGCTAGGAGGTCAAAAAGACCATGCCTTTCCTCAAATGTTTTGAATCCGATTAAGAAACAAAAGTGTGCTCAGTTCTTGCGGCTGGAAAACATCAATCTCAAAAAAAGTTGATCCATCAAATTTTTAGCAGAAATTGACAAAACTGGGAGTCATAAAACATCAACCTCCAAATGAAAGTCATCCGAAAAGTTTCATAATTTTGACCCCCTCATTTTCCTCCAAAAAATAAGTTTGCATCCGACTGCCCCACTGATTGGAACCTGGTGTTGAGGGCATTAAGAGTGAATGTGAAATAAAAACTTATAGTAAAACGGACTAAGCAAAAGTTAAAATGAAATTTTGGAATATCGGGCATACTTTGAGAGCTGCAACAAGCAGATCCGGCATAGGTAAATTTAATGTTTGTTTTGAGCTTTGTTCTGACTAAATACTTCCGAGTTAGATTTGCACCGACAAAATCCATAACTTCTGGCCGGACCAGAATTCTTTGCTACCGGAATCAAAAGATTTTGCTGTTAAATTATGGCCGGCAACATATCAATAATTAATTTAGCTCCGATCCAGATTTGAGGCTCGAGTCGCAAAAATTCTTTTTATACCGGGCTTGGGCCAAATTATTTCGTTTTGTGGAAACATCTGTCTTTTCCAGACTCTCGAAACCACTAATGATCAGAACTGCAAATAATGCTAAGCAACAACATTTTAAACTTTTTTGTTTGATTTGATTCTTTTACTATTTCTGGTTGATTTTCGACCGCAGATTTCGAAAATGCAATTATTTTCTTTTCCATCTTTGTCGTTTGAATGTTGTAACCGAATTTGATTTTTCAGATTCAGGAAACTTTAATGCTAATTTTAATAAATTTTTTAAACTGCTTCAATGCCATCCGCATGTTTTTTGTTCAAAATCTTGATTTGCAACGAGTTCTCAAAAGTGCAAAAACTCATCCGATTGCTTCTGCCATATATTTGGATTTTATGTTGGGAACAAACATAGGCTACCTCAAATAATATTTTTAAAGGAGCAAAATACTGGACAACCGACAAGCTATATTTCGAAATGGACATCGGTGATCAAGACAAGTCATGGGCTCCACGTGCTATACTTGGCAGCTGTCGATCCAATATAAAAGGATAACAGAAGGGTTCTGGAAAATGCACGCCGTTTTCAATTCAGAAAATATGGAGAGAACCCAAAACCACACTGACAAATGATATAGTGAATTTTCTGAAGTACCGAAAAATCAAAGGCAGAAAAGCTTCAATGCATCCAAATATACTATCATCCAGACCCCTCGTTTCCAATGATGAATCTTTGCCAGCGCCAAGTCCACCACCGAAAGTAAGTTGTGCAAAACTTGGTTTTAGTAAACAACGTTTATGCAATATATCATTAACCAGTGGCGGCTCGTGGTTGAATTTGGTGGTGGGGCTGCAAGTCATTTTCAAATTTTTTTGCACTCTTTGTAAGCAGTTTATATGCCGTTGTTTAGCTATAAATGTGCAAATTTTCCGAAACTCTGCGCTGTATTAGTTTGTATAATTGTATTCTGTCAGGCATTGCTTTGGCTGAATATAATGCATTGCGGTAGACTAATTTAGTGTGCAGTGTAGTAATTCTAATTTGTGCAAATATTTTGAGATCTACAAAGAAAATAGAACAAATGCAACGTCTCGCACATATCACCAAGCTAAGGACTAGCCTGAAGAGTGAAGCATATGAACAAGTGCAAGTCCTACGAATTTATCGCAGTTGAACTTATAATCGGTTAATTCGATGACTTACAAAATTTCTTTCAGCATCCTTGGACATCAGCAATATATGTATATATTTTTTTTAGTTTTTACAAAGAGTCACGATCCAAACAAAATTTGTATAGCAAAATAGGCGGAACCATTCCTCAAATAAGGGTAATGAAGATGCATTATCATCACTAGGGCTCTTGCCCAATGTAATATACTTTACGTTGCTCCTGGCTAGCCCGATATCAAACATTGGTCTGTATACGCAACAAACCCAAACAATCCAACACAAAGCACAAGACTTACGTACCGTTTACTTTTGACCACGATTCCTTTTGACGTTACTGCTAACCATGCAACTAAAACTGGTATCCTTACATGAAATTAATCACACAAAAGCTAATTAGGCATAAAAAAGCCTTCCAGTGTTTATATACTAAATGTGCTTTTTTAAGGCATTCATGGCAGTAAGATTACGCGGTAGCAAGTCTCAGCATGCATGGAAAAGCAGCTCGAAAGACCCGGGTTCGAAGCCCACCGGAACCAGACACGACGCAACACACCTCCCAGCAAATATTAGTTTTCACGAAGAGTTACAATCCGAACAGCGTTAGTAGAGCGAAATAGGTGGGACCATCCCTGGACTCAGGTTACGGAATTTTTGCCTCATCAACAAGGACTCGTCCCACCCAACGCAACGCCCTTGGAGGGGGGTTGTGCGCCTAGAATTAGAGATTAGTGTTGCCCCCTGCATTGCAGGTGGACGCGAAGCGTGACTAAACAATGAATAGTTGCGGTTTCGGAGTTGAGCAATGAGGTATGACGAACCATAACAACGCATTGACCAACGTTACAAGTGCGAGATGCGGCGCTGGTGAAATCAAACTATCGACGCCTCCAAACCAAGTCGTCAGAATCTACGTAGCCAGGGACTGCCATAAAGCGGGAAGTCGGGCGTGTGGTGTTTAAACGAAATTTTTGTAAAATACGCGAAAAAATTTTGGCGGCTGGACGAAAACAATGCCTTTGCTCCACTCGAAAACAAGAGTCGGATGCCTCACCTCCTATCCCTCGTTTTTACCGGTTATGCGCGTTCAATCTAGGGGGAGTTGCAAGAGGTCAGCCACTCCTGGTTGGTCCCGTGCAGCAGCAATATTCCCTCACGAAGTTGCGGTAATCTGATGTTTAAATAGCAAAGCGAAAATTTTACGACGACTTTTTTGACCGGTTGAGAAAAAATAAGTTAAACAACTTTCTCGCCTTTAGATAAGTTTTCTTACTTCCAATTTATTCGCCTAATTCATTAAATGATAAAACTGAATAGCAACATTAAATTTGCTTACCTACAAACAATCTTACCAATTACGGCATTTAGCCTTGTTTCAGAGCGACAACATCAGCAAGCTTAGCGGGAATTGTTACGTCGCAAGAAAAGTGACAAGAATCAAGCGACCGTGAAAACAACGCATATACGTCATGCGTCTGGGCGCTACTGATGTTGCCCTTCCTGCTGCTCTCTTTTACAGCTTAACGAGCGGTGTTCAAAAGTCAGAGATATTCAGTTATACAAAAAAATTTGGCTTAGTTATGTTGACAATACTTGCAGCGACAAAAAATTTTGCTATGTCACACAGAAACGAAAACTTTAAACCATTTATGAAGCAACAAAATCGCTTTACAAAATTACAGTCTCGGGCGCTCCAGCTGCAGCCCGTCCTATGCACGATTATGATGTCACACTTAAGAATTTTTACGTCCCACGATTAGAATTCTTACGTCGCACGTTCACTTAGTTTAGTGCTAGCAATATAGGAAAATTAGTCCTTTCAGCGACATAAACTGGTGCATTGGTAAATAAGGTATGAACTATGACATCATAAAAGGTATTAACATTATACGAAATGCGAAAAAAAACAGATCACAAAAACGAGTGGGGGGGCTGCATCCCTGCAACCCATAGGCACGAGCCGCCACTGTCATTAACTATTCGCTTTATTAATTTTTTACTATTTCAGAGTGAAATTTTTGATGATATAAGCTTATCCGAAAAATCACTAACAGATACAGGCCACTAAAGCACTAATGAAGATTACGCATTAGCAACAAGCACAAGACCTCATTTTCAAAATGAGATGGAGATAAATGATTTGATTTATGACCTAGGTTTGACTAAATCGGGTGCTGAGCTTCTGGATTTTAGACTAGGAGAATGGAATTTACTCGTAGAAGTTTACAAGAGCACAGCATAAAGAAAAAGACACGTAGCCAACAATATTCAGTTTATTTCATTGCTGATGGCAATTTTTGCTGCTGCAAAGATGTGAATGGCCTCTTTGCTGCAAACGGAATAGAGCATCTTCCATTCCAATGGCGGCTTTTCATTGATAGCTCGTTTAGAAGTCTTAAAACAGTTTTGCTCCATAATATCAATAAACACGGATGTATTTCTGTTGCTTACTCCACACAGATGAGCGAAACTTATGAAAATATTTAATATCTTTTGAATCGGATCTTGTATGCTAACTTAATTATGATAACTTAAAACAAAAGAACGTTGACACAAACTACCATTCGTAATTTTTAAAAGTGTAAGGGGAGAGGGGAGATGAAACGTAGTCAAAGTTGATGGCGTAGCCCAAATGGTGGTCGTTTTGGCTCTTAAAGAAATGAGCTTTCTGGTTTTAGGCATGTTCGACGATTTGGTGGGCCTGCTATTGTATTAATATTGGTCACATTAAAATTTTTGCCTGCGCTGTTTGCTTTTATTCGGCCTTAGCATGAAAAGGGGTTCTATCTTTCCTTTAAGTCATACAATCTATTGCAATAGGCGCCTATTAAGCTCTTTTCAAACGAAAACATTTCCTCTTAAACCCACTGTTAAAGATTGATGCTTTTACTGTTTAATTTTGATCTTTTCTTAAATTTGGGATTTTATGCATTTAACTTTGCAACCAATCCTGACCTCCTTTCTTTAAAATGAAGATTGGTGTTTTGTACCGATAGGCCTATCCTTGCAATCACAAATATCAGTAACGGGCTTTGCCATTTATGTTTGCAATCAAAATGATAGTACATAATTTCAAATATAGCAGGCATTCCTCGTATGTCGAGTGTAACGATATTTCAACCAGATCACTTCGTTCTTTCGACAATTTATTATTCAAATTTAACGTTTTGCTTCCCTTAGTTACCGGGGAGTTTCTTCAGAAAAACGGTAGATGTTAATAATGTAACATACAAACTGTACAACATAAAAATATAAAGACAACCTGTATTACTAAACACTAAAAATTATTTATCAACAGAGCAGGCAATCACGTAATAACAAAAACATTGTTACATACCAGATACAGCAGTGGCCAAGTGAAAAATGTTGTGAGAAACATAAGACATTATTTATTGGAGACAAACACATTATAAACAGTCGGAAAATTTGCACCATCATTGCGATTAATAACATTACATGAACAAGCCTTTCGATTTATCAAAAACTTTCCGCAACGCGACGTCTGTATGCATGTGATTCTGACTTCAGTATTTTGACATTATCCCAATCTATTCTATGATCGAAATTCATAACATGTCGACTCAGCGCTGACTGTTTAGTGTTAAAAGTCTTGACCGCATCAGCATGTTCCCGTTTTCTGGTTCTAACACTACGTCCTGTTTCACCTACGTACACAGCATTGCAACAATTTTGTTTCGCAAACCTAAAGATGTTATTAATTTTGAACAAAAGCGTGTTTGGTGTATCAAATTTCTTGCCGGAATTGCAATGCTGTGTATGTTGGTGAAACAGGACGTAGTGTTAGAACCAGAAAACGGGAACATGCTGATGCGGTCAAGACTTTTAACACTAAACAGTCAGCGCTGAGTCGACATGTTATGAATTTCGATCATAGAATAGATTGGGATAATGTCAAAATACTGAAGTCAGAATCACATGCATACAGACGTCGCGTTGCGGAAAGTTTTTGATAAATCGAAAGGCTTGTTCATGTAATGTTATTAATCGCAATGATGGTGCAAATTTTCCGACTGTTTATAATGTGTTTGTCTCCAATAAATAATGTCTTATGTTTCTCACAACACTTTTCACTTGGCCACTGCTGTATCTGGTATGTAACAATGTTTTTGTTATTACGCGATTGCCTGCTCTGTTGATAAATAATTTTTAGTGTTTAGTAATACAGGTTGTCTTTATATTTTTATGTTGTACAGTTTGTATGTTACATTATTAACATCTACCGTTTTTCTGAAGAAACTCCCCGGTAACTAAGGGAAGCGAAACGTTAAATTTGAATAATAAATTGTCGAAAGAACGAAGTGATCTGGTTGAAATATAGTACATAATTTTGCTGCCTGCTGCTGTTTCCAGTAAATAGTGGCAAACATTGTGATCTCATTTAACATTATGACCTCACAATCTGTTTGGAGCCATTATTATTGTTAGGATTACTACTTACCACTTCTTCGTCATTGTAGGTGTAGGCGAATTAATATGAACTAACATTTGTGACTGCGTGCATATTCCTTGACTCTGGCATAAACGCCGCCATGCAAAGAGCAAACTAACCCGAAATGAAGCACTCACAGTTTAGTTATAGTAGTAGCGGGAGCCCCCCATCAATAATGTCGAGGTTAAGAACATCAAATCAGCTGGCTGTTGCGACAGCCTTGCCCAATTGCAAAGGAAATTGCTTCAACATTTAGATCATATGTAGCTGAATCCGTACATTTTGTTGCAAACGGTAAGAAAGGACTATCTTTATCCCATCATCTTTTTCTTGGGTGATCATCAAGTGTTTTGCTTGGAGTTGGCTACATATTAAAATTTGTAGGCTTCATTTTTTGATGAATTTTTTTTGAGTAATTTGATTGATAATGCCAAAGATCCATGCTATCGAGAAAGAATACCCAAAATGTACCAAAGGACTTAGTCTTTCTAGAAATTGTAATTTTGAGAACTGCAGGCACTAAAATTTTTTGTGTTTCTAACCGGTAAACTACATTTCATAAACATTTGGAAACTTCAGTTTTTGATGGATCTTTTTGAAAACGTCGACAGATAATGTAAAAGCACTACGCTTGTGAGAAAAAGTAGTCAAAATGTACCAAAGAACTAACTTTGTTCAACAATTGCAAGTTTGTCAGGTCTAGTAGGATGATTGTACAACTAAAAATGAAACATCATGTATGGCAAATAATTTTTGATGAGCCATTATAAACTAATCCTTAGCCTCTAGTAATTGGAGTCACATATTGCTGGAAAGGATATTTCTTAAGCTTTCAAAGAATAGCAATTGTTAGTACTTTATCATAACGTTATTGCATTAAAGTCACCTGTTTTTACTAAGCCCATCAGTTTTGGGAGCGGTAAAAAGTTACATCACAGGTCTTAAAGCTCACTTTTTTCAGTATAAAAACTAATATTAATTGTACATATTATGCAATATCGGACTCACCTTAAAATAACCTTTAATTTGTTGAATAAAGTTTGAAAATCAGTTGAGAAATGAGGTCACAAATCAGTTTTTAAATAAACTGATTTTGCAAAAAGGTTGCAATTTTTGAAAACATCTTGATATTATGATCAGCGGTAACGAAGATTTGTGTTAATCGTACGAGGCATATTATGACGTCATAGAACCAGTTAAAGCGTGCAAGCAAAATAGAGAAGAAAAAATGCTCAAATGGCTTGAAGTGCTTAAACAAAGAATTGCTCGTAGCATAATCAAATAAACATGAATTGTTGTAAAGTTGTTTTTATCGGAAGCACCTTATTAATATCTCCTAAAAGAACGTTTAATCGCGTTTGTACGATGAGTACTTTTTGAGACAGAACAAAAAACAGATTGTTCAATGAATCGTTAATTGTGACGTCATTTTAGACCTCAAACAAACGAAAGTTTTTGAAATGTGGTAAGTCGGAAGCTGGTTTTTGTTTGAACAAAAAGCCGTTGTCCTCTGTCAAGTAACGCAAATTCTAAAAAGAACTATTTTTGGTTATGACGTCATCATAACGTCACGAATACCCTTATGGCTCTCACCATGGGATGATGATCAATCGTGCGAAGTTTGATGCCAGTACCTCCAGCAGTTTTAGAAGGAAGAGTTAAGAGGAGGTTCAGAGTTTAAACAGACAGACAGACACATTGACAGACACACAGGCAAACAGGCAAACAGAATTGTGCTTTATATACTCGTACTTGATTTGTGAACCGTGTTTGAGTAATTGAAAATAAAACAATGGAAAACAGTTTCATTTTTTTGCTTGCAGACATCGGGCATGTCTTACAATTTGGAAACACTATTTTTTTACCTAAATTTAGCAGCTTTAAATGACTTGTCAATATAGCTCATTGTTGTTGATAAATGTAAAACATCCAAAATTACTCTATTTTTTTTCTTGATAGACTCTTTTTACCGTTCCAAAACTATTGAGTAGCTCAATTTTTGAGAGTTTTATTTGTATCAAACCCGTTTGAACTAATTCTTGATCGGAAATTTTGCAAGCTGCATAATCTCAAACTGCAATATTTGCCAGACTAGTTGACAAAAAATTGCAACAGCATTTTATTTCAAATCCACTAATGACCGATCTGGTGTGGCAGCGTAAAAGCAGATCATGCTGTTCGGGGTTGTGGTTTGGATAAAGCCTGTCGTCAATCGTTTTTGATGTCAAGTTTGCTTCAAATTATTGCACTAATTTTTATACTACAAAATTCAGCTTCGCAAAATAGACTTTGTTGATTTCAATAAAACAAATAATCGTAATTCATCTCTGGATACCTTTTCATACAAAGTCAACATATTATACAACGATTAAAATGGAATGCAAATAAAAGACATTATAAAAACTTACAATTGAAATGTATATGAGGCCTTTCAAAATAGCAATTTGTGGATCCCTGCATGTCCACAAACTCTCGGTTAAGAGCCACTGACTCAAAGGCTATGAAATCTATGAGGGAGGCAACAAATACGCAGCAATACTTAACCACGTTGTCGAAATGTTTTTGAAGCTGCATTCACGTGGAACTGAGGTCATACATTATCAGCATAGGTAAAATAAGAAAACATCCGGATAACTCATCGCCAGACATAAATTGTATTACGTCATTGACCATTTCTTCTTAGCCCACGTGAAAAACACAGTATTTTTCTATTTTTTCTCTAGGTTGACAATGCGAGATCAAATTTTTCACGAACGTTACATAACTTTTTATACAGAAGATAATCCCTTACTTCGCAGTAAATGCGCTACCGAAACGATTGATTTGCCTTTTACAGTTCAATCTCGGAAAAGCTGAGATTTTTATTCACTGCGTTAAAAAATTTGGCGTTTTCTGTAAAATCTATGGTAGTTAACTTGGACACTTTACTGTACAATGTGCTTCCTCTTTCAGCGGCTGCCATTTTCTTTCTGACAAAAAACTAGAGCGAAACTCGATCTACCGTTAACTGGGTTATAGAGCGTACTAGAGCATTTTTTTCCTGTGCTCTATGGCAGTGACGTGCAACCTTTTCCGCAGGAGGGCTAATTTCAAAATTTTTAAATATTTAGCGGGCAGGCTTGTCAAATTTATAAGCCAAGTTGTTTCTACGCGCAATTAAGCTTCGATGCAGTAGCTGGTGGCAGTATTCAGCCAAAGTGATGGTGAAGACAAGACTTACTCTTTTTCAAGATCAATACTTACGCAACATTAATGCAAAATTTTTCTAATTTTGCATTTGTAGAACATTTTTGTTATGAAGATCGGTTTTGTTGTGGAGATTTTGTAATTTTGTTATGGAAAACCGGCGATTATCACCTTCGCAATCGACAGCCGTTGGTTCTATTCTCCTGTCTGGTCATACCAAAGACTAAACAATGGCATCATACAATTACTTTTTAGCTATGGAAATAATATAAAGCTAATTTTTATTTGGTTTTCATGAAAATTGTTCTTGCTGGCTGTGAAAAAATTGATGCTGCTAAAAAGCACCAAAACTGCACAGTAGGCTACATTTTGGTTTTAAACTAAATTTAACAAAAAATTTTGATGTTCGAAATGTTTTGTGGCAGCTTATGTTACAGATAACTTGTGAATTTAATGTGTCAAGTTTTGTGTTCAGAAGACGTTTGGCTGGATCAAGCCCAGAAGAACCTTACCAGCATCTTTCAAAATGGAGTTCACTACAAATGTCGGAAATTGATCTTCAAAAAGAGGGCTCGTCTATGGACCAGCATTTCACTTCCGACCCAGGGCCTCCTACTTCTCTAAAAGCCTTTCAGTTTTTTTCTAAATTATGAGTGCATTTTTAAAGCAAGGTTTTTGCTCAAAACTCAGTTTTCTTGTAATGAGTTCGGGCTCTCTGTCACAATTTCAGGTTCTATTCTCCCATCGCATACAATTTCTTCAAGTGTGCTTCGTGTACAGAAAAATTTGTTCCGCTAATTCAAGGACTTCTTTTTCCCACAAGTTCAAGTGCTCGTACATTCTGTGTCCCACTAAATTCAATACTGGCCACACGCAAAGTGACACTTCGCTATTTTTACCTTTATGGTTTTCTACAAAAACGTGAGATAAGCAAATAATAGTCGATCATCAATGGCAACCTGAAATCGATGTCGTGTATGCTACCGTAGTGTAACTACAGACCCGCGGGCTGCATGAGGCCCTAGAAAATATTTTTTGAGGCCCGTAAATGAATTTTTATGAAATTGATTTCAAGAGAACTTTTGGAAATTAGCTAGTAAAGATGCGTTTTCCACGTTGAAGGATATTGTATTAAAATAAGCGGGCAATGCTTGGAAGCACTTTTGTTTTGTGAGAGTACATTATATATTATGAAACAAGTTCAATATAAATGTAGATTTCAAATGGTAAACAAAACACCGATCAATTGTCTCTTACTTGCTATCATTAACATCGGTATTAACATACGAGTAGTAGTAACAGAGAAGTTTAGACTATAGGTATTTCATTAAAATTTTGTGATAAATTCAACTAATCTCTCAATTGTTTCTGCTGCTCTTTCGGTTTTAAACAGTTGCGTCGATTCTTTTATAAATCATTTTAAGTAAATTGACCAGCAAGCTGATCAGTTAGTTACAATGTGTTTTGGAGACCAAAATTAGTTGAATCACTGTGGTCTATAATATCATCAGTTACAATAAAACATCTAAATGTCGTTACAAAAAAATTAAAAAGTGGATATATATTAAAATAAAGAATTTTTAGCTCCGGACTCGTTGTTGTACTTACAATCTCACTTACTATTGTTTTCTACTTTGTACTCCACACACTATTTATAATTAGCTTGAAACTAATAATTGCATGATCCTTGATCATACCGCGCTAAAATTAACATTAAGCAATGACTTTGGACCAAATTATAAAATCCTGATTGAGGGACCGAATTGTTTGGCTTCATCCAAGTAGATTTCAACCAAGTAGTAGCCCTAGCAATGAAGCATTGCGCAGAGAAGTTTACTATTTGATCTGTCGAGAGACATCCTGCAGTACTGTGACTTTGTGGCACAGCAAGTAGTCCAAGCTATTTTGGAATAATACCCTAGAGGCAACCAAACTACAGAAGGCTAATTGAGGCGCGTATCCGTATTTTAGACAGAATTGCAAAAACAACCTTTTCCTAATTCAATTAGTTTTCAAAAATGGCTGACTAAAGCACATTACGTCGACATGTATTTCGATTGCTGTCAGAAATCAAACAATTGCTCTTTGTCATTGCCACTGCGCTTGACTGTGTTCAATACATCTAGATCGGCAAACGTTTTAGAAGAAAATGTTTTCTTAAAATTAAATAACAGTAGAAGATTTACGCTTCAAATCAAACCTTAACTGTCGAGTATTAACAGATTTTGTTTGCCATAAATATCTATTGGAACATCTAGGAATTTTTTCCGCTTCAAATACAGTATATTGCACGTGGGATTTTGGTAGTGGCATAAAATCATGACCATTTTTGGAAAATAAGCGACAAAACTTTGAGTGCGAAGCTGCATATTTATGATATCAGTCTGACTTGAATGACCACTGTTGATTTTCAAGTCGATGCTCCTAACGCTTTATTTTTTGAGGTAATTTTATTCTAATAACCTTGTAAGCTTAAAATCAGCAATAAATAGGAACCATGTAAGGGCGCACCAAAAAAAATAACTTGAAGGGGTGAGAGAGATTTTTAAAATATTTTTGATATGTTAAATGAAAAAAATTGAAGAAAATAATAATATTTGAATTGCTTTAGATTTAAGGTAAGGAGAGATTTCTATATTTTTGTTTAAGCAATGTCATGCTAACACCATCTCCAGCAATTTTAGTCCTTCTCAAGCCTTTCATTCCGTCCTTACTTTTACTATGTAAATAGAGAGCATTTGAGTTACCAACGCTGCTGTTTTTTTCAATCATCAATGCTGTATAATTCCAAAAAAGTCCTCAATTGAGTGTGATAGGCTGAGTTTGACAAAAGAACGGCTTTTAGATTACATGGCACTTACCGCAAGACTGTCATCCAGTATGATGTGAAAGTGACAGTAGCATTACTGTGGTTACCCACATCAGCTACGTTACCGATATTTTACCTTGCACTAATTGCAAGCTTTTTTTCAGTTGCATTACTGCAGCAACACTTTTCTAGCCGCTTTGATAAAAATTGCCAGATTATATTTTAAATCACCATTTCCAAATCTTAGGTAGCAATTATTAAGCTGTGGCTCGTTTATTATCAAACAGAGCACACCAACCAGGTGCTATCTGATCAAGTTATCAGTCGCACCACAAGCAATCGGTGTTTTGTGCTTGCTGATTGTTTGCGGCGCTGAATGCCACAGTTTTATCGGTTGGTAATTTAAAAATTAAATTTGTTTTCAGTGTTTTCCATACGTACCGACCACTTCTTATTGAACAAACATCTGAAAAGAGTCTGAATCAAGACATCATGGCTTTGCTCCCTGTGCCAAGCTTCAGAAAGTGCTGAACATTTTTTGTTGAAGCCTAGTAAAATTTAATGCCATTACAAACAATCTTAAATGGATTGAACGAAATTGGGTGTATATTCGACAACTACGTTGATATTGTCTGATAAAGCAGAAAGATATTTTAACTCAGTTCCTTCAATAAACTGGCATAATACTGTAAATTGTGGGGCGTAATATATTTTTCTGCATATTATTTCCTTTTTTATGTGTTCAAATAGACACATGAATTGCGGAAAAAAAACTTATCCCTCTCATCAATAGTTTGCAGAAATTGGTTGGTTGCAGCAACATCGTGCACCAGATCCTGAAACACTTTTCAATCGGCATATCTTTGAGAAAACAAGAAAAATGACACATTTTCACACTTTCATTGCGAAAGGACGTAAACCTACGTCTAGATTTATGCCCAACAAAAATTTTTGTCAGTTGGATGTGGAAATCAATTCAATTACTGGTAGGGCATTAATCTGCGCTTTTCCTATTTGTGCCTGATGAGCATGTTTGGCGTTTATTCTTCTTATCATGTTCTGTGAGTGACTCACGTTATTTACTGCAAAATTTTCCACCTATGGAATGCTGTAAGAACATACGATTATAATACAGGGTGTTCCAGAAGTCTTGAGCACATTTTGATGTTGAATATGTCAAAAACTATTTAAGAAATAACAATGCATCTGATATATTCTGAAAGCTTGCAGTCTCAAGTTTTTCATAGAATGTTCAAAGATGTTCAATGTGAACACCGTTAGTCACTCGCCACCATTCCCGTTGCACTCCAACTTCGGGCCCCCCCCCAAAGTAAGCACAATAGCCCCTGCGCACAGGTCATATCACTTTAGAGGTGTAAAATTAAAAAGCTGCATTAAGAAAATACACCACAATTTGTACATAAGTAAACAGGCTAATGTCAGAATAAAGCATGCCGATACCGAAGGTGCAAGTCATAAAAAATTCGGCATCGATGCCAGAGTTCAGTAGGACATTTATGCAGACACTGCGAAACGAAAGCAATGACACTGAAAAACATGAAAAAGTTATAAAAACACAGTATCATTTAAATAGTCTGGAGCGAACCTTTTTGTTCGCAAATGCTGTTATGACATTGTCATAATCAAGAGATCGGGCGCAGTCATTTTCGATTGACAACATGGCTAATGAAGATAGTCTACTGTCTGTCATAAACGTTCTATTAAAAGTTTTGATCAGTTTCAATTTGCTGAAGCTTCTTTCAGCGCTGGCAACAGTCACGGGGCAAGTTAGTAAGATTCGAAGTGCGATGTACACATTCGGATACAATTCAAATAAATGAGTCTTTAGAAGATAGTTCAGAAAGTCTTGAGCCGTATTGAGATTGCGTTTTTTTTGTAAAATTAAAACAAACCGCTGTAGCTTAGCGCTCATTTCATCAGAATCAATGTCACCGAACTTTTTTTGGAACTCTTTACAGCAAGTAAGAAGAGCATTTTCTTGTTGCACAAGCAAAAGTTTGTCTCGTGTGTACAAAAACGAAAAGGCGGAAGAAACGTAACAAATTAAAGCGCTCCTTTATTGACATAATAGCCTGGTCTACTAAAAGTTGCTTTTAAATTTCAGTTCAGGAGTAGCTCGTTGTTCCTCTTCACCTTGGTAATCAAACAATCTTCTTTTCTTTCCACTTCTTGACGGAGGAAAAGAAGGATCAATATCCAATTCCTGTGCTATTTCAACAGCAGATGTTGCGGCACTGTCATAACCCGTTGTGCGATAGTTTTGCAAAAACTTTTCAGTTGCCTGGATTTCCGTTTCCATTGTATGAAGGGAGACTCCATACGATTGAAGAATCTTGCTTGCTTTATTGACTTGGAATAGGATATCATACCAAATAAACACCGACAAAAGAAAACTCCATTTTGATAAATGAGCTATCAACGATTTTGTTTCTGAGGCAGCTCTTCCATCTTTTCTTTCTATGGAAATGGCTTCCAAGTCTTTCAGTGCCAGCAACACCTCTTTTAAATTGTATCGAAGAGGTTTGATGCATTTAATTCTGCTTTCCCAACGAGTATCAGATTGTGACTTTATGGACAGCTCCACATGTTTCTTCAAAATTTCCCAACGCTGAGCAGAGGAAGAAAACAGCACATACAACCTTGTAAGTACTCCAAAAAATGTCAATGCTTCCGTCGATGAATTAGCACTGTCAACAACAACTAAGTTAAGGGTATGGTTTGCACAGGGCACGTAAACAGCTTTGGGATTGATGTCTAGCATTCTTGCTTGGACCCCAGAATGTTTTCCTTTCATGTTAGCACCATTATCATATGACTGACCTCGACAATCAGACAATTCGAGTTGCAGTTCGGTCGCTTTTTCTAAGAAAGCGTCCAACAAGCCTTTCCCAGTACACTTATTCTCAAGTAGCCAAAAAATATTTCTTTAACAACAGCAGCTTCTTCATTACATAGTACATAACGGAGAATGACAGACATTTGTTCATGATGTCACATATCTGGAGTGCAGTCCAAAATTATAGAAAAATATTTTGCCAATTTCAATTGCTGTAAATTTTCTTTTTCAACTTCTGTCGCTAGCAATTCAATTAGTTCATTTTGTATGGTAGGACTCAAATAGTGATCTTTAGTGTTTTTATTCTTGATTCTGTCTTGAAGCTCTTTTAGGATCGGATCTCTTCTTGCCAAAAGCTCAAATATACCCAGAAAATTTCCATTGTGAGGAGATCCTAAGACTTCTTCAGATCCTCTAAAAGCAAGATTCCTTTCCGATAGAAACAAGGCAATGTCGATAAGTCTCTCTAAAACATTTCTCCAAAAACGTCTTTCATTGAAAAAAATATTCATCTCGCGTTTGTCGATAGTGGATGAATTTCTTATCCCTTCAGCTAGCAACATCCATTGACTGCAGCATTCTTGGTGGGAAATGCCGTCTTCATGGTCTTTCAGTTTTTTCGAAAAACCCTCCCATGTATTTATACCACTACAAAAGGGGCTTAGTGTTTTTCCAAATAGCTTACAACAAAAGCAAAAAACTTGATCTGATTCCCCAGAATAAACTAGCCACGACCGTGAAACACTTTCACCATTAGGTAACACACGTTTATAATGGTTGGAGGAAAAACGTCGCCTTGGAGTTGTGTTATTATATGGAAAATTCATTATTAGTTGATGTGGTCCACGCTTTACTATATTACATCGTTGAGCATCAGAAATACTTTCAGGCCATTTACATGGGTCATCAGGGATAGGGGTAAATTGAGATTCAGTTATTTTTGATATTGAAGGTTGCGTATTGGCAGGTAAATCACAACTTACATTTTCTGGAAATTCACAATCACTTTGATGCTGATCGTCATAGTCTTCTTTTTCTTGTACACTATAGTTTTCTTCATCCCTCTCGGTACTAGTGCCAGGTCTACTCTGCTCAATAATCTTGAAAAAATCTGTCATCTTGGGCAATTTCGCTACAGCATCTCGAGCAGTGGCTGCTTCTTTTCTCTTTTGAGCACCACTTTTTGAACGTTTCATTCTATACAATGTCAATAAAATACTTTATCTGCACTCTGCAGTGTATATATATTGTCCCGGTATTTATAGCCAAACAGAATTCCAGACCATTCTATGATTGTTGCGTAACAACAGCATTGTTACGTCAATCGAATATTCAAGATTCTACCAGAAAATCAATCGAAATATTCTAGATTCTGCGAGATAAAATGACGTTGCATTCACTTATGATGTCACAAGCCAATTTCTTCCTACAGTTTAAATCGGTTGTAAACAAGTCTGCTGAACTGAAAATAGTCACGTAGCCAAAAAGCAGTTTCAGACTAACTTGGGCCCCCAAAGTTGGCCTGGGCCCCCTCCAATTGGGGGGTTTGGGGGGCGGCTGCTACGTCTCTGCTCGCCACACATCAAGCCGATAGTCAAATTCCTGCTATAATGCGTTCCAGCATTGTGTTGTCTATGGTTGCAAGTTGCAACAACTTCCGTTATTCGGCCTTGAGTTCAGCTACATCTTTTGGAAGTGGGAAGCGCATAGACCAGCACTTTCACGAAACGTCGTAAGATGTGACATCTGGAGACCTAGGATATCAGGGCCAGAGAACGCGATTATCAAGTGTCGCTGAATCAGTTTTTGAAAGTTCAAGGACACAAAACGCTTTTTCTGGTTGAGTGAAAGCCATTGGTGGATCTAGGTTATCTTAGTTATTTAAGCTACATGAAAAAATTATCAGCATGACAAAAAAACTCAATGAATTTAGTATTAAAATGACAACAGTTTCATTCAACTACCATTCATAGATCAGCAGAAATGAGGACTTGAAATGTGCCCAAGACTTTTGAAACACCCTGTAGAATTACAGCAGAATTATTATAACTGATAAAAATCAAATGAAGTAAATTGTTACAACTATACATTGTAACTGAATGATAATGAGTGCAAGAAGTGTGCTAGGCGTGTAGTCATAAGATCTCGGGTTTCACGCTCGTGCAACGTGGTGTTGTTGGTAAGCGAATACGCGAGACATGCCCGACGCGTAGGCGCGATGCCAAAAAAAACATGACGCATCAAAAGAGTTAAACATCATTATTTTTCAGATCCTAAATCAACATTTCATATTTTATTGATGTATATTTTCTTTTTAAATGCGTGATGGCGCTTCGAAACTTTAGCTGTTGCGACGCACAAAAGTAGTTCATCATTATCCAAATTACTCTACTTCTTTGGCTGAAGAAGTTAGCTGCTAGATCCACGCTTTTTTAAATTATCAGGCTATAGTAAGACGGCATATCTTTGTTTTATTGGGTTTTTTCTGTTTTTTGTGCCGTCTCGAGTTATATTATTTTTTTGTTGAATATGCAGCCGTACTTCAAGCTCACATCGAAAGCGTCTCGGGCAATCCATACGTCAGAGCATGAATGTTTCACAATTTATTTAATGTAGTGCCGCCAACAACAACTAAATCCAGGGGTAACAAACTTTTAAACTGAAATTCAAATGCTCCTTGAGATCGATATGTGATTTCAAGAAAAGTCTATGTCAGTTGAATTAAACGGCCATATTTTGGAGGAAGGTGCAACTACTCATATGTACCCTTCCCTTTCAGCTACGCCTTTGAGCGTAGACAAAAAAAGACGATTATCCTTATAAATGCGTTTTAAAACATAGCACATTCTTACATCGAAACGAAAACAAACTTATCTTTTTTAAGGAGGTTGAGTAGTCATCCAATAACCTCAACAAAATCAAGTTCAAGGACGTTTCATCTCTCTGAATGCCTTGCTGCAATCGGCACCTAAACCATGCTCTGGGCTCTTATTTACTTAATTAGTTTTTTGTAGCCGAGATATTTTATGTTCATAACCAAGTAAACTTTGCACGGCCATGAAACGTAGCACTTTGTATTTCATGGGAGAGAGCTGAAGGAAGAAAAACATCTTTTTGAAATCAACTTTTTAAAATTGATTATTTTGTCCAATTTGGTCATGAAACAAACATGAAGAGTTTTTTCATGGGTCATGTACTTTTTGAAAATGGTTATTTTGCCCTTTTTAAAAGACTTTAAAATCAATGGGGCCTGAAAAGCTTCTAATAATCCCAACAGTCTTTGGGAGCAGCAGCCCCCAAGTCCCCTTATTTTATGCCTATTGCACAGCCTCATTTTTCATTTTTATATTGCAATGATCCCGTGAGGGGACTCAATGCTAAAGGAAGGCGAAAAGCGCCGCCCTTCAAATTTTATACTTAAGATTTGTACTACGTAATGATGACTTTATAATGATACGCAAAGTGTTCTAACTTACTTTTTCTCCAAATTGTTTCTGACCGCGCTCCTTGTTTGTTCCGTTTTTTTAGTATAGACAAATACAGTTTGGTATTATCAACAGATCGCTCAGGAAACTGGTTGCCGGACTACTCAAATTCCAAGTTCATTGTTGGTGCAAGTCATTTGTAAAATGATAAACGAAAATAACGCGTGCTATGAATCATAGCTATAGCAGGTAGCTGCATCGCAATTTAAATTGTAGTTTTTTTTATAATCCTGTAACAGACTCATACGAAAGTGCCATAAAAATACATACTAATGTTTTGATTGCCTTCTGTTTTTTCTGCATGTCCTATCGTTTAAAGTACAGGTGGTGATGGATCTTTCTTTTCTTAGTTTCTGCAATATCTGTTTATAATCTTTTGTGTACCTTATGTGATGGAGAAGAAAAAACAAAAATGAATGAATTAAAAGTTTGATGTACAATGGTTGTTCACCTAAACTTTTCCTTATGACGCCGAAAAAGACAAGATAGAGAGTGAGGTACCGTGGTGCCGTATCAAAATATAAAGAAAGTGGGCGATGAAACGAAGAAAAAGATGTATAGAATTTGGTTGAACGTTAAATCAAGGGCAAAATTGGGGGGGGGGGCTAAGTAAGGCCAAACGATCTCTCTTTCCCGTGAAACATTGTTGCAAAAAAGCATCAAGACCTCGTTTAGAAGTACTAAGGGAATTTGCCTCAAAACACTTCAAGAATGGGAAATTTGCCACAAAACAATTTGGAAAAAGATGAAAAATTTATGTATTTTTTAAAGACATCATTATAATTTTGATTACTTCTTCTTGTCCCAGCTCCCAAAACAACATCATGATTGTGCGTCTAAGTGGAATAAGAAGATTTTTTGAGTATCGGTCGTGAAACTACTAATATAGCACAATTAAAACCAAGAACAATAAATGTACATAGCAAAACTGCAGACAGTGACACTGTTTCGACCTATCAGGTCTCTTCAGTGCAGTTGGTGACCGACAAGAAGCTAGAAGCTTTTAATAAAGCATAGCTTAGACCGCCACACTTGCGGGATCTATACTAGATTCACTTGGTGGAAGGTCTGTCAGTACTCTGCGAAGCCGTATCACTCGTAAATGAGTGGCGGTTGTCGCAGGTGCACTAAGTCTAGCAACTGCTAGAACAATAGTGCTGTCACAGCCTAGTGGTCACAAGGTCTTACATGTATAGTAATGCAAGAGGCTAGCGATGCACATAGCAAAACTGCAGACAGTGACACTGTTTCGATCTATCAGGTCTCTTCAGAGTCTCTTCAGTGCAGTTGGTTATTTAAAGCCTCTAGCTTCTTTCGGTCACCAACTGCACTGAAGAGACCTGATAGGTCGAAACAGTGTCACTGTCTGCAGTTTTGCTATGTGCATCGCTAGCCTCTTGCATTACTATACATGTAAGACCTTGTAACCACTAGGATGTGACAGCACTATTGTTCTAGCAGTTGCTAGACTTAGTGCACCTGCGACAACCGCCACTCATTCACGAGTGATACGGCTTCGCAGAGTACTGACAGACCTTCCACCAAGTGGATCAAGTATAGATCCCGCAAGTGTGGCGGTCTAAGCTATGCTTTATTTAAAGCCTCTAGCTTCTTTCGGTCACCAACTGCACTGAAGAGACCTGATAGGTCGAAACAGTGTCACTGTCTGCAGTTTTGCTATGTGCATCGCTAGCCTCTTGCATTACTATGCATGTAAGACCTTGTGACCACTAGGCTGTGACAGCACTATTGTTCTAGCAGTTGCTAGACTTAGTGCACCTGCGACAACCGCCACTCATTCACGAGTGATACGGCTTCGCAGAGTACTGACAGACTTTCCACCAAGTGGATCTAGTATAGATCCCGCAAGTGTGGCGGTCTAAGCTATGCTTTATTAAAAGCCTCTAGCTTCTTTCGGTCACCAACTGCACTGAAGAGACCTGATAGGTCGAAACAGTGTCACTGTCTACAGTTTTGCTATGTGCATCGCTAGCCTCTTGCATTACTAAACAATAAATGTGTTTGATCGAAAATTTAAGTTGTACTTTCAGCAGCTCGAAGTCTGCAGATCGTTCAGCTTTTTTCAACAACTTTGCTTTCTGAACCGTATTACCAACTATCTTGTTTAAATGAGTCACCGCATCTAGTAGCCCAGATAAGTCATTTTATATTTGCAATGACAAAATGTTTTATATGGTCTTTTTATCGTCAGCCTATGACTGGGAAAAGCGGCAGTTTATTTTGAGCCAATCAAAGGTACAGTTGGCACACTGGTAGATGAATATAACTTTATGTTTGCTCTACAAATATGCCGAGTCGCGAGTTCCACTTACAAAAGAGATATAAATCTAATGGCATAAGACAGTTGCTCTCAACCAGTGGATGATGGTTTTGCAAGTGGATTACCTCACAGCACATACTTGAGATGGGCCGTGGCTTGTTATTTCATTTTCATTTAACTGTTGTTATAAAAGACTTTAAAACATATTTTATTTTCATATTAAATTTTTTCACGCAACAGCTGTTGTGCCCAAAAGCTCATCAAGCGTTAATAAAATCTTTTTCAAATAGAATGTCCATTATTAATTTTCAATAGTTTTATTGATTATTCTTGTTTAAATAGTTATTTAACTCTGGCGGATACGTCATCGAGTACTCTTGACATTGCAACTGAAATCAATTTTTTTTTTTATTGTCTTTTTGTCTGTCCAGAAAAATATCCATGACATTGCATCTTTTTACTTGCAGATTAGCTTTAAAAATAAAGAAAACTTATCTGGGCCTATTTTTGCTAAGCATTCCTGTAGGAGAAATAATGAGTTAGAAATTGCAATTGGTAGAGTGCATAACCAGACGACCTGTCTCAGTTTAGTGTGAAAATGAGTCATACACCCAAAAACACCAGAAACTCTGCAAGAGAAAATTTATATGAAAAACTAATATTGTCACTTCAATTTCTCAATAATTTTCTTGAGGCCCTTCTGTAGCAAGATCGTCATTAAGCGTCTGAGCACTGTATTAAGTTTCTTTGCAATTTGCAAACCAGAAGTATGTTGCGGAAAATTTTAGAAATGCGTTTACAATTAAGAGTTCTACTTTGGACAATGGCTTAAAAATGCGCTCAGTAAAAGACAAGGTGCTGTGAATACGACAGGAAAGTGGAGAAATGTAATTTCAAAAGGTCGCCGAGCCTAACAACCGTTTGCAGTACGCTACCCCGTCAAATGTTCACGCATTTTCTTGTAAATATATTAACTTTCCAAATTTTTTTACTAACGTCTTAAATACAAGGGATAGATATTTTACATTTTTATGTAGATATGCTCAAAAGGAAGTAAATATTTTTATTTTAATGCGGCTATTACTGGCTTTAAGTGGTCGTGATTGAACTAAAATTGGGTTCAAGATTTTCTACAAAACAGCGCATCAAAAGTGAAGTGACCAAACTTTTCAAATAAAATTCACCGTGTCCGCATCTCTTGTTAAAAATTTTTAGATCATCGAGTCCTAGCAACAGAAATTACCTGTCTCATTACCCATTGGCCAAGGTGAAGATTCAACCGACGCGATGGCGTATTGGTTAGAGCGTCCGCTTTGCAGTCGGTAGACCAGGGGTTTGTTTTCCAAATCGAGTCACACCAAAAGACTTCAAAAGACGGTATTCACAGCTTCCCTGCTTGGCGCTCAGCATATTGGAATAGCGTGGAGAACAAGCCGGCAAGTTTGCTTGTTATGTCCTTGGGCAAGGCACTTAACAGGCAGCCTCCATCTTTATGTGGCAGGCAGGTGGTGGGGCCAAGCAGTCTACCCAAGGTGGTGGCCCAGTCTAACTGAAGACTCGCAAACCGAGCATCAGCGCTAACGCAGCATATACATTTTTCTGTGTATAATGCAGAGTATAAATGATTTTATTTGTTTTTAAAAATGATTTATCTGTTTGGTGTTGTACCCCCACTTCAGAACGTTTGCCAGTTAATATTAATTGCATTTTGGTTTTCAACAGGAAATGATTTTATTTGAGGTTCAGGCAATATTTTTGTTGCGGAAACACGCACGCTTATCCCCTAATGTAACACTTAGAGAATATTAATCTCCAAAAATGGGTTCTCACCGCCACCATCTCATGAAATTTGCAGAAGATCATTCTCGGATCCCCCTAAGTAAATTTCTGCTTACGCCCCTGATAGTACCTAACTGAAAAAGCAAGGCAACAGAAGAAAAACATCCGTTTCATCAAAATTCCTGTATTGGCAAATGGATATCAGCCTTCATTAAACTTGTAACAATAATTTATTAAATTTTACAATTGCACATAAATACTCACTTTTTTAAGCCATAGCTGCTGTTGGCCGTCAAACAGAACGCCAGTCATTTATTGGCAGTTTGAAACTCTTAGATAAGCCTGAGGTTCTTGGATGATCCACAGCGAAATTGTAAGCGAGTGGATGAGTCCCCCGTTACACACTTAAGCAATTAACTTCGACTATTTTGGAAATAAGCTGAATCTCGAGTGAAAGACCTTTTTCTCGAGATCGCTTAAAATGCTGAAATCCGAACACCCCAGTAAAATTTCCCAATTTGCCAAGGCCTATGTGACTTAATAAAAATTGCTACCGTTGGAACTCTATAAGCTGTTTGAGAAATTCATAATTCAACACCTAATCTGCTGTACTTTAAATACCGCGTATTTAATTTTTCAAGTGACATCACGCGATATGCAAAAAATTTTCATTATTTGCTAATCTTGATGTTGTTTTTTTAACGTGACTTGTCAACAATTAGAGGACCGTCGACGCCACCCGTCTTGAGCAAGGTCCCTTGCCCACAGTCTGCTTTTGAGTTCTCACGGTACAAAGAAAGCTATATTGAATTAGCAGTCCAAGTTTCGCTCGACCTGGTACTTAAATCATTTGAATGGACAGAAAAAGCCAGGGATCGTCACAAGTAGACGAATTTAAAGAGTAGCAGCAGCTGTGTCCCTGCGAAGAAAAACAGAGTTTTAAAGCTACGTTTGTATAAAAAATATCATAGATTAGACAAGCAGTGAGATCAAGAATCAATATTATTGAATTTTGGAACTGTTCATCAGGTAGGTCTAACGAAAAAGCTACAAAACCAAATTTGTGTGGTAATAAAATTACGAGCAAACATTTTATAAAATTGATTACTTACAGTAAATACGCAGCCAACTTGCTTTGCCTTGTGACATGTTGCATTTCGCAAAGTAATTTATCATTAAAACAACTACGTAGGTGGTATGTGATTGAGAAAGAAATACACAATACGTCGAAAGAACAATCTCAGGGATAAAAGTTTTTGTAAAGCTCATGTTGGTATTGCTGGTTTTTAACTTTGTTAGCCAAGCTGGTGCCAGCGCCATCAAGACGAAAAATAAAACGCCCTGAGTTGGTATTGCGCTTCCGTGAAATATTTTGCTTGCTCAAAACGACCTGAAAAGTAAAATATTAACTAGGTTGTCAGCTATCACATGCTTATCAAATAGTGATAAAACCATAAAAATCAACGTGCCGGGAAAAGTTTCTTTGTTTCGCTATTAGTCTGTAAACTGAATATGGGAACACGTAACCAAAATATTTCCAGTTGCTAAGAGCTTCTAGCAAACTGCTACTACTACTATATCAAAGTAAGCATTTGACATTAGCTGTTCTAGGCTAGGTTGTGTGGTTTGATACCAGTATTGGGGAGACTCCAGGCGGTGGTGTAAAAAAGAGTTGACTCGACTTGAGTCATTTGCTTGAAATGACTTGACTCGACTCGACTCGACTCGACTCGGAACTACATATCAGTGACTCAAGGCTCAAATATTATGACTTGAGAGAGTCAAGATTTGATTTGTCTACTGGTAAAAAAATTACTTGCTTGAAAAATTTTTTCTGTTTTCAAAAGTTTAGTATCTTAAAAATTTGTATCTTGAAACTTAGTGTGTAAAAGAAGAATTTTACACGCTGGCAACTGGCATTGCATCAAAATTTTGCATATCATTTTTATTATTTTGTACTGCAAGCTTTTTTTGCGGAGAGCAAGCCGGCAAGTTTGCTTATTGTGCCCTTGGGCAAGGCACTTAAAGGGATGCCCCCATCTTTATGTGGAAGACAGGTGACCCAGTTTCTCCCTCCGAAGAGAGGGTTGGTGGTAGGAAGGGCATCCGACCTTAAAAACAAATGCAGAGCAGAAATTATCTGCTGTGGCGACTCCTAATGGGGAAAAAAGCTGAAAGACAACCACAACAACTGCAAACCTTTAAAAATAGTATTGACTGATAATCTACTTGATGCTAGACAATGCGGAAAAAATTATGAAACTAATTTACTGTTTAGTGATTAAAAAATGCTCTACCTTAAAAACAAACGTTAAAATTCAGCCAGAAAACCAAAAAAATGTTACTTCATATCAAAACTTCTTGAAATTATGCAGCGTAGAATTTAAATACACAAGTTCACTTTTGAATTGCACTGTTTTTCTAAAACTATAGCAATTTATTTGAGTGGTTGCCCACTAAAAGCTCCAAACAGAGCACGAAATAAGCAATGTTAGTCACATAATCTGCAGCGATAACGAATCTAATTGGCCAGCTGACTTGATGGCAGTGAAATCTTTTTGCAGCTTTCTTATTAACTAATTGACCATTTGGCAAACAATCGACTTGAAAAGAACACCTGGGGTTCATCCTTTCCCAAAATGTTATGGACCCCTTATGGTTGAAAAATGTGGTTTTCACGCATAGGCGCAGATAATCATGCCCTTTCACCTCCGCCAAATTTTTCAAAAACGATCAAGAAATAAAGACGTTTTTACATACAGCAATAAAATGTCGATAGTTCCCCTCCAGAAAAATAAAGATTCATCCAATAAATTAAAAATATAAATTGATCAAACTGATGGTCAAAACAGACCGATCTCCAAATAAAGTATCAACCAAAAAATTGAGGAGTACCACGACTAAAAATATTTTTTGGACCTCCCAACATTTGCTCTTAGCCACGTCAATATTTCCATGCATTCAAAGAAATTTTCCATTAAACTTTCAACATTTATTGCACCTAATCACCAGGCAATCAATCTTATCTCTTTGATATTTTTGTTTCACCACAGATGTATTAAATAAGGTATAAAGAAGTGTAGTTTGAAGTGATACAGTTTTGCACTACTTGGATTTATATGCCTCAAAAGCTCAGATCCAAGGACTTCTTATTCAAATCATGGTTGAATATACTCTCATCTTTTCATCTTAACAGCACAATACTTACAAATAAGAGTATAACGCAGTTCAGTTACAGCAATGTCGAGAAAAGTTTTTACTCTCTGGCGCTGTAACGCGGCTACTAACATTTGAATCTATATTCCATTGCTAATTTTTATTGTTCACAGCCGATAAATGGCGCTAGCAAGCTATTAAATCTAAAACAATACAAGTTAAAGGTCAACTGACAAGAAAATTTTGACCCTTTTTTTAGAAATTTGAAGAGAAAACGTTGTTGTTTCTCGGTTTGAAATCTGCATAGGCAAAGTGACTTCGGCAGGCTGCGAGTTTAGCTGACCGAAAAATAGGGTGCATGCGGCGTGGCAAAGCAAAAGCCAATGTTTGCCTTCAAGCTCATGCTTTGAGTTCAAACTATAGCTCGCGGTGACTTCGATGATTTGTGAAGGCAACTGCTGACTAGAAAACTCCGAAGACGCTTTGCGGTCTCCTAAAGCCGTCTCCCAGAATCTTTGTCCCTCTTGTGTTGTGTCAGAGACGAGTAAACTCTCGTTATTATCTCATATCTTCTTAATCTGCTTTTGTGTGACGTGAAGCAATATGACGCCGCTAAATTGCAAAAAATGTTAAGTTGGTGTTGGTCTGGTGCTAGTGGTTGCTAACGTAGTTTCCTCTTCGTAGACAGCTTGCAGCAGTTTGTCAAAAGCTTCTAATTCAAACAAAACGGCATTTATAACATATTGATTAAAAAACAACAAAAGTAAATAAATGTGAAGAAGCCAAATGCACAAATGGGTGACCAAACTAGCTTTTAGAAGAACAAATTTTTTGCGGCTGCTGAGCTTAAAATTTTGGCCATAACTTTTTAGCTTGGTTCCAGCTTTTTATTTTTTCGCGGGATAGTTTTGAATATTTCAATCACTTTACAGTTTAATAGGAAGTGCAGGGCATGTAATGAATTATATGAAACAAACACTTAAAGTGCCGCAACATCATTCTTTGTTATCTTGATACCATCGCCATTACAAAGGTAAATTTTTTAACTTGCTATTTATTGAGTAACTTCATAATAATAATAATAATAGTAGTAGCAACATTTTTTGCTTTTCCTTTTATTAGTGCAAGTTTTTGTGGCCAAAATTGGTATTTTTGTTATAATGATGAGCTTAATGAATTGCTATTTGATCAATTTTTGAGTTGTTGCTGACATTTTTAGATTTAGCTTAGCAATCGAAAAAGAAAATATCATCTTGACTTCTATTATTTTTGTAGTCTAAAAACTGCAACATTTTACTTTTAGGTCTTTCATAAAGGTCGTTGGAAGCAAGATGGGGTTAGAAAGATTTCATATAACGATAGGCTAAGTCTCCGATAAAGTTTTTGGTGTCAGAAAGAAGACCGGTTGTAGAAATCATGAAAGTTTAAGCCCCCAAACCTCTTTTCTTTTAACTTTTTGAGTTGAAGTGGAAATTATTTCAACTTTGCCCTTGACGCTTCAAGTCAGAAAATTTGCTAACTTTATTTAAAACTTTACTCTTGACAATTTCCATAAAAAGAGTGTAACTTTCTCGTTTTCCTTCAAACTCTACTTTTATTCATAACTTTGTCTGAGTAAACTTTTCATAGATAATAGTTCTAATAGTGTATTTTGTTTTTTTTCATCAGCGGTTCAAAACTATTTTTAGCTTCTTGAAGTTATTTTACACTTACTGGACAGTTAACGCCTCGGGTTCATAAAACAAAGACATTTTCTCTGCAACAACACAAATATTCACCTTGAAACTTCCAAGTACTATGATTGACATAACTGATTAATTTGGTCAGCACGTCAGAATTTTTTTTTATTTGCCGTGTTTATCCTCTATTCGCAAGAAAGTGAATTGTATCGCTATATTTTGGACTAGACGTCCGCACTCGCTTGGGAGTTGCCATTTGCGATGTGTCTGGGCCACCTGTCTTCCAAATAAAGGCGGGGGCGTCCTGTTGGTGCCTTGCCCAAAAACACACCAAGCGAACTTGCCGGCTTATTCTTTACAACCTTCCCAAAATGCCGAGCGCCAAGCAGGGAAGCTGTGGATGCCATTTTTTAAAGTCTTTTGGTATGACTCGACAAGGGGATTGAACCCCAGCTGCGAAGCGAGCACTTTAACCACTACGCCATTGCGTCGCTCCAAAATACTACAATATTGCCTCGCAGTGTCAGCAGTTGTCGGTGTGAAGCTCGAGAAAGTGTGGTTAACGTAGTTAGGGCAACGTAGCGTGTGGTCAACATAGCGTTATGGTTTTACAGTGAACAAAAAGCAAAGAAGCGTCAGTGCTACTCTTTCACTTGAGTCGCCTTCGTGCTACTTGGTTGAATTGGTAAATGTAAAGTGCTCTCATGCCCGAGCTAGCTAACTAAACAAGATGACAGATTAGATACAATGCTGCATTGCGCATATAAACACATAGATATTAGACTGACAAGTGGACGGTACAGAAGCAGTTTGATCCTAACCGCTGCATCAAATCGGAGAGCAATTGGAACGCAGGTGGAAGTGAATCAAGAATCGATATGCAGTAAGATATTGTCTGTTGTCTTTCTGTAAACAACTGGCGCATCATGTTTGATAAAACTGTTAGAGTACTATTTTCTTCAATTTAATTTGAACAATGTAAATGTGCATACTCAAAACAACTTTAAAAATTACTCACAACCAACAACTTTGATATTAAACATTATACACATTGCCACTCTTCTGTTGATGACGTCAGCTCTTGAATTTGGCCAATTAGGCACCCACTCAGGAACGCATCCAGTACTAAGAAGAACAAAGCTCTGACTCACCAGTATCACTCTACCTTGAAACAGCATAAAGGCCTTTTTTGGAAACCTCCAACAAAGCGGTCACAAAAAGCATTATACAGGGTGGGCCAATAAAATGTTACCACTTTTTGAATCCTTGCTATTTCCAAAATAGATTTTTTTTATTCTCAAAAATACTAACAACAAAACATTGAATTCTCACACCAATGGATCGAAAACAATATACTGTGAAGGAGAGAGTAAAGATCGTGGAAGCATATTTTGAATTAAAATTGGTAACCCAGACTCAGTGACGATTCGTCATTGACGTTCCGGAAAGAAATCCTCCATGTATACTCACAATCAGACATCTTCTTCGAAAATTCAGGAAAACAGGATATGCGACCAAAGCGAATAAAGGACATAGTGGTAGGCCAAGGTCTGCCAGAACAGCCATTAACACAGAGATCGTGAGACAGCGTCTGGAGGAATCACCAAGAAAATCGACCAGATGTTTGTCAGAGGGAGACTGCCCTCTCAAGGACCACTCTCAGACGCATACTGAACACAGATCTTTATTTCTTTCCCTACAGAGTTCAGATTTTACAAATTCATTGATATGAAATGTTGGTTTAATGTTTCTTATCACAAATCTTTGAATAAAAATTTTGAATAAATTCACATTTGAAAACTTGGGTATGATTGAAAAGTGGTAACATTTTATTGGCCCACCCTGTAAGTTTTGTTTGCCCCTTCATTTAAAAAAAATTTGGCGGCGCTCCTGTCCAAATTTGCCTTTCCTCTCAGCCACCAATAATTACGTCTGCAGTGCAAAAGTTGTCACTACGCCACAACAAATTTTGTTGGTAAATTATCTGTAGCCATCCCACGTATTACATCAAAGTTTAATTTTAAATACATTCCCATGAACAGATTTATGCAAGAGCAAATAGTGGTACGAATATTGTTTAGTACCAACAGTCCGACGATTGCTCTAATCATTTTACATTTTGTTCTGCTTCATCGTGAGAGTTTTAATTTTGTTTTGTGCCCTGTTAGGAGGTAAGTTGCGACTGAGTTTGACGGATCGGCATGTAGGAAATTTGTTTTTTATAAACTGCTGACTGATTATTTAAATCAAAAACCAATGAGCTGATACGACATTGCTGTTAGTTTATTATGCCCAAGAAAGTTAAGAAAGAATTTGTGAAAATTCTGCTTTTCACGGTGCTCAGTAAGTAGGACCAAACTTACACAATTCAGTTTGGTAGGCTACCTGCATGTAGTTAAGTCAATAAATTGCACTGACAGCCAGAATAACCACGGTTTTTGCAATGAGTGAGGCAATTCATTCCCTTAGATTTGAGATAAAAATATTAGAATAAACCATACAAAACAAAACTGAAAGATACTAATTGTCCTGGAACTGCGTATAAATCTTGATTGTAAATGCGAGTCTCACGGATTTGTTCACACCACTCTTCATTTTAATCACTGGACTTTTTCATATCACGCTAAATGTTTGAGCAAAAGATCAGATTTAAAATGTTGGTCTGACATGGTGCATACCGCCACAGAAGTGATTTCCAAACACATTTTAAAACCTTGACCTACGGATTTTGACTTCATACACAATACCACGTACATACACTAGGGTATCGAAAATTGTTGAAGAGGGGGAAAAGTAAACTTTTGTTCTGAAAAGCAGTGTTGTTCTTTTTTGTAGTTATCGCTTGGTGGGGGGGCACAATTATTGCTTACGCTATCGGTTGACCGTAATCTTCCCTACTTGTTTGTTCTGTCTTAAAAAAAATAAAACTAAACCCAAATTAAGCTGATACTCTAGTCTAGTGCAATAGTCCCCCCTTTATTTTAGGCGACCCAAATCCAAACAAAATTTCAAGTTTGTAAGTATTCGCGACCCCGTCCATAGGATTTTTTGGAGACAAATCTTTTACAGTGAAGTTTTTTGCTGTTTTCAATCCAAATACAAAGCAGACTTCGAAAAGGATTTCATGTTTTTTCCTCGGAGCATTTCATTTGTGTTCTTGCTTCCGGTTGATTTCTATACGTTAAAGTCTTGCTGATTTATTCATAGCTATAATGGTTGATGCATTGAAAGCTTCTAACAACAATAGACCCTAAGCCTGTTTATAGAGGCATCTTTTTATGCAAAGTAATAATGCAAATCATGCATTTAGCTACCAACGTTCTCGATATGGGAATTCCATTGATATTTTCAAAAAAGCTTGTTACATCATAGAGACATAATTTTCTCTTTCATAAATTTGAGAATTCGAGAAGCAGTATTCCAGTTCTAATTGCTATCGGGAGTATCAGTGACTGTCTGTGAGACTACGCGCAGTAATGCTTACCCGCATTTACATTTAAGTAAATTCTAAGATTTCTGAAATGTTTGCGAATTTATTAGCATTAAAAGCACATGCTTACAACTATTTGACGCGATGTAGAAGCAGATTATCTTCTTTTCTGAGTAGCTGTAATAGCAAGTTTAATTTAGCGTTATCAAGTGATTGGAAAGGCAAGCCCACTAATAAACCTCGTAGTATGCAGGCTGCAGCATGTTGACTTACATCGCTTTGTACAAGACTTTTGAATTTGTTCATGATGCAAGGTCTAACTTTAACTTTCATTAGTATTAGCCACAAAAGTATCAATGACATCAATTTGGAAAACTGATGAAAATTACTTACTTATGAACAGACTTTAATTACGGTACCTTTTTGTACATGTGCAATCAGCTACGTCAATAACCAACTATCCAAAACAATGAATTGCACAAAAAAATGGCATTTATATGAAGTATTGTCATCAAAGGTATCTAAAGTCGGTGAACTGCGACTGGAAAGCAACATTATAGGACGTTATCTACAACACCACGTAACTGTTTGTGACGATAATTTTTTGAATTGACTTCAGACCCCGCCATTTAGCAGCTCCCTAATCGTATCCTGAAAGGAGACAGTACACAATAAGCTAGGTTATGGCCGAAGTGGACAACCTATCGACCAGCTTTTTGTGCTAAAGAAGATCAATTGTTTTCACTCAGAAAGACTTTACATTAAAACTCAACATTTTGCCCCACTGTGCTACACCTTAGAAACATTTGTAAGAGGATAAGAGTATACTGAGGCATCCGATATGACTGTACTACAAAGGTCTTCTGACGTGAATATCACTTGCAGTCAAATTAATATAATTTTCATGCTTACTATTGCAATATAGAAAAAAAGGTTTAAACCGGCGTGTTATCGCTGTAATATATCATTGAATTTCAACCGTCAGCATATCGTTAATAGGCTTTATTCCTTATGCTTACTTTCGAAATGACAGTGGATCAAAAATACAGCTGCTGCCTGCATATTAAAGTTTTGTCTAAATCAGTGCTTCCACCATTAATTTTTCTAATTTCTCCAGTTCAGAGTATTATTTCCTCCTATTTCCCCATTTCAAAATTTAATATCTTTGCAAATTTCCTCACTCACTATTCTCTAGCAACAGATTTATAAGCGAAATATTATTTTGCAATTTTCTTAATACAAAACTTGCTTTGCTCCATATGCCTATTACCGTATACGCCTCTATGTTTCAAACGGTCATTGCCCCATATACCACATACCCACATAGGCTCATTACCAGAGTTTCCCATTGCCTGATATCCTTATTGACCATATGCTCTATTGTCCACGGGTCCGTTGTCCTACAGACTCGTACGTCGATCGCTCTATACTCCCATTGCCCCATCGCCACATAGGCCTGTTGTCCCTTTTCCTTATTGTCCCACATTGCTCAATACGCCAAAAATTTTTGGCTGCCTTAATTGCAAGCACTAGCCCGACTAATCAATCTACTTGGTCCATGGTATCATGTATTCTCTTGTGGTGCTAGAAACATGACACAACCTTGCTTGTCTCTTCTGCTTACTTTCCAAACTACTAATCTATGTTTACTTTCTATATTAGACATTTTTTTCCAAAATTTTCCATTATACCAAGTCGGTAATTATATTTCCTGTTTTCCTCCTGATTTCCTCATTTTGATAATTTCCTCTTTGATAATTTTTTAGTTCAAATTTCTCCTGTAAGAATTAAAAAACGAAGAGTTTTATGTTTTTCACCCGGCCTCAAATATCAGTGGTAAAAACAAGTTCTTGATCTGTGATGATTTGTGTATTTTGTCTAGATATAATTGATTGATAAGTACGCTGATGTTAAACCGCTCTCAATTTGTTCATTGAATATGGACAGAAGAAATAAATTTCGAAATGGCTTTTCAGCTTCAAGTACTTTTGCAATAATGCACTTACCAACTGCCAAAGTAGGGTGAAACAATTATAAAGTTCGGGTACATGTGCATAATCGGAGTCAGAGTGCAAGGCGAAAAATTCGTGTCTTTCAAGTGTGCAACGCAAGTTCACGCAGCACATCTAGCGCAACTTCGCAACAGAACAAAAGATGCAGGTTTTATATTCTGCATGGCTCACTAAACGCAGAACAGAGCAAATTATCTGGAAACTAAATAGTGGTTTTAGTGGGTCCAATTTTTGAAATTTCTAATTTCTCCAAATGAGGAAATTTCTTTCAAAGTGCAAAACCTGATCTGAAGTGATATCACCATTATGACAATTGATGACATTTAACATTATGACGATACACAGCTTTTTTAAAGCGTTTAAGAAAAAATGTACTCCTAAGTGCTAAATAAACCCTTAAATGCTTAATCGATTGTTTCATCGTCAATAAAGCCTAAATTTGTACAAAAATTACTTTTATTGGAAACACCTTGTTAATATCTCCCAAAAAAAAATTCAATCACGCTTCTACGGTTAGTACTTTTTGAGAAAATGAAGAACACGTCACTAACTGCACTGAAGAGACCTGATAGGTCGAAACAGTGTCGCTCTCTGCAGTTTGCTTAAAATGCATCACTTGCCTCTTGCATTACTTGAAGAAAACAAATTTCACCATCAATCGTTAATTATGATGTCTTTGTACTGTACATCCCAAAATGGTAAAATTTCTTGAGGTTGGTAAGCCGGGTGTTAGCTTTTGTTCAAGCAAAAAACCTCTCATTTCCATTACCAAATGCAATTTTGAAAAATTATCTTCAATCGTGATGTCATCATAACGTCATCAACTCCTTTATGACACTCACTTTGGGGTGATAATAAATTGTGCCAAGTTTCATGTTCATACGTCCAGTAGTTTCAACGAGTTTAAGTTTAAAAAAAATGCTTAAATTGTTAGTTGCTTGTTGCGTTGTCAATACAGCTTCAATTGTTATTGAAATATCTTTATCAGAAGCAACTGGTTAAAATATCCTGAAAAATCCTTTAATCGCATTTCTACGATCAGTTTTTTTTTGAGAATATGAACAAAACAAAGTTCACAATCAATGATTAATTATAGCATCATCTGACTTCCAAAAACAGTATTATTTCTCGAAGTTGGTAAACCGCGTGCTGGCTTTCGTTTAAGTAAAAATCCGCTCATTTCCATCACAAAATGCGATTTTTGAAAAGCATTCTTTAACTGTGACGTCATCATGACGTCAACATCTTCTTGATGACACTCATCTTGGGGTGGTGATCAATCGCATCACGTTTCATGTTTGTACGTCCAATGATATCGAAGGAGTTTAAACACAGATACTCACAAACATACCCACGGACACACCCACTGAGAGAATTGCACTTTACAGTGTAGATTGATTTAACAATCTATCTACACTGTAAAGTGCAAAAAGCCTACTTAAGCTCCAACCAATAAGCTTGGATCAATCCTGGATAATGAAACCTGTGTAATTAAGCTTTGTAATCCTAATAGCTACGAAAATTGCTGCAGTTTGTAACATGGAAACATTCCAGATAAAAAAAAAATTTCCATGACATTTTCGTTCTTTTTTTGCGGAAATTGCTTTTGTTTTTTGGCAAAAGGTTGAGATTATTTTTGTTACGTGAAGTAAGGTTTGGATTCAGAGAGTTGCAGCTTTAAAGAAATAATTACTGAGTTAGCTATTTTGCAAGCAAAATGCTGATTTGAAAAGCCAAGCTCTTGCTACCCTTCAGAGTGCAGTTCAGTTTCGAGCTGACTAGAAATTGCTTTGTAAACCGGAAAGAATAAAGAACCTTGCTATGAGTTGAGGATGCATATAGGTCAGGGCAGATGATGAAACCATTCTTTGAATATGTAAAAAATACTTAGTCCTGCTCTTTCAAGAAAATTTCCCCATTCCGACTGTTGAAAACCAGATTTTTCGACATTCTTTTCTTTTCTTTTAAATGTCAACAAAAAATGGCCCTGCAAGTAGGTATTCTATATACCTGCTTCTGTATCCTACTTAGCCTAAAATTTTTGTAAAGTGATTGATTTTTCTTTTTGTGTCATCAATAATTTTATCTTTATCGTAGCAATTGTGTTGTGAGACATGATAATCTTTGGAAGGGCAAGCAATAACATGTTGAAGTACCGGTAATCACTTCACTTAATTCTGGTTTTCAAAATTGATTTTTGCGTTGAATAAAATCAAAGGTTTGCTTGAGAAGCAATTTCATAAGAAGGAAGTAACAAGCTTCAATCCTTGCAGTTAGAATGCAGAAAACTGGCTCTAGTTTGCTGGAGCGGATGAAGAAGATAACAATCGCTAAGTGAAGTTTAAATGCATTTGTCTTGGTGCTTGATCAGTCCGTTGTAAAAACGCTGGTGCTAAACCTTAGGTATGCGTCACAAATAAGCTCTTAATATCTGAGATTAAAATCTGCATTTCTATTTTGTATACTGCACAACTTCTATTGTATTGTGTTATTGTTTTATAGTTTGGAGTATACTTTCTGGCAGCAATTTACTTTGAAAAGATTACTGTTGGAAAATGCTATTTCTAAAACAATATAATTTTATAGTAATGCAAGAGGCTAGCGATGCACTTAGCAAACTGCAGACAGTGACACTGTTTCCACCTATCAGGTCTCTTTAATTTAGTTGGTGATCAATAAGAAGCTAAAGCCTTTTAATAATTTTATATAGTGCAACCACAATATTCTATGCCTGCTTTTTCGGTCGTATTTTTAAACATTTAATTAAAATGCATTTAGGGCTTTTAACACAAAATTGTTCTTGGCAAGATTGCGGTTGGACTTTGAATTTAAATGCCATACACTGATTTGTTATGCTTGTGAAATTGTTCTTACTTGCTTGCGTAAAGCCTTTAATCCTTTTGTCATTACTTTCGTACTGATAATTCTTTAGCATTCAAAACTTGCGAATTTCTCCAAATTTGTTGTCAGCGCAATCATTAATAGCTTGGCCTTGTGTTCTAAGAACATTTAATTTTGATTACTTTTATAAAAGTAACAACTTCTTTTCATTAGGATGATAATCAAGCGTAATCAGAAACAACATTGCTTTGTTTTATTATGTCGGAACACGCGCTGTCAATCGGCAGCACTGACCTCTTGTTTCGACGTAATAAGCAAAGCGGTCGCTGCTGATTACGTTGAAACCGCAGGCGAATAGAAAATGTCTTTTAATTTTGCTGCTTTTCTGATGCCTAGCCAAACTTAAACCATATCATGTCGAAAGTGTATGGACAGTGACAAGTTGGCAAAACAAACCTTCTGTTACATGGCTTACAGTTTAACTGGCTCCGATTTGAACGAGTGGCAAACTGAATTAAGATATTGGGTTAGCGATATTTGTATATACAAAGCAAATTTAGACCACAATAGCATTCGGGAAGTACAGTTTAATATTTAATAAAGTGTGCATTGAATTGCGCATTAAAACTGCGTCATTATCCATCGGGATTTAGCATACTTCCAATAGACAGATAAAAAAACAATCATATCGACAAGGAGAATACTGTACTCCAGTACAACCTTTTACATTAGTTTCAATCAAGACTTTTTTTTCGCTATATACTGTTGTTACTGTTGCAATTGTTGGAATTGCTCGCTGTAAAACCATAAGCCTACAATCACGCAAATCTTTTTTGCAGGGGGGTTCAAATTTTCCCATTTTAACTCAACCGGACGAATCCGCAAGGCCTTTCCTAGTCGAAGTCCTTTTTTTTCCGGATATTGATTGAATACAAACTGGCGGATTTTTCACACTGAAGCTTTTTTTTGAGCGAATCGAAGTGAGCGCTGGTCAAAAGTCACATCGCTTTGTGAGCAGCATGATGTCACCTCGCGGGTCGCATTGGGCCGGTCGATTGCACACCTTTGGCATAAAGCCTACGCTCTTCTTGTGTTTAGTGGATTGAATAATTGTTCATCTTTTTTATTGCATAGTTAAGGGTGAGAAATCATTCCTGAGTGTCGCCATCCAAGAAAAAATTAGTTATTGAAACGCTACATAATGCATGTCGAGCTCTGTTCAAGCATTGGTTTCACGAAAAAAATAAGGCAGTTTGCCCGAGGGCTGCGAACTCGCATAAAAAAGCTCAATTATTTTACTAAACTTAAAAGTGATCAATCACTAACCAAGAATTCACCAACTGAATAACAAATCAAAAAAAGGTCAACACCACAATTCGGAGACAAATCCAGGCTGCAACTTAAAGAAATTTTTATTCATATTTGGGAATGGACTTTTTGAAAATTTTTTCCAACTCAGACATGAATTCTGTGTATTCTATACACTGACCTCCGATTTGAACATGAATGGTAAGTCTTTTATGAACTCGAATTTAAAACAAAGTATCATTCAATTAAGCTTGCAGCACTAGCTTGCCCCTCCCCATCATTACTAACTATGGCCTTGCAAAATCGAATGCAAAAGCAGGCATACCGGGCCCCATTTATCAAAATGCCTCAATATGATGAGGTAATGTTAGCTCACATCAAGAGGGGAAGGTGTTGAAAATTAAATTAATCGCTTTCTTGCTGAGATTTAATGCAAGATTTTGAGCATGTGATTCTACCTCCAAGCTTGTAATTCATTTCTTTGATCTATTGAATTCAAACAACAGCAGTAGGTTTGATATGATTGATTACCGTGACACCTGACAGTTATAAATTGACCTCGCAATAAAAATCAAGCAAATAAAATATTTGCAGCATTTAAATGTTTTTCAGTTTTAAAAGCATTCATTCATTCACAAATTTATTCAATTTCTTTCGCTCGCTTTCCTGTTTTTTTTTTATTCAAAGTATCACCCGGTCAATAAGCAATGGGTTGCCGTGATGATGCTATTGTACTTGTTACAGTTGTGAAATCTCAGTGACTCACGTCGTTGAAGTAAGCCCACGATATGCTTTTTGCTATTTTATTTTCTCACCCTATTCCTAGTTTGCTACCACTTGGCAAACATACGACAAAAGTCTAACTACTGTGCCCAGTCAATGATGTGCTTAGCGGTTTTCCATATTTCCATCCCAAAAAATAAATCTGTATCTGCTTGAAAAGGGCCCACTGTCGTTGCAAATCAAGACAGCAGTTCAGTGAATTTGCAGGTTTTTATTTTGAAAGTAGTTTTGCGCAGCCTCGAATAGCATTACGTGGAAATTGCTGATGTGGCATTTGAGTTACCTATTACCAAGTGAAATAGCAAAACGTTATTGACGCATGACATGTCAAAATGTGGAAATGTAATCTTTGTCGAGGAACAGCATAACTCCATTTAAGTAAAATGAAAGTGCCGAATCATACACTAGTTGTTGACACTTTTTTGTCAAACGTCAGCACGTTTTGTTGACGTCATAAATAAGAGATGAATTAAGTGATGGTGCTGTAACAAATAGTCGTTTTGCATTCGATAACATGAATGAAGTTTTGCCATAAACCCAAAGAGGATTTGAGGCGAGAAAAGTTTTGCAAGATTACGGACGATTTTTATATGGGCATACCTCTCACCAAACTTGAGGTAAACTTAGTTTTGTTATGAATGCTTTTACCACAGCTTGCACTTTTGTCAATAGATGTTGAAACAGACATCAGTACTTCAGGGTACGCTTGCTGACTGAGCACATTGAAAACGAACAATAACAGACTGTTAATAGTCTAGTATCAGACGATAATTTTCCAACCAGTTGACGTAAGAGAAACAAATTACTTTGGGTAAAGTTGTGGATGGATTAAAAATTATCGTTTTGTATATCTGAATTCGCACAAAGCCTGCATGTTATAGGTACCGGTAGCGAGAGCTTTAGAGAGGAGTTTTTCAACGAGTAGGCTAGTTTGCAAAAGATTTGATTGTACTGCTTCTTATCAGAATTATGATTACACACTATGCTCTGATAAGATATCAAAAGAAATCACTGCTCATGATAATTTAAAACATGTTTTGCGGTTTTCCTAAATCTTGCTAACAAATGCCGATAATGTAGAAGAAACACCACATTGTGTTTAAGAATTACATTATCGTAGTGAGGTTTTGCATTAAGTGATAGTTCTCTTTTTTGGTTTAAGAATATTTATACTTTAGTTTTGAACTAGCATCGACCAATCATTTTGTTGCTTCGCCCTAGGGAATCGAAGCACCAGTCATTTCATGTTATAAAAAAATGGTTGTTCTTAGGTATGTTTGTATTTGATGAAGTTATTCAAAAGGCATCGAAATGATAGGAAAATCCTGTAAAGACCTCTATTAAACACCACCAAAAAAATTTATGTTGATACTACACACCGGTTAAAAAGATAGACAGAATACAGTTTCTAGTATGATTATAGTTTAAAAGCTGCAAAATGACTACTCTACAAAGGATATCTCGTCAAAAACTTTGTCATGTTTCTCGACTGAGCAGCGACCAAAGACTTTCTAAAGTTATTCCGAGCGTTGTTGGCACTGAGCTGCAGATCCAAACAGGGAGCTGTCGGAAACTTAAAACTACCGCTGTACTTTAAATTGTGCATTCGAATTCAGAAAACATTTAAATATAATGTGTCGCATGAGTTGTTAATTCGAATTGAATTAACTACTCTAAACTTTAGTACAGGGAGTCCTCGACTTACGACGTTGATCCGTTCTTCAGGCGCGGTGTAACCCGAATTTCAATGTAAGTCGGAACATCATAAATAAATTACTTTATACGTACTGTACTGTAAAGTATTGTACTATAATAAAATGTAACAATTAATGTAAAAAACTATTTTATTTGAAAAAGAGAAAACAATTCCATACCACATGAATTAAATGAAATATTAATAAGATGGTAAAGAAGCTGGAGTAGTAGAGGCAGCTGAAGTAGACGGTAGAGGCTCTGTAGTAGTAGAAGCAGCTGATGTAAAGGGTGCAGGTCTCTCCACTTTCTTAAAATACTGCTCTAGCTTAGACTGGACAGACAGCATCCTCTTCCCATCCAAGATCTCTTTTTTACACTCCAGTAAATCTATGATGCCTCTGGAAACCTTAGTGAACCTGTCCATGTTAAGATCCTAAGCCTCAAAGGTTGCCAACGCTTGATGTATCTCAGAAAAACCTTTTGTCAAGCCCTGCCTTGTGAAAGCTTTAGGCTCTGGGGTGGGGGGTTCCTTCTTCCTCCACTATAATCTGTTTCTCCTGCTGTATCAAGTCCCCAGCAGATAACTCCTCTCCATGAGATTCCAGCAGCTCTATTCCACATCATTTTTTACATTTTTATGGGGCGCGTTCGTAACCTCGAAACAGCGTAAGTCGAGACCGTCGTAACCCGAGGACTCCCTGTACTCTAAATTAACTAATTAACAACTATGAAAATACTTTGGCCAGTAACAACAAAGACCTATTTTTCCGGCCCAGGACCCATTGCGAGGTCGGCTACGGCCCGAAAACGACACTGCTTTGAGGTCAAGGAAAAATTTTGCAAAACGTGCAAGACAAGCGCCTTACAACAATAGAACGCCATCGCCAAAAAGCGTCAAATTTAATATACAGTATAAAACGCAATTCTGTGTGTCTATCTATTTTACTCGTCCGAAACTACGAAGCATACAAGCATCAAACTTGGCACGATTGATCACCTCTTCGGGGCGACTGTCATAGGGGGTTTGTGACGTCACGGTATGCAAATTGAAAAACTTAGTCATAATCTAAGTTTTTCAATTTGCGTTTCTTGGGAGAGAAGAACGGCTTTTCACAAACGAAAGTCAGCACCCAACTTACCATCTTGCAAAAGTTTTGATTACTTTGAGGTCTAAAATGACGTCAAAGCTAACGTTTCATTGCGCAATTTGTTCTCTGTATTTTCTGAAAAGGTGCAGATTGTAGAAACGCGATTGTAAGCTTTTTCAGGAAATGTTAACGAGGCGCATTCGATAAAAAAAACTTGACAATAATGAAAACTGATTGCTTTGACGAAACAGCAGATTGTTTTTTAAGAATTTTAAACATTTTCTTGCAGGGGTGTGCAACCTAAGGCCCGCGGGTCAAATGCGACCAGCAAAGTGAAATTTTGTGGTCCGCCGAAAGATGAAGAATATGGCTTGTTGCCAGAGTCCACCAATTGAATTTGTAGGTTCATTTCTTTAAAATTTAGTCCTTTTGTGCGCAACTTGAAGTTGATATTCCAAACAAAGAAAGGTTTCATCAAATTTGTTTATTGGTGTTGTTGGTTTCTCAATCCCTTCCTCAGGATAGGGGCCATGGCAGAAGAGCAATGAGACCAAGGATCCGGGTAACTCCTCAAGAACAGAACCAGAAAATTTGAAAGATTATAAGAGTTCTCAAAAAGCAAGCGGCGTAAAGAGTTCGTTGCACGACAGAACAAAATGAAATGAGAAGTGTCCTGAATCAAATGATCGCAAGCGCTGCACGACGGATTCTCAATCCAGCCGATTCTACAGAAATCAGAGTTTAAAATAAAACTGTCTGCTTCAGCAAAGACGAGAGAGAACTCACCAAGCGTAATGAAACAGCCCAAGTTCTTCAGTAGATATTACAGGGACTTCTGTGCCGAAACATTTTGATGAGATAGTACGCCTCTAGTCCGAGAGTAAGAGAGATAGACTCCAACGGATGCTAAATGGCTGAAGCAGTGCACCTTGTCTGCCCGACTCATCTGGAGTGTCATTGCCTGGAAGAAATGGATGACCGGGTACCCACTGTAGCCTGAGAGCAAAGGAGGAAGAGAGAACGGATAGTTTCTACCAGATGTTCCAGGGAATATGAGAAAAAAGGAAAAACCGAGAAAGAAAATGTATAGTAAGAACAGAGTAAAACTATGAGAATCGGAGGAAAGAAGAAAAGTGGAAGATTTATTGGTGCTGCTGATGACATTAGTGAAAAACTTACAAAATGCCGCATGCTTCAGCAGAAAAAATTTGAACACACTGGGCCAACCGAATAGAAAAGGGTGGTCTCAGCATCACAAAGTAAGTTGTCAAGGATGTTGGAGTATTCTTTGCCGAAATAAAAAGGAACAGAACCATCTGTCCAAATCACGAGATCGTGATTTGGGAGAGAGTCAAGGTAGGCTAGAGTAGCTCTTTGACGAAAACGATTAGAGTAAAGGAGAGAGAATGAGCAAGTGGGTATACTAACAGTTCTCCAGGAGAACCTGGAAAGCCTTGGTATGGCTTGTATCTAGCCAATTCTTAAATAGGTAAACAAGATAAATGACGAAGGCCCCCTTTTGTAAGATGACAGGGAGAAATGAGTCAGGGTGTCTCGTAAGGAGATAGAGTGACCTCAGAGATGTAGGAGAGGACAAAAGACAGACAAGAGCGACTGGCCACTCGGTAACATTGCTAACACTGAAAAATGGAAACTAGGTGAATGAAACCGTAGGTGAAAACGGGCTGAAAAACAGCTTTGTGTAAAAGTGAGTGGAACTTGATGGAAGTTTCCTATGAGAAAGCAGAGATAAAACTTAAGGCCTTAGACTCAAAAAAATTTGGTTTTCAGTCAAGACACGTTTAAAAATGCAAAGAGTACTGTCAAAGGAGACTCCAAAATAAATGGAAGTGGGATTGAATTCCAGAGGAAAGTTGAACAGAAAGAAACAGAGATGAAGACTAGCTTGGTAGGGATTCACTAAAACGAAGGAAGTTTCGCATTGCCCAGATTGAAAGGAATACACTAATGCTTAGATTCGCGCTCCAGTTTTACAAGGGTTCTTTGTGAGGCCACTGCAGCAGTAAATACCAAACAGAAGGAGGATCAGATGGGCAGGTTGTCAGCACAAACAGTGCAGCAATTGGAGGAACGTTCGTGGACGTTGGAAGAGCGTTTGTGAACAGAGAAAAAAACATGGTCGGAAAAAGATCCTTGCAGAACACCTTCGCAAATGCGAAAAAAGCGACGGTACTTATGGGTTATCTGTCACCACTTTTTTTCACCAGGTATTAAATTACAAGTACCAAAGCGACTTTAGTGATTTTGAAAACCACACAAGCGCAACTGTTTGAAAGGAAACATTTATTGCACTAAAGAAAGCAAGGATAGAGACCAACAGAATTAAGCTTGTGAAAAAGAGCGGGGTGCCCGACAGATTCAATTGCCATGGAAAAATTGATAGTAACAAATATCAAGTTAGTTTCAAAGCAGTAATTGGCAAAAGTGTTACTGTCAAAACGTTTTAAAAAAGGTTTCGTGTCGGTCAGCCTAACATGCAATACGCAATCTAACGCCAGTGTTCATTCTAAAAACTCTCACTGACCCGCGGAAACCTCACTACAGCGAAATTGGCCCGCCTGCAAAAAAGGTTGCTCACCCCTGTTCTATAGCAATAGCAGGCTTTTTCGCTTTTTTTCTGGGCGCTTCAAACTCGCTCTATTATGTCATAATATGTCTGGTGCGATTCACGTGAAAAAAGCGGCAGGCTTCGCCTACAGATTTGATTCACTGTTACTTCAAAAGCAAACAATTTGCATGTTGACTGCAGACTGTCAGAGAAGAATAACACATTACAGTATCAGCATGGTGGTTAATCAAAAAAATCTTTGTTTTAGTGATGCAATGGCAAGTTACAATACTTTTGTACAGTCATGTCGTGAACCTGACCGATCTTAACCTGTAACACAATTAATGAAATGCAGCAAAGTTTAACAAGTTAGATACTTTTATGCTAAATCTTACCGAAATGACAAAAATTATCAGTATTATTAGCTCAAAAACTTGGTTGATAAATTATACTCTCAAACCATAATCTAATCTATTGTAATAACTTAGCTGTAGATGCTTGGCTTTGGGTTAGTTTGCACTTCCATAGCTGCGTCTATGCAAGGACCCAGCAATATGCGCTCAGCAAAAGATGTTAGGTCATGCAAAATAGCATGCAATTGCAAAATGACGCAAGTAACATGCTAGCCTTTTTTGGAAATTACACTTTGGCGCCACTCTCCCCCATAGCTTTACATTTATGCTTACATGCAAGTGGTGAAATGAAAAACATTTTCTTTAGTTATTGGCTCCTTCGATAGCAAGCAAGACCATTACGTAAGTATATGCTTTGAATAAAGCAAATAAGACGTTGCTAAAGACTTCAAAAACTAAGGAGAAACACAACGGTTATACGCAACCTCCCTTTATGTTTTTTAATTCGATTCCTTTATAAAACTCGGTACTTCTGATTTTGAAACGAAAATCGGCTATGTCAAGAAAAGCTTTATTTATTGTTACTGTTCTCACAACTATGCGTTGAATAAAGCCGGATTGGCCGATATTTTTAAGCTTGATATAACAAATCGTGGCCCTGCGATTACTAAAACTTAACTGTGAGGATACTTCATTTCGGGTTAGTTTGCTCCGTTTACGTTTATGCCACGACAAACCCATATGCGCACAGCCACAGGCTTTTGCTCGTACAAGTACACCTATAAATAGGAAAAAGTCGTAAGCAGTGAGAATAACATGTTATACGTTATTTCCGAAAATACGTATCGCTTACCTTGGCGTCCCTTTCTTTCCCCATAACTTTTAAATTATGCTTTCATGCACTCCATAACATGAGAAAATAAAACGTTTTAAAATCTCTGCCTTTTTTTAATGAAAGGCAGTTCAGTTCTTAAGAGCGCCTTTGCTGAAAACTGGACAAGCAAAACGTAGCCAAGGACACAACAATGTAAATATACAGTATGTCTTTATCTTATTGGCCACCACCTAGTCTCCGTATAACTACAAAACGTTAGCTACTCTCAAGAGAAAGTTGGTTCTGATCAGTGGCTTATTTCAACGTTCTGTCATACATCGGGGGCCTTTTCCTTTTATTTCCCTTTTGCCCCATGCCTAAATAATACTTGGCAAGATTAATCACTTTTTTTTGGTGAGTGTCGTAAAGGGGTTTGTGACATCCCGATGACGTCACCATGGAAAATTCATTTTAAATTCGCATCTCTTGACGGAGGAAAACGCTTTTGTACTTATAAAAGCCAGCGCCCGATTCACCAAATTTCTACCATTTTATTCCTTTTTTATTTAAGATGACGTCACAATTGACGATTAAGAGTAAAAGTTGTTTTTGTCTTTTTCTCAAAATTACCGACCGTAGAACCATGATTGGGATCTATATTGAGAGTAGGAATAATAGGCCGTTTGTAAATGAGGCCTGCTTTCATCAAAAAGTATAGAATGCTTCAAGAAAAACAATTGATATACAATCTTATTTTACATCATTATTAACAGTAAATTATCTCTTTACCTCAATTTAGTGTTCGCTTTTGTAAGGAATAATTTTTTTCCAAAAGTCTCAACCTTAAATACGTTATTAATTCAGTGGGACAGCTATACTTTGGCATAAAAAGACTATTGCCTATTGTTAGTTCGATTGTCTTTTTACTAATTGACCTGACCTGACTCGATTTTAAGTGTTTAATCGCGTCCCTTTCATTTTGTGGTGCAGGTAGAATAACCCAATATACTAACCGCTAGCAATTTTCTCGGAAGGGTGCTGCATAAAAAGCAACAGCAAGGTCAGAACTAGGTACATAATTTATGCTGATGATTTCTTTGTTATTTACTGTTCATTGATTTCGCGAGGAGTTGCGCCTAATCGTGAAATATGCATGCCAGGAAATAACTGATTGGTGTAATCGTAGGACTAAAGCCATTACGGCTCCCATCGCCGACTTTGCGTTTTGTTTTCCTACTCTTATTTGAAGGAGCGAATAGAATTTGTGAAATAGTAGAGTGTTTCTGAGAGCTCTCTCTATTGAAAGTAATCGTACTCCATAGAAATTAGGGGCTTAGGGGCCATGCCCTCATTAATACCAGCTTTTCACTTACGACCATAAAAATATAATTTGGTTGAAGCCGGCGCAGCCAGCTACACCGATGTTACCAAATCAGCTTAAGTGAACGATAGCCCTGCCAGGCTTCGCCGGCTATCTAAGTTTTTAGCAAAAAATTCCTCTGAGATAAATTTAATAAACTGTTTTGGGGCGTCTATTTCTTTGTGCACCTTTGATCTCACGTAAAAACGGTATGAAAAAAACTGCTGGTGGCTCGGAGGGTTGAACAAAATCAAAAATAGGTGAGATTGGTTTTGTAAATGTGCAAAGGATCAAGATTTTTGAAATTCCTCTTTCGAGAATTAAATTATTTAAATACTGTAGTCATTAATTTCTTCTCAAAAAAATCGATTTTTGACCTTTTTACAAAACTAAATCAATCTGTTTAAGTTAAATTACTCAAGTGATGTTGAATTTTCCATTTTAAAGCGCAACTTTTTTTGAAGACTGAAACCACTTTTAGGTCTCCAAAATAAAATCAGAGCAAACGGGGTTGCAAAGCGAGTTTTTATTTCCTTTAACCTTGAGGTTCTATGTTATTATTCTTGTTTCTCCATTGAGACGTCATATGATTTTTGAGCACTATTTCACGCATTGTTAGGTGCGTGTATGATGCAGTGCCAAATTTTTGATTTATCATGAGAGAAATATAAGATATGATATCAACATGAGAGAACACGTTAGATGTATCCTGGTGCAGTGCCTAACTTGCAGGTGTTTAAGATTGTTTTATAGCTCCACTTCAAAAGAGACGAAGAGGGTTACACTCTGATTTGATCGAATAAGGCGAAACAATGTTGTCAGCGCATGTCATCTGAGTACAGCATGGTCTATATTCATCAGCTTTTTTCAAATCTTTTTGTTTAGTTCTGTGATAGTGTTTCTAGTTTTTAAACGTGGTTTTGGCATGAAGCCAGCGGCGCAGCGGAATTCATGCGAAAATAAATCTCGTCTTGTGAGGGCGATAGAGGACGATTTTGAAAACTTATTAGCTTCGATTGAAGAGTACGAATCAACAAAACCACCCTCTAAAAAGGAGAAACATGTTCGTGTCAAAGCTCTCAAACCAATCCCACTCATTCCTAAAGTGCTTTTTGGATCACAGCCAGCAATGAAGAAAGAAATTGTAAAGCCTATTCAAACTGTTTCGTAAGTTTATATTACATTTTTGCTGTTGAAATTTTGTTTTTCTTTTTCTGGGAAAGGGAAAATTGTTTTTGCGCCAGAGGCTCCTAGAGCAAAAAAATTGAAATTAAAGCCTTTTGTACGAGCAGTTTTGAATTTTAAGTGCGAATGTGCCTTCTTTGGGAAAGACGAAGGGGCGCTTTGCTACAATTTTAAAAGAGTAGGAACTGCAGCGCTCAACTCCATGTTAAAACCATCACCGCTATGGAGGATATACTGTAGCTTTTAAAAACTTTACCGAGTACAAATTTGAATTTCAAGCAGTGAGCGTCAATCTTTGCATGGGAGGTCGCTTAAGCCTGATCTTCGCTGATGCAAAGCGCCACTTAATTCTTTGTTTGTTTTGATGCGGCTTGCGATTGAGTCAAAATCATACGAGCGAAGAGTTTGCCGCGTTTGGCCTCACCGTAGAACAGGCTTTAGAATCGGAAAACTTGGCTTTCTTACACCTGACGAGAAGTGCGAAGCTATATTTTCAGTGCAATGCTGTCGCCATATGAGTACCACCGTGGTGATAGCAGTGAAGAATAGATGCGAAGTACGTTGTCAAACATAAATGAGATGTGTTGGAGCGTTAATAAGAACGTCAATACAATGTGCAGCATCGTGTAAATTTAGTCCAGCTGAGAGTTATATTAATAGAATGTGCGAATTTTTTGGGAACAGGAGTATACATTATACTTTTTGCTTTGGTGAATAGCTTTATAAATGCTTTAAGGGGTTCGGGGATATGGTGAAACTATTTAGAATCGCGGACATAAACAAATTCCAAAAGGTCTGTTATAAATTTTTGTTTTTTAACAGAGAAAGCTGATGGTAAGCTCGTTTTCCCAAATGTTCTATTGCATTACACACAGAACTAAACCTGGTATTCAATCCTGTTCATCCATTTTTAATTTGTTTGATACTGTCAAGTTCTTTACGGTGATGTTTTCGTGCTATCCTTTAAACAAATTATTAATATTATCATGATTGGTTTATTCCATAAACATGAGTTTATTATTTTGGATAATCTAATTTTGCGTAACAAAGAGTTTTTGAGAATCTGAATTTTTTAAAACTCAAAAGTTTAGTTTGGAGATTTCAGATCTGTAAGAAATCTAACGTCACGTTACGTCATAGTACGATAATTTTGAACTCATTTTACCAGCTACTGATGACGTCACTAAACAACTTACAAGCTGAAAAACGTCCAAGCAACAGAATTTATTTCTAGAATTTATTTGCAACCATGACGTTAAGATTGAATTCAGACTAAAATAACTGACGGAAAGTATGTTTTAGAATATTGATGCTGCGTCTTGCTTTGTTCGTGGACTTCTTTCTCTTTCACTTTTCTTTTTTTTCGGTACTTTGTAGTTTCACCATTTTAGTTATTAAAACTTCACTCTTTAAATTCAAAATTAATTTTATGAAGAGGAAATGAAACTGCAGTTTAGCACGAACTTATCAAGATACACTAGAAAGCACTTAACAGTGTGCCTATATAAACAGTTGAGTTTACTAAAAGAAAGCCCTTTTCCACGTCAAGGAGAGCTATCGCTCAAGACACTAGAGCTAAGCAGTCATTTTGAGCTGCTTTTGCGATGTAAAGAGTGATGTGATTTACAAAAACAAGCGTACGAATAACATTGATATTTCTTTAGTCATACAGCATGATTGTTGTGATAGAGCCCGGACTTAGTCTTAAGAAGTTTGAGATAAAATTATAGCGCTTCCAGGGGTCACAGAAGCTGGTGGGGAAAGTGCCACCAATAAAAATCAAATGGATTTAAGTCGTCAATAGGACAGGTTTTGTATTTTGTTTTAAACAACCTGAAATTAGATTTTCAACATTTAAATTTCTTTTGTTTCAAAATCACTTTCAACTTTAACAAATATATTAATATCTAACAATAGAACAAAAACAATGATATTGGCTTCGTAAACCATTTAAAATCCAAATTAGACCACCTTGATCAAAAATAGTATTAATCAAACCTACCATTTATTCAGTGACCTTTTCAGCGACATTGGGTTCACCGTGGCGTCCACCATGTGTTTGCATAGGCGTTGACTCACGAATTATTCAATCTAATCATCTCTGTCTCTCGTCAGAACACAAACTTTTTTCGAGTGATATATAGATTTGCCGTCCAACCACATATGACACTCATTGGATGATGTGCAGGAAATCAGTTTTTGTTGGGCCTATAATTTTTGCCTTTAACGAATCAAACATGGTCTAATTCAAATTTCATATTTTGCTGCTTAAAAAAACGTGGGTGATCATTTTGAGCTGAGATTTAAGTCTTATTGAGGTGAAATCACTTCGCTAAAGTTACCTGAAGTCAAATAGTGATTGATTTGTCAAGTGCCAGGTTAAACAAATATGAATATAAACTTATTGGACAAAACAGTTTGAAAATCTAGCAGTATGATACTAAAAACTTTATTTGGCTTGTTTTGTTTATTCCTTTTCCCCATTATGACGGGGTCAAAGAGAGCGGATTGGTTTATGTTGTCTATCTACCTCAACTTGTTAGAAATAGTAATGACTACGCTTTTTGTTAGGCAAGAAATATCGGCTATTTAACGTTCGGCAAGCGCATGCTTGCTTGCGACTCATCGAACCTCATAGTTTTTGAATCTCGAGACAGGCTGGCGTTCATCGTGTATGTTGTCAAAGGCTTTTGCTATTTGAGCAATGGTTTCCTTTTACTTCAGTTGGCTGCTTGGAAAATAGCGATTCGACGCAATTTATTTGGTTGACCTTAATGGCAGTTAGGGTTAGCTGGGAGAATTTTGAGCAAAGGTTTGGTAGGCGCGTAGACCAGACAGCTTTAAAAGTTTTTGAACGAAAATTACCTCACTGTACTAAAATTTCTCCAATGTTATAGTGTTTGTAGTTGAGAGACTTCATGGTATAATGTTTCACATGAAGCTTGCTATTCTTTTACCATAAACAGTGATTGAGGTCTATATTAGCAAAATGTTATGAAAACAAGCATTTGCGTATATCTGTTCTTGTTAACAGATATTGAACTATTGGACTGCACGTTTATGCGAAAGGATTACAACTGCTGATGGATCTACATATGAATAGACTGTTTAGTGAATAATGCAATAACTAATGACAGAAATTGGCACCTTTCTTCTAATTACTAGTGCTCTTTTAAGCTAGACAGTTCATAAAATATTAACCTGTAATTTGGCCTTTTCAATGCTATCGCTTTTTTAGTTCAAAAGAGCATGCAATACGCTAACGCCTGGCGAAAGAGTGTGTTTTTGTTGAAAAAGAGCTTATGACGGATCAAGTACCATCCCATCTTCGTATTGAAAGGGGATTGGGGGGCAGGAAAGATAATTAGTAAAGATTTGCCTTAGATGGAAAATTTTGTGGTTAGCTGATAAAAGCGAATGTTGATGAACTTCGTTCTCAAACACAAACAGATTTTCCGAAAAGGCCACAGTGGCTATCGTATGCTGACTGCAATGTTACTGTACAAACTATTCTTAGCCTGAAGGCTACAAATATTTGTACATAGTTATATTAGGTATAGTAGTTGCGTAAATGTATATATTTATTGCTGAAGTTGTTTTTTTTAAGTGATTAGCGTCCAGTTATTACAGCTTTCTTCGTTTTCAAGTCTTAATTTACGCAGTAAGCCAGTCAAGTCACTCAAAGTTAAAAACAGCTGGCTAGCGTGAGTCAATTAATGGCCAAAAGCAGTCATAGTTTTGAGTCTAAACGTTCTTTTATGGAAATCAGTTTTAAATAAATTTGGTTAAAATTCAGAGTCTACACGTAATACACAAGGCTTGCGTCTGAAAATACAAATAAATCTCGTTAATGACTCAATATATTTTGAATTCGGGATAACTTTTCACGTTTCGGTCAGTTTCCACAAAAAAAAAGCAATTTGTCTTCTTGCCCTATTAAAATTTTATTCAATTGTTTTTGCAGTGTGAAAAGTAAAGAACAGGAGAGACCAGTGAGCCCATTTTCTGATTATGATAATTTAATTTCAAAACAGGATTTGCAAGAAGTGGAAGATCTTTTTAATTCATTTCTACCAGCGAAAGTTGATAACACTAGTACTGCTGCTGAAGGTAAATTGTTTTAATGCATTAATTCTTGAGCGGGTTCAGGGGCGTCCCTTAAAGCTTTTCCAGAGGTCCAAACGTAATTTTCACTCTCTTTTACAAAATTTTGCTAAATATGTAATTACATTGAGTTACAGTCAAATGGCAGGGGCAAGTGCCCCGTTTGCTCTCTCAGTGGACGCTCGTGGTGGGGTTTAATGTACAGGTGTATAGTGCTTAAAAATTTTGAAGAAGCATTACGTTCCCCATAGACTAGCTTTCTCCTGAACAAACAGTATTTTAGCGGTGGTTTACATTCAGGTCGATGTCCCTCAAAACAGGTTATAACCCATGAGTTATATTTTGACAGATTCCCCACTCTACGCTTGTAAACTCGCAACCTATGTATTTTATTTACGTAGCCCAACTTCGTGGTGATATAATTTTCAATATGGTCCATAAATGGATTTGTTAAAGAAATAATTCGCGGCAGTACACCATTACTATTTGTATCAACGTTGATATGCTAATGTTTCAACTAACGACAAACGAGGCTACCAACATTGATTAATGTTATGTTTGTCAAGATTTTCGCTGAAACGCGATTCAGCAATTTTGCGTTGCAGCCTTGCCACTAGAAAGTGTTCACTGTTTAGTGAACCTTATCAAGCTCAAGATGTAGCTGTTCGCTGTCAAGTCCGATCTGATTTACTGCTAAATGTATTGTTGAAAGTTCACTGGGCATTAAGAAATACTACACCCAAATAGTTGACTTTTTTGGTTAGGTTGCTTTAATTAGCTCTATCTTATATATTAAGATGTGTTTATTGACTCGTAATGAAAAACGTAAAAATGTCTTTATCAATTTTGAAAAGATGTTTTTTATGAGTAGCTTTGCCAGCAAAAAGTTGTCAAATATTAGGTGGTAGATGATAATAAAACTAGGTTTACGGTAGACTTAGCATAAAGCTTGCAATTATTTCATTTTTCTACAACTTTGAAAACGGCAACTTTAAGTTTACTTATTTCATTTTAGGCAAAGCTGAGAATGAACTAAAATCCGGAACTAATTCTAACATATCCGTTTCTGAGAGCCCCCAAAAGCACCTCAAGGCGGATACACCGAACAAAAAGAAAGATAAAATGTCCGCTTTTGTAAGTGTAAGTCCCAAATACAACGAAGAGTCCCCATCCATGCGTGCCCCGATTGCTTCTCCTCGTTCCGTTTTTAACCAGTATCCAAGCGGAAAAAATTCTGTATTAACACCAAGAAAGGACCGAAGTAGATCAGTGGACGATGTATTGAACGCCGGAGTGCAGAATAAATTTACTTTTGTAGCTAATCAACTAGATGGCTTTGAAAAGCAAAATGGAACAGGTAAAAGTATTCTTAAACTCTTCAAATGTTTTTTATTAGTGTTTTGCTGTGATTTTGAGCTTTCTTATTAATAGCTCACAGTTTAAAATGTTGCGTATTGTCGTTTGATTTTGCATTATGTGGTTGTTGGTAGCCGTGGCCTAAACATAGAAAACAGCTCACCTCCAATTATGTAAAAAAAAAGTTCAAACTTTCATGTCTAGAGATGAGTAGATTCTTGCATTTTAGTGATGAAAACCACTTTTTGTGACTTTTCTCTTTTGTTAGTTTAAATAGACTTCCTATGGCAGTTCATTCGTTGTAGAGAGCAAGGCAACGATTTTTAATGTTTTTGTTGGCCTATGCTTTGTGACAGCAATAGCAGAGAGATTTTGATTAACATTGATTCGAAGATATCCTTAGCATATTTAATCTTATTGTCGTACCTCCACTGTACAAATATTGTCTCCGATCAATACCAGTTAAAGCGCATACGTTCGTTGTGAAGGTATTACGTAAAGCGTGATAATTCGAATCATTTTTGCTTTTGATAAATGTGAGCAAACAGAATACTGCTTTTAGACTACTTTAGAGCTGTTTGTCCCGCTTGCTTGAAAAGAATTTTGAATATAGTTATGAAACTTTTTTGCTATGACAGCTACACATAAGAAGTGGTTACTCCCTCATTCCCCAAGCTGCGCTCCTGGGTCGGAAAAAATGGCAGGTGCAGCAAGAAAGCTGAACATAGCATATCATGGATTCCACGAACTAATCGAATGGTAGTTCAATGTAATGCGCTTATGGTGCATGTAGCCCAAGCCAATTTTTGTGATAGAGAACTTCTTTCAGTCCTACGATACAGCGGGTTTTGAGAGAAAACAGTTAAATTCATTTTCCCTCAATGTGCATAATCTTCGCTTTTAATTGTTTAAAGATTCGAATTTCCCAAGCAAATCCTGTACAGCGGCCTGGTAACAATACTGGTGTGCTTGATTGTTTTGGTCTATATTTGCTGCTTATTTTGCTTGATTAATCAAAGTGGCCTTACCATATTAAGTATTGATTTTTTGCAGCACGTCAACCGCATTCTAATCTTGTTCAAAACAACGAGCTTAATGATTGTTCAAGTCCGATTTCGTTATCCTATGAAAGAGAAACTAGAATGAAACCTCAAAATGTAAAGATACTTTTTTTCTTTTATCTATTTTGAGGTTTAGAAAAGCTGCATTGTCAAAAGCCTTGCGCACTTTGAAAGGGCTTAGTATTGTAGGTATTGTAGTTCTAATAGGCAATACTATGTACTTGTGGTAATCAGTTTTGCGAGAGCAAAGTACTGAATGGCATCGGCATTCTATAGTAGCGGGCAGAATCTTTAGTTCACCCCGTACTACTTTTAAAAATCAAGATACTCAAAAAAGTGTTATAGTTTAATGTTTTTTGAGGCTTTTGGTATAGAGGAGAGATTTTAAAATTTACAATGATCCTTAGCCGCATGTTAATTTTTTTGTGGTGTTTGCTTGTGCAGCAGAAGATGCAACTAAAATGCATCTATAAATGCTACTATTTATTGCAAATAGTTTTATTGCACTATGCCGTTGTCCATAAAACGATTATCTCGTAACTGCTACCATTATTTTGGGCGAAAGTGCGAGAAGATTTCAGTTTAAACTTACAATTTTTAGGAAAGCTTACCAGAAAATTACCTCAATCCTTCATTTTCCTCAACACTGCCACCTAATGGATTGCATATCGCCCATTCGAAACGTTTAAAAAGTGGCGTTAGATCCGAAAAAAGTATCTTGCTTGCAAAGACAAGTTTACCGAGCGCCGAGTAAGTTTTTGTTCTTTTTGCTGTAGCTCACATAAAGTCATAATGGACTCTGCTACTGTTACTGTGCTTTATATACAGCTGGCTACTGGCTAGAATAATGTAGTCCCGGTAAGGACTGTATGAAAACGATAAGCATAAAAAACAAAATTTTAAATGAGAATCAAAAATGTTGATTTCTGTGTGCGCATAAGCTCTGAGGAAATTGCAATTGCTCAGTAAAGAAGCAGTGAGGATCGAACATTTTCGTCTTTCCTGTCACGCTTGTGAAATCTGCATCAGCAGCTTCTGCTTGCTGTATCAGCAGCTTCACTATTCCATTCCGGCAAAATACAAGTGAACGGAGTTCGTCGCATGCAGACTCATGACTCAGCAAACCAGAGCAGGCCATTTCTCTGTTGTTTTTAAGTTTAACTCTAAAACTTTATAGTTGTTGCAAATGTCGGCGTCGTAATTTGTGGTTAGAGCGCACAGTTTGGTGTTGGTAGACCTGAGAATAATTCCATAATGCAGCCATGCCAGCCCTTGAATGATGGTTTCATAGCTTCCTTCTTTGGCGCTCAGTTGAAATAGGACAGTATAGAAAAAAAGCTGGACGGCTTGTTTGTTGGGTCCAAGGGTTTGGCACTTTACGGTATTCTCCCGTGTTTATAAGACAAGCAGATGGTGGGGGATAGCAGTCTACCTGCCGCGATGGCATAGTTTTAGTTTGAGCAGGGGATAAACTCACACGCATAAACAGATTGCTGTCATTTTCACGAATAGTTGTGGCTTTATTTACAGCGTATCCAAGTGATAAATATATTTTGCAGGTCATTGCCTCCACCGATACCTCCCAAGAAGTATGAAAAGCATACTATGACAGTGGTAAGACTTGATTTAAATCTAATGTTTTAAAAAGACAGCAGTGCTAACTGCTATTCCCCCTATAACAAACAATTTTTCTTAATGATACTGCTTTCATTTTTTTTGGTTTTGTTGTCTTTTTAGTCTTTGATTTTGATTTTTTTCTTTTACGTTTTTCATTTCTACCTCACTCCCTGACGATGCTACAATCCAGTGTAATTTCATTTTGTGAATCTCAATCGATATTTCATTTTGTGAATTAATTTTGACTCTGTTTTGTTTAAGTACAATGGACCTTTAGTCACTCAACGTTCGTATCTAAACAGCTATGTATACGAACGTTGAGTTTAGCTTTAGCTTAGTTTTTACTGGTATCGCGTTCACATTTCGACTAAACAACCAGTAGAAGCGTTGCTTTAAAATTTAAATCAAACTTAAACACCGTGTTGTTATTATCTCAGAACAATGCTTAGTTGTTTGGAGCGCTCACTTCATATGCGCTAAACTTGGATTCAATAAACCTAGTCAAGTCGTACGAAAGACTTTAAAAACGGCATTCATCGATTTTTTGCTTGACGCCCACCATTAGAAGCAATGTGGGCAATGAAACATGAAACTGAATTTATTCAGTCATGATTGAAAAGAATGCTTTGGGCCTCAATGACCAGAGCACATTGCCACTATTGGCGCCACAACAACAACAAAAGCAACGTTTGGTTGAATAAACACGAAATTGATTTAGAATATGATAGTTATAACGATTTCTATGCCTAGGATGTTGGTTTTGTCAAGACTTCAAAAGCTTGACTCTTAATTTGTAGAAGAGTGGTTCCCAAATCGTCCTAAGCAAGAGTCTCAGGTGGTATGGGTGCAATTTCCATCCCCAGCTTTTTGTTGTATGTTTTTAAGTCATTAAGACTTCTCGGTGTATGTTGCACGCAAAAACACTCCACAAAAACTCCTCATGTTACACGAGTAGAAAAAGTTTTGAAATCACTGCTCTAGAACTGGCACATAAACGTGGAAATCGTATTTCAATGGAGTACATTTCAGAATCCCTCATCAGCTCCCTGTGGTGACTTGATTACCTCCAATGATCACTCCCCAGCGCCTGTGCCTGCTCCACGTTCCCGCAAACCTGCTATTATGAAAGCGACAGAACAAGTACGACAAAAACATAAAGAATTAATAGCTCTGCATAAAGCAAAATCGAAGTCTTGCTCCGTCAGCGCGCCATCAAGTCCAGCATCTGATAGAAAACTACTTCCAGGTGAGCAGCGCTGAAATTTAATTTTCATTTATAAATAGCTTGAGCTTATTTATTTAACACATTACTGTCACTTCTTGTATGTTCATTTGTTAGCGTAAGTATGGCGGAGTCGATACACAGCTTTCTTATACTATATTTGCGTTGAAAATGGCAAGCTGAGGGCCGAAACTTTCGCACTATGTTTTTGACCAATTGTCTTGCTGCTATGTTTGGAATAAAGTTAACAAAACATTTTTACAAAAAAATGTTAGAGCTTGTTGACTAGCGCTATGGTGTAGTGGTTAGAGCGTCTCATCGTAGCCGATAGGCGTGGTTTCAATTAACTGATAGCGAGTTAAAAAAAATGATATTTACAAATATTATTGATTGACACGAAGTGGTCAGAATGTTATAAAAATTCAATATGAATTTGACGTTTTTTTTGGCGATGAGTAAAAAAGTTATTAACCGAAAAACCGCTACAATTAAAGGGAACCATAACTCTATATAATATTCCACTTATACCCCATGGAGTTTCAAATAACAAATTTAGCATGGTCTCTACACAAATATATGCGGCACTTGTAGTTCCTTTTAGAAGAATGCTTTGGAAAAAAGGTTTCTGAACCAATGCGCGTAAACGTTCTCCGTAGAAACTTATTGCGTGCTTTAAAGTAAATTTCTTGAAATTTGTTTATTTCCAACCACTTTTCTTCCAACTAATCTATGGCTTTCTAGTACACCAAGGTGCACAAGCAAGCGCTGAAATACATATTTTTGAGAAAACTGCTTTGCCACATTTTGTAAAACATCAGCAAACGTTTAGTGAATTATTTTAGTTTCAAAATTCAAATGAGTTTGATGTAAACCTTAATTGCAATATTTTAAAACCCAAAATTTATATACCGTATTTTTCTCTGAATAAGCCGAATTTCAAGACTTAACTTGGGACCTGATTATTTGGGGTCGGTTTATTGCCCCATCATCAGCTTTTGACCAGAAAATACCGAAGGCCAAAATCATACCTTTGATCTCACAGTTGCGGAATAGTTATTTCAGTTGAATAAGCTTTATTAATTAATAGAAAAAGTTCCATACATTACGAATGACATATATTCATAGAAATAATAAAATTCATAAAAAAATTGTACTTTACTGGTGGTTGTCGACATGTCGATGCTGAAACGAGACTAAAAAATCATTTTGAAGAAACTTGTCACTTAAAATTGGCCTTGGCTTATTAACCGGAAAATACGTTGTATTTTGAAATTCCGCTGAACAGAATTCGTGCGAATTAGCAAACTCTTCTGGCATTCTATTATGGCTGCGCAGTTTTTAATAAAAATAGAATTCAGTGTGAAATGCAACTCATCGATTCGTGGTACAAATGCTTATTTTGGAAATGCAATTTTGTTTCGAGTGTACCATAACGATGACGTCAAGAATTGCATTGCACGTGACCATGACATCATCATCAAGTAAATGCAATATTAGATTCTAGTAATTCAAATCCCAGGCAATAATAACGTTAGAATTCTCGACCAGTCGCTAAACTGATACTGCTTTTGTATTAAGCGAACTAATGTGAGTCTGCAACGCAAACTTCTTTAGAAGACCATTTGGGCATTACGATTGGTATTTGGTCGCATTTTTTTTGGTGTGCGAAAAAGTGAGTTTTATGACCATTCTGTAGCGCATCACTGAGTTTTCCCGCCTTTTTTCAAACGCTGTTGAGTTTTAAGGCACTAAATATTTTGATTTAACGAACCAGCCGTAACATTGTTTTGGTAAACTAAGTGATCTACTTCACAAAAAAACTAATTCAGAGCGCACAGGACGTCCACAATACCATTCATCCACAATTGGTGGTAGAAGGCGCAGAGGTGGAAAGGATCAAAGCATATCTCCTACAAGGTAGGATCTACGCCTTTGCCAGTTGCTTTTTTGTATTGGCCTAGTTTGCTGGGTCTCAATTAATTGTGCACGGTGTTTATTTTTTTAAGCATTGCTAATTGAAGTAGGCCGGCATGATGAAGCTTTAAGGCTGGTTTCCATTAGGCGTAGATTGCAGGCGTAGCGCCTGCAATCTACGCCTAATGGAAACCAGCCTTTGGTCTGATATTGTGTTGGTATGAGTTTTGCGTTGTTGTGTCTTTGCAAAAGGCACTTTATTGCAATTTCCTCAGCTAGGTTGCCACTCTGTTCCAGCTGTACTGGTAGTTTGTGAGTAGGTATGAACATATGTTGCTTTTTATTTTCAATTAAAAAGTGAAAATCAGTCCCAAATTTAAAACTGGATATACTTTTTCCACATACAGATTTCTGTGTGTTTCAAGAAGTTTAAGTGAACAGTTGGCACGCTCAACAACTTAATTAGCAACTGAAAAAGTTGGTTCTAAAGTACGACAGCATATTGCTGTCCTAATTTAAAATGTCGTTATTGTATTGAGTTAATTACTGCTACGAGTGCGTTTTTTTACTTTCTAGCTTCTAGAATCTATTTTGGAACTAATTGCGTTGTCTAGTTTGAAAATATTATTCCATAAGTGAGCTAACTGCTTTGCTATTTGAAGTTTTAAAAATAGAAGCACATGCATTAGATTTGCTGAAATGGAAAGGAAAATGCGTTAAAAGAAATTTGTATTGCATTTGTTAGTTCTGTTGTTTTGCCTTGCAGAATAACAATACAATATCGATTTATTTCAGGAGCGAAATCGTGACGTCTCACCGACCACGTCATCACCGAAGTATGTCGTCATCAACGCTGCTTGCTGATTTGGATGGAGAATTGAAAAAATGCAGTAAATTCTATTTTTGTTTTTTTACCCTTTTTGGAAGGGCCATGTATGAGTTGGAGTGAACAAAGACAAAACATTTTGCCATTTTTTTCGCTTTTTGCTGCGGTCTTGCCTTCTTTATACAGTGGGAAAGTGCATTAAAACCACTCAAGTTTGCAGTAGCTAATACAATTTTTCTTAAAGATTACTACAAAATTTCGTTTGTAGCGTAACTTGACTGCCCAGTATAGTTTACTTTTGGACCGATTGTTGCCAAACTTGTTTCAATTAAAACTTTTCTCCACTTTTTCTGATTTTTTTTTACAAGTTGTATTGAGCCAAGGGGCACAACGAATGAAGCAAGAAACACCCATAAATGCATCATAGCTTTTTTGCGGTGCGCACTTTTTAGCTACATCTGCTAACTTCTTGGTAGAGTATCGTTTTTCACGTTCTTGTGTGTGGAGGTGTGTGCGTTTGCATAAAAGTTGTACTTTGAAAACAAATTTTCTGGAGGTTTATTTTCAAGATATAAAGCCCTAGATTGAGAGAGATCCACTATTTTAAATCCGGCTTTGTATCCGTCAGCAGAGGTGGCCGGACTCACCTCACGTTTGTAGAGAGTTGATTAACACCATTACGCCACTTTGTTCTGTCGGTAGCTAGAAAATCACTTATTTCAACACCCGAAGTTTACTTTGGGACTCTGGTTCTTAAAAAATTTCTAACAACCGGTGTTACCCAATCTATCTTGTTGAAATCAAATGACCACCGATGTATAATCTGGGTTAACATTCTTACGTATGCATTGTTTCAGTATCCGTTAAATCATTACGAGCTTACCACAGGAGCAATTCAATCTCCTCGTTGGACTCCGAGATGTATGAGGAGGACTTGAAAGATCTCCGAGATGAGGCCGTGAAGAACAGAAAAAAAGAAGAAGAAGCAGCAGCTGCGGTAATTTTGAATCTACGGCTATTCTATTCTTCCTAATATATTAAAATGCGGCACAGTACATCAACAGCCCACGTGAAAGTGTTTGCTGTAAAGAATAGTGAAGGCTGGCTTCCATCAGGCGTAAGTTGCGCGCGCAGCGTGCAATTATGACGCAAAAAACTAAATAGAGAAACAAAGAATTTTTCACGCTACGCCTGCAACTCACGCCTAATTAATGTGTTGATGGAAACCAACCTTATGGGTTGTCAAGTCAATTTTTTTTCACAAGGGGTCCTAAAAGTTGATTTTCCCTGACATCGGTCGCTGCTGACCGCTTAAAGTCCCTGCATCTGTACGTTAGTTTGGCATCTATTGAGTTGAAATGCAACACTGACAACGTGTTGGATTTTGCAGTTTTGTAACAAAGAGTATTGTTCAAATGTAATTAAAGCTGCAACGCGAAACAGCTGCGCCTGAATGTATTGCTGCTAGAGAATAATCTGAATCCCATTGGGCTTGTGGCGATTTATTTTGCTATTATTCTCTTTCAGTCTTTTGATAACTTCAGAAAAAGGATGTCTAACAATACTTTTCCTTTTTCAAAAAAACTTACGGACTTGCTTTTATTAACGGTAACATGGCATAAAAGCTGACTTTTGATATAAATTAGTCTAAGTTCAAGCTACGGTAAGAGTGTTTATGTTACCATTTTTATTGACATCAATGAATGCCATGAAAGTAGTTTCAACTACAAGCTTAGGCTTTACAAAAACGGCAAAAACTGCTAGTTGTTTATGGCTGGAAATTTGTATGTTTTGAATAGTCTTGTTGCTTTGTATAGCCAAAGCTTATAACCAGCTTAGAAAATGTTTTTGGGCATTTTAAACTAATAGCTAAGGATAAATTAGAAATTCCCGAAATAAAAATAATTTTGTAGATGTTGAGAGCTGTTGTTTCAAATATGAAGATACCTTGTAAATAGTCCTTTTCGTTGTCACAATTGTTTGATAAAGTAATATTGCACTACAACGAGTGCAAGAACTCTAACTCAGTTAATAATTGATTTAGTGAGCGGTGTCCATCTGTTCAACAGGCAAGGCTGTAAAACAGTGCAGAGTGAAGGAATTAATTGTCTTGCTTGTCAGTCAAAGTAGAGTTGGCATTCATATATGCTAACGAGTTATCAAGGGATCAGACTAGTATAGCAGCATGACTTGCTGTGACGTAACTTGCACCGAGTTTTGCAAATTTTTTAAAAACTTCTGCGAATTGCGTTGGTAGCGAAGAATTGGGTGTCTAGACCGGGTAACGTGAGCGTGACGTAATTTTGCATTGTTTTGCGGTAGGAAAAAGATCGACTGCAAAGTATCCTTGATATGTGCGCCGACTTTCTCAACCATACTGGCGATAAAGAAATCGCAGAAGCGACAAAAAGCAAAGGTCAGTTTACATTTTGAACGTGTGACTGGTGTAAATTTTGTTGTTCTCAACAGCGCTCATCTGAATGTCCAAATTGTCTCGGATACTTGTAGCCACCTTCAACATTGTAATTCTATCAGCTTAAAGGGTGCTATTAATGTGTTTAATTGAACACTTACGGTGTTCTGTTACGAAAGTGGTTTTGCAACGTTCACTTGAAAGTTGTAAAATGTCGTACGCTGCTTCTTCTGATGAATGAAATTGTGCTAATGTTCGATAGTTTTATAACTTATCTTCGCTTGAAATTAAACGATGAGAACTCATTTAATTTACCAAATAGAAAATGATTGTATAGAGTCTGGGAGACTGGAAATTAACCTTAGCACATTCAGCACGAAACCGCGCGTGTTTTTGATGCTGGAGCTAACAAGGATTTAAACCCAAAGCGTGAGCTTGAAAGCAAGCGCTCGGTTATGCTCAATTTCCGCGGGGAATGTAACACTCTGAGCGCTCAACCCGAAAAATTACTGCCAATTGGATGCTCTGTTTAATGCGCAGCCTACCAACGCTTTTTGTAGCGAAGAAAGCTGGCCTGGCTGCCGAAACGTTGATTTTTTCGCTTCATTTATTGGAAGATACGCCTAGTTGGTGTGATCTATATTATATACGTAATATCCTCGATATGTGGAGTCCTTGTCAGACGGTTTCAAATATGATAACTTGAACGTGAATGAAATAAACTTAAATTATAATATCAACAGTTAAATACACAGTAGCATTAGGGCTTTGCTGTACATGCTAATGTAAGCAGTTAATGTTACTTTTGAAATATTTAAAAATTTTTACTTTTGCCTGCCTTGTTTCTTATTAAATTATTTTTTCCATCTTAATCCTTTATACACTAAAAAATGTTGATGCCACGCAAGGAACAATATGTCGTAGTTAATTTTTCACGGTTGCCAAGCACCGAGAAAGATATCTATGAATCATATTTTAAAGTGATCAACTGGACATAGTTGGCCTATTTTAATGCATTACTTTTTTCAAAAATGTTTTTAACTTCATTGACATTTACATGTTTTCAAACAAATCCTTATCCGGGTATACTGTGGCCGAACTGTTATTCTAATTAAGTTAATCTTTTTTAAGTCTTGTAAAACATGTTGCAATTTGCTCAACAAACATGTACACCCGCTTGTTCATTTCATTATCTCGATGTGTAGATACCACGTGACCACGCGTCATAAGGAGATTGCACAAACATACGTCATTGCTGTTGTGCGAGTGCCCTTAATTAGAATGACTAATCTAAAGCAAAATCGAAACGATTTTGCAAAACAAAATTTAAAAGCGTTTTGATTGGTGACCTACTCAATCACGGTAGCGAGCGTAGTAAAGCCGCTGGATACGTGCTGTTTGCAACTGACAGATGTGACTCAACTAATGGTATTGTTGAAGCTTGAATCCGCTATTAGTACTCCACCATCTGACGCGTCTATGAAGTGGATGAGTACTGCATGCACAAGCAATATGGGTCCCTAACAAGTTACAGTCGTTTCACATATATACGCTTCAAGTGTATGCCTTAGTGGGTTGTTGTTATCCAACACTGCTTCGGAATGAGGGCATGGCGAAAAGCTAAAGAAATAAGCCGGACAGCTCCCCGTTATTTTAAACAGAGGTCGTAAGTAGAGAAGGATTTACCAAAGCGCGAGCACTGTAAAGAGCCCGTGGCAGGACAGCGCAGAATGAGAAGATATTCTCTCCCAGATTGGGTTTGATTGTTTATTCAAGAAGCACGAGCTGCTATGAGTGCATTTTTAACTCTAGCGTAGGCTTGTGGAGTGTGAAAGTGGCTGTAAAGAGTAACTGACTCGTGTTAACTGCCCTTGGAATTGGATTTGACGGCTTTGCATTTTCTTTCATTTGGTTTCTGTAAACTATGCCCATTAGCGACCTATCTAGCACGCAGTTATTTTAATCCATGGTTATTTGAAATTATTACCTTATATTCAAACATGTTTTGAATTATTTATAAGTTTAGCAATCGTACATTTAAAGAAATTCAATATTTTCGCGGCAATTTTAACCTTCAACATATCTTTGTGAGATGTCTATTGCTAAAAAATATTGTTGCAAAATTGCATATTGACAGTCAAAATGCTGCTTGTGTGTAATCATGTCTACATGATTTGTTCTCCGGGCTGAACTACTTCATCAATGGGGTGCGATCTCGTAAGAATGTTTAAATTTCTCCTTTCAATCGCATTTTACGTCATTTTAGCTGGTGGCAACCGTGTCTGGCACCGACATGCATTGGTGACTGCTGACTCGCAGACTGTCAGATCACTTCCGCACTCTTCTTTCCTCTTCTATTCGATGAGTGGAATAACTTCTCATCATTTGCGATAATAATGCTCTATGCTGACAGTACTGGCAACTCGGAAGCGGATCTGAACTCACAGACGTGCGAGCAGGTCTATCGTCTACGAAAGGTTTTTTCGTGACTGGACGATAAAACCAACATGCAAATGCGTTGAATGCAAACCACGCCCATGAGTTTCAGCTTATTCAAAATAGGCTCGCTGCAGCTGGCATTTACTCCAGCGTACTCCTGCTACGTGTCGTGATTGTGAATTTACATTAGAGCAACTTTTTTTATTTGCATGTAATTAGCTTGAGCTGCAAGCGCGTAAAAGAGGGCTGACGTCGTACAACTTTGCTGCTGCTCATTTGCAGCGTACACGTTGAGCTGAGTACTGCTGTAGGTAATATTGTGTAATTACAGTCAGCTTCGTTTTACATTATTTTTATAGGTTGTAAATGTCGTGTTAGTTAAATCATTTCATTACAGTACAATCATTACATTCGTAATAGTTAAATTATTTGATTATTAGTGTCATCATTTAGAATGCACACGCTTAATTTTGTCATGAGCCATAACATTTGTGTTTTTGTCGTTATTTTGCAAAAGAAATTGCTGCAATAAAGGTAATTGGTGGCGCGGTCTTTTTAGCCGAGACTGTCACTGATGGCAACTCAACAGCATCATCTCGTGGCCTTACTGATTCCACGCAAACGTCAGCTTTTCGACGTTACGAAGACGAAATGTCGAATGAAAATAAATTTGAAACGACAAATAGTCTTGAAAAATCAATCGCTTTGTTAAAAGGAGTTGGGGGAGACCAACATTTTCAAGACACTGACTTAGGACCCATTTCAAGAGTCAAGCGAGCTGCAAACACCGTAAGTTTTGTTTGAAATCTGTTTTATGCAATAGGGCATTGAAATCGCTGTACTTTGCCGCCTTTTAACGATCTTGGAATATTGAAATTCACTGACAAACTCCCGTGAGTCTGTTTGTGTATAAGAGGGATGTAGCTTGCAGCCTTTACTCTAGCCTTTGTTAGGCCTGTTTTAACTGTGTTAAAAACAATTTCTGTAATCAACTTTTGAAGAGAAACCAGCCTCTGTTGGATTATTTGTTGTTTGTTATGTTTTAGGCATATCAGTTTGTTTGTTCTTTTAATTAGTCAAATGATTGATAGTAAATGCTGTTAATAACTCTTAATAGTTGCCAGCTCCGCTGCGATGTTTGCTGCAGAAATTGCCCCAAAACTGGACTGAATTCACAAGATGTTCATCACAGGGATTTTCAAATTTTTTTAGCTGGTCAACTCGTTGTTTCGTTGGAACATTGTTTGTACCCCTATGATATTTAGCGGAATCTTTAATAAAGCAAACAAGTTTAAAAAAATTGACCTTCGTACCCTTGCGATATAATGTCATAACCCCGGTCAGGAACCTCTACTTTTCACAACTGACAAATGGATTTCGGGCGACAAAAAATAAAAAATTTATAACTCTTCTTTTTTGTTTTTTTACATGACACCTGGTTACAAAGGCATGTGCGGAACTTATATCAGAATGCAACTGCGCTATTTTATCGTTATTTAGTTCTTTTAGTTTCTTTTTCTCTCGGCATACAAACGCCTTCACGTGTTGCCAGGTAGTTGTTCAAGCTATCAATTACTGTTCTATTGTTCCAACTGAAGCAAAAGCGCTATGGTCTGTGACTAATTGTTTACAAAAGAGCCAATACTCTTTAACGACTATCAGCTGTCTCGATTACCCTCTGTTATATGATGGCAATATCGTTTGCTTTCGTAGGCTACAGCAATGCAGCTGTTCTGTTCAAATTTTTATCGCTCAGGTTAAAGTTTACTTTGTTCGTTCAGCTATCTGAAAGCATAGTTTAAGTATGTCTGAAATCCTGTAATTTCTTGTTAAAATTTTTCACAACGCATCATCGGTATTTACAGGCTAACTTGTTTTCATTAATTTAGTGGTTAGTAATAAACATAGCTGAAGGCATATATTGACCACGCTCAGCTCTGTAGCTACTGTACCATAATACTATAAAGTAAAGCAACATTGATTTTAAATTTATGTATTAGCTCAAAATTAACAGCATCAGTTGAAAGGACCGATGGCGGAGTGGCATAAACCGCATGAAGCAATTTATGTGACCGTCGGTTCAATACCTGAGTCCACCTGACGAGTTCTAATAGGAACGAAACCGGTCGTGGAAGTGGTATTTTATTCAACAGATTGCAGTTAGCCTATATGCCTTAATATCAATTAATTATAAGTAATATCTTAAACAGGCTAACACCAGCTCCTATAATTTGTATTGATTTTAAAGTGATCCTTTGCAGACTGACAGCATGGAGATTTGCAAACTGAGAGAAGAAAGTTTGAATCGGATTGAGGGAATCCAACGTAAGATTGCCGACTTGGAGATGCAAATTAGCGAATGCGTTAGTGAGGTAGGGCCCAAACTTGTGGTCTATTGTAAACAGTACACTCTTTTAGGATACTTGGTACACCTACAGGTTGTAAAGTTGTAGGCCTTAATCTTTTTTACTTTTTACTCATTTATCAATTTATTTAACAGGATTTACCTCCAAATCCTTTAATTTTTCAAATGACAAATCCTTTTTTTGGATATCAACTTTTTCCAGAGACGTTTTCGTTAATTTTATGTTGTCCTTTTTTTGCGTACACAGTCCGCTAACCGTCGCAGTAGAATAAATAATTTTACTTACTATAATTACAAAATTTATTTCCTGGAGTAAATTTACCCCAGATTAAAAAATGCTGCTGTAAAGGCATGCAAATACTTCATTTTAGCTCATTTTACTTGATGTTTTGTTGATAAAAACGTCACTTTCATACATTTCTACTGCAATTCTATTGCAAGTAGTGATCTTTCAAGCCTATATAATTATAACTATTGTGTAGTGACAAAATGCATAGAAATACTCGAACCACTATAAAAGCATTGCATTCGTGACAGCATTTGAGTAGCAGCGTTGAAAAGGATAAGTACTCGCAGTACTTACTTAAGAGCATCACGAACTAGGAGAAACTTAGTATGAAGAACTGACATTCTGATATATTTAGCAGTTTAGGGGTCGGTATTGAGGTTAAAATTTGATAAGCTTTGGCTTTCCAAGAAGATCATAATAAATATATTCAAAACAAATTTTCGGTTGCAATTAGGCGTAGGAGCTGGTAAGGTAGATCATACGTTCACTTTTCCCGCTTTTGCAACCTGTTGGTTCAGTATGTGTCTTCCCTCATCCATTTTGTATAATTTGATTTTTTATTGTGTCATGCTAAAGATTAGGACGAGCTTACAATCCAAAGAACCATCCACGAAGCTTTGTGGACTGATTGATATACTGATAGGGGTCAGTAGCACTCACAAGTGCAACGAGGGTGGGGTGTAAGAGGGTTCAAGCACCTCCCTTTTTTTCTTTAGATTTCATGTCCAATTAAAGATGTCCTAAACTACATTAAAAATTCGAAATTTTTTTCGTGATCTCTAGAATAGTCGAATTACGGACAATAGGTGCAGACGGTTATGAATGAGGTGAATTTTACTCTCAACCCACCCTTAACAAAATGCTTGCCCACGAAAGGTAGAGACTTTTTGTTGGGATTCGAAACCGTAGCTTTCTGTCTGTCGATGAAAAAGAGTTCAATCTAAAGTCAGTAAAGTCACTCGGTGAAAAAATATTATTTACGCTTAATATTGCAAATGTCTTTGTGTTAAATTTTGCATTGAAACCTCGAAGTTGTATTGGTAGTGGCCACGTTTGTTTGTGCCGCCCAAAATAAAGCAGTAATTGATATGAAGCCTAAATTACTATTCCCGCGCCCGTAAAGACCACCCTGAAATAACACGTTGGCAATCTGTCTTTGACTTGATTTGAGTAATCTGCAATTATCTGGAGCTCAAGTAAACTGCTATTACCTTCTTTTTGCAATCACGCATAAAAGCTTCATTCAACTGTAGATTGTTGTTATTTTCGTTTGAGTTCCTTTTCAAGCAGTGTAGTGCTCAGACTGTTAAAAGTACATGTATATTAGATTTTAGTAGCTCTTTTGTGCTCCTTATTCAATCTGACAAGATGCAATGCTTTAAAACGTGGGTTAGTAGCTTTATGTTACTTGTATTAATATCTGTAACTTGACTAAATAGGCGTAACTTACTGAAAATAACGGCAGCTGATATAAAAAACTGTCGAACTAGTTCGTAAAGTAAAGCTGCGCAAACAGAATGATGGAATGTTGAGAAGTAGTCTACTGTACATAAATTGTGCTAATATTAGCTACAGTCTTCTTCAGTCGTGAAAAGCTTTATATTAACCAAGGGTTTGATAGAAAATTTGGTTTTGCCAATGTCTGTCAATGATGGTGAGGGTTAAGGAACAGAAAGACAGAATTGTTTTACCAAAACAGTAAAACTGTGTGACATTAAAGTTAGAGCATTTTAAACCCATCGATGAGAGTGATATTCCAGTTCAGTAGAAACGCTGAAATTGTTTATTTGGTAGTTACTGAAACCATGTCATCTATTTAATGGTCTAGTTGATTAAAGATGATACCTGGAGATTGTATGTAACGTCTCAACAAGAATCAATTTGAACTTCATGATAATATTGCTAGTGTTGGTTTTTCAAAACATGCTTCAATGTAATGGAGTAGACCCAGTAACATACGATAATCATTGCGTGAGCGAAAACTCTAGGTGATATTTGTCGTCAGCAAACGTTTATTTAGCATTATGTTGCAGGAAATTACTGCTTTGATGTAATAGTAATAACCTATTTGTGAAAGGGTATTCTTGAAACTAGTGATGAAAAAGTACGCTTACAGCATGTCACTTGGACAAGCTCTTGTTGACAGTATAGTCAGTCATGTTGTTACAGATGTCCTTACAAAAATAACAGCGGCATAGTTAAAACATTACTGCCCTTGCTTAAACTTGTCACCCTGACAGTAGATTCCATTGCGAATGAAAAAACCCAGTGTTTTTGCAGTTAGCGGTTTGAGATAAGTATAGGAGAGTGAGTAAAAAGTTGATGAAAAAAATGATGCAATTGTAGCTTTGTGCGGCTTTTTAATAGCTGCCTGTTTATACCATTATTGGCTTCTGAGTTGGTCAAACTTGCACAGATTGGATTTAATGTTGAATTGAGAAGGGCGTCAATAACACGCTGCTACTAATGTAGTTAAGCTCTCCACTGCAAGGTTAACTGGGACCCCTCCAATTCAAATACAATTTGATGTAGCTCCGCAGCAAATCTTTATGGTAGTTGTCATCCTAAAAACGAGCTCCTAATGTTGGTCTCCCCCTTCTCGGTATTGCGCGGACAAAGGCATACGCTTTTTCCCGTAGTTATTACACGTGCACCTATTTGCTGACAGTAACAATGTATAGAATAATGTTTAAAAATTCTGAATTGCTTTGAAACAAATGCATTGCTGGAAACTTATTTTTGTGATTCCTTTGTCATGTCGTCGATCTCTACTAGATGGTGATGCTGTATTTAGCCTTTCCATCCCTTTTTTGGGACAAGAGCAAGAAGGCATACCGTGAAGCCTCAGGAATTGTCACTTTTCCACGGTCCGATCCAGAGATTATAGAGAGAAAGAGATGAAGAAGAGAGAACAACATCTAGCCATGGTTTTCCAATTTGGACCCGCAAATCACTGGGAATGCGTAAGAAATTTTTAAGGGGTCCGCAACAACCTTTAGCTCTCGAGTTATAGACTGTCTTTAATGGCCCCCCACCACCAGTTAATCTTTATTGAAAGTCGCCCTCATAAAAAGAAGAACATAGGGACCCCACGTCAAGTTGTCCTCCCAAAAAAGGTCATCATAAAGAGAGACAAACTGATAGGATTCCATTCAAACAAGCAAAACGGGTTCACCAGTTGAAAAAGTTTGAGAACCTATGACATAAAAAGTTGGTCAGTAGCTTGATAGAACGGCACGAGATGGAAAGTTTCTATGCAGAGTCATGGCAGAGCCGGGGTGACTGGCTCGGATGGTGTTGTGCGTTCCATCCAGCCTTTTCTGATTTAACTCAAGGCGGCTGATGATAAGCGAAAAAAAGTTTTTGTTAAGCAGTTGTTTAGAAGTTATTTCAAAGTTCTTCTGTTGCAATGAAACAAAAGTACAAATGGCAAATACGGCACTACGCTAGTAAAACTTTTTCGCGAAAAGAAGTCATTGTTTATACAAATGACCTGGAAAAGGCAATAAATTATATTCGTTGTCTTTGACTGTCGTAATCTCTAACTTGTTAAATACAGTATGTGTACGCGTGGGCAAGGCAAGTAGGAGAATGGACGTACATGCTCAAGTCTGTCTCACTTTTTGGGTTAACTACTATTGATATTGATGAAAGCAAAAAGCTTTTTGGCTGCTCATGAAATCTATAAGCAATGGATCACTGGTTTTGACTACCTGTTGACTTGAGCTTTATAACTTAGCGTATCGATGACGTGCGTTGGTTAGTATGGTCAACCATTGAATTTGAAACCAGTTTTATCTATTAGTTTTGTTGCTGAGCGGTTTTCCGTGCTTGATCTAGCATTGTTGAGAAAAAAGACTGAGATTTTTACTATCTTGATAAAAGTCAGATATTTTTGCCGATGCGCATGAGTAGGCATCATTTTAAAAAGCAAAAAGGTACAAATTGTTGTGTACAAGAACAGAATTTATATATTATGTCTTGAGCGAGGGTATATATTCCTAAATGTGATGCAGTGAAAGCAAATTAGGCGATGTCTAAGATTTGTCATCTGGTATTGCTTTTTTATGTAATAAATACGGTTCAAAAGTTTCGGTCGGAGGCGCCCAAAGTTTTCACTGTTCGAGTCGCATTTAACTCAAGTGGTGTTAGTGAAGATCTGTTATTTGGAGATGAACTTGTTGAAGGCAGCAGGTGTTTTTTGTTGGTGATCAACATTCTGAGCTCACGGTGTGGTGAGGCAATTTTTAAGCGCCTGGTCGCGAGCAGCACTTTATGCACCCCTGATTTAGAGGCATGTTATGTATCTTTTACTGAAAGCACGACATTCGTAAGAAAGCGTCAGCTTCGATAATGCTTTGTCAAGCTTTTATTCAAAAGCGTATGTTTTTACATGATCAACATTTTTATTGTGTACCTTTTCGTTTCAAGGTTTCCGAAATCTTTTACGATCTAAGGTAGAGAGCATCTGTAATTTGACAGATCAGCACTTTTTTTGCTTTCAGTTGTATTAAAAAAGTCGTCAGTAGGCCAGGCTTTTTTCTCACGTACTTCGGCTCTATTGAACTTAACAGAATGACTTCATTGCCTTCAGGGCTAACTAAAAGCTACATCAGCTAGTAATTAAAAGAAATTTATTATGTCGTCAGTAGTATCCAGAGATATAGGCCTATTAAGAACGTAGCTTGCTAAGTAATAGTAAGAGTCGAATTATGAAGCAAAAAAAGTACGTCGAACGTACAGCATGTTGATGTAACAAACACAGTGTTTATAAGTAAATGGCCTCGTTTTTTTCAATTAGCTTAAAGCTCAGCTATTTTTCCGCAGTTTTCTTTGATCAAGTAAAGATTACTATAGATGGAAAAAAAACTCATAAATAACTTATTGGTTATTTTTTGAACTGAGGTAAATTTGCAAGCTATTGGTGATAATGAAGTTATCATTATCGTAAAAAATTGTATATCTTTCCAAAATAAACATTTTCATTGCCCTAAATCTCATGAAACAATGCGCAAAGGTGAATAAATACCAGTGTTTGTTTGTATTGCAAATTAGTGATGTCGCAGAGAATCTTCTCAATATAGTCGCAGAGAATCGTTATATGTGGCAACTTACCGAACTCTAGCCAAATTAAGCCGTTGGCTACCGGTATATGTTTCACAAGCGTACGAGAGTACGCAAGACATTTTGTGTCTGATCTGCAATAAACAGTTGACTTGCAAAGAGATTTAAGTGTTATTCGTTTTGTTAGTCAGATCTTCATCCATAATAGCATCATTGTTCACAAGTAGATGCCGGTGCTGAAATCTGCATGCTAACTACCGTATTTGCCGGTGTATAAGTCGACCTTTTTCGATCAAAAATCGACCTAAAAAAATCGACCTCGACTTATACACCGAGTCATGAAATTCAACTTTGTATTCATCGCTTCAAATATGATGGTAATTACTACACTTCACAAAAAGTTATAAGCCAGTAAAAGCAGAATAATGTGGTTGCCCTTACAAGGGCAGATATTGCGTTCACTGCCCTTAAAAGGACACATTATGTGTTCTCGTACGTGGAAGTCGCTCAATACTTCGTTCGGCATCTCGTTGTGCGTGATTACCGTATGTATTTCTGGTTGAATTTTAAAGTTTAAGATAATGAAACAATTGAGCTCGACTTATACAAAGGATATATCATAAAATCGTAAATTTCCGTCGAATTTTAGGGGTCGACTTATACAACGAGTCGACTTATACACCGGCAAATACGGTATGTATCTTTATTTGAGGAAGTAAGACATTAAACACGACAAAAAGCTTTGAGTAGGCAAAAAGATTTCGCTGAGCTTGAAAATTCCCCAGTAAGGTATGGAGAAACGCGACATGGTGTCGCATGCTTCGGCAATGCATGGCGTAATTTTGAATGACAGAAAATAACGAGCACTGTATATTTGATCAATTTAAATTTCAAATTTCAAATTTGCAGAGCTTTAACCTACTTAGAATGGAGACTAGCATCAAAAAAACGTGGTGTCCAAGCATCAATTATTATAATACCGCTCAAAGCTAAAAACTTTTACCTTTTTGGACGGGGATGAATGGCAGTCATTTCTTACTCGTAATTAAGTTTACTTAACTGTTGTATTAATGTGCGACTTTTACTTTTTTGTGTTTTCAATGTTTTTTGTTGCTAGCTTGAAATGGAACGTGCTTTAATCGATGGTGAACTGAGTTCGGAAAGAAGCCATTTACTGGAAGAAGAGAAGGAGTGTGAGGCTATCAAGGATCGTATTATCCAACTGGAGGAAGATTATATACTACAAAGAGAGAAAGTGAGTTAGAACTTAATCAACGATTGTGTGAAAGAGGCTCGTTATTAAAGCGATAGCATTGCTAGCAAGCTTTGGCACAGCTTTATTTAATGAGCTTAACAAAAGTAAGCACCGACTGTCAGCAGGATGGAGTTTGTTAAATAATTTTGCCAAGTTTGCCTTGTGTGCAGTATTCCACATTTCAATGCGCGAGCTATTTGAAGGGTACGTATGTTGCCATTGTCATTAGTTGATATTAACTTTTTTGGGAAGTGCTGGTCCGTTAATTGTAAATGTAAATGCCGTTTTAAAATGTAAAACTTCAAGATGTCGACCACCTTTTTTTTTAAAGGAGTACTAAGTTGTTTCAAGAGTTGCTAATCCTTTATGTAAAGCTAGCATTGACGCGTGGTGTTTACCACTGTAATCGGATAAGTACTACAACGTTCTTGGTTTTCTTCATATACAATGTTAAACGTTAATTTGTCTTTTGTTATAGCTAATTTGACTCATTTTTGCTAACTTGACGAAACCTCTTTCACTGCATTGTTTTTCTTTAGAAAAGCCTTGCTCTTACAACGGTTTTCTTAGGCGGTTGAAATGCATTGTGCAGGCGTATCTGTGGCTACTCCAAACTGGATCTAGACCAGGGTTGCCAGAGTTGTTACCTTTAGTTTGCAAATTTGAAATTTGTTATTTTTGTTACGACGCCACCAAAAGTTATTACTTATTCACTTAATTAAAAATTGAACTGGGTTTCTTCCTCGTCACCACTTTTTTGTAAAAGTAGCCAGAAAATATGTTAAACTCCAAAAAAGAAGCCCAAAATATTTTGCGGGAGCAGTAATCTCCAAAAAAACCTCATTACCTCTCTCGCGGTGAGATGTTATCCAAATTAATTGTTAATTTTTTACGAAACATTCCATAAAGACGCTATCTCACAATAAAATACGTGTTTTTTATTAGTTATATTAACATGTTAACTTTATTTTATCAATTTGTCTTTTCAATTAATTTGTTACTTTTGACTATGGTATTTGATACTTTTTGAAATATTCTGCTGGCGACCGTGGTTTAAACTCAAGTTCTTTTATGCATAACCGCAAAGATTTTTCCAATAACCGACTGGAAAGACATAAACTGTTTTGCATAATTCGTCGGCGACGGCGGCCAAAACGTTGATTTTGCAATCAAGCTGTTTCTAGATAATCTGCGTTGCAATCTGTAATCAGTGCTGGTGATTTTCTCTTGGGGTTAAATGCTGTACACAAGTACTGTACAGTCTGCGTAAAAGGGTGATTTTGTGATTTTAACTCTGCACACAAGACAAAAGCATAACGTCGAAAGTAAATAGGCATCGTTTATTTGTCAGCGCTCTTTGTCTTGGACGCGTGGTCAAGACTTTTGTCGGTACATTCCGCTTGTTATGCTTCTAATTTTAAGACCATGTGTTATATGACGAGGTTAGAATGAGCCAACCATCTCCCGAAAAGATAGAGCGGTCTACTAAGCCTTGCTTTAATTCTAATCTTTTACAGCATCAAGGAGTTGTTGAAAAGGAAAAAAGTAAATTAATAGAAATTGAAAAGAAAGTGAATGAAATCAAAAAGCAAATTGACAAATGTCCAGAAAGCATGAGGGGATCAATGGAAGAAAAATTAAACAATGTAAGAAATTACTTCTCAATTTGATACGCGTGTCAAATATCGTAGATGTACTCTGACTTCTTCTAATAACTGAAGGATTAAGTAAGCTAACTGCAACTTCCGATTACCACAACGGCATATATAGAATGCTGTTGACCTAAAGATTTGCAAGTAGCAGCATCTTTGTAGTTTTCAGTGCGACACTGTTACTGTTAATTGATTTCATTATAAAAGCTATATTGAAGAAATTGCTTTTGGTAGGGCAGAGCGGTTGGAAGCAAAACGATAGATAACCGGATCCTGCTATTGTTTAGAAAAATGTAGTCCAAGCCTTTAATAGTTAAATGTCTCTGTTTCCAAATTTTTTTTCTGTAAATTCCACATTTTTCTCTTGCATAACTCTTGGTGTGGCATAAAGTTTTTGCGAAACATCCTTTAAAGTTATTTTTAAAAACCCTTATATTTCATCAGACTCAAGAAGAAATGGAACAGGAATCTAGAAAATTCGAAGATGCGGAGTTCCAGGCTTTGGAGATGATGAGTAAACTGGATGAGGAAAAGGAGGAGTTACAGAGGTCCCTGATCCGGAAGAAAAGAAGGTTGGAGTTGCAAGTTGAAGCTAGAAAGGTTAGAATCATTCTATTTTTCGTAGTGAAAATTACAGTCAAGCACTTTAAGAAACGGTTTATTACTTTTGTTGACTTGTACTTGCTAAAAGCAATCACGTTCTTGTTTTAATGTTGGTCTCTTACAGCTTTGCCATCTAAATAAGTAAATGGTGAACTGCACTGTCTATAATCTGTGCTTATGTAAGCAGAAATCCTTTTTGAGATGTTAGTGGAGTTTTGAGGGATTGCATTTCTTGGCTCCTCTAAGCGTGATTTCGATCAACTGTTAAGTGCAGCGTGCGCTACAGTCACTGTATAAGAGTATGAGCTTGCAAATGTCTGCTTGAACGATTCTATTTTGCAAAATTTAATTTAGTTTGGATGTAGATAAAGTAGGCTTTTTGTAATTTTGACTCCCAAGACCGTTGTGAATGAATCAATAGAATTTTATCTTTTCGCTTCTAAGTCTCCATTGTAACACCGCACATTGATGTTACAGTTGTAAGCTATGTGCGAGCCATATGCCAAACGTCGTAAAACTAAAACGTTAGTTTATTGGTTGATAGCAAAAAGACGCAAATTAAACTTGCTTCTTACAGATCGAAACAGGCCTGTCGGCATCTGTCATAATTTGACTTCTACTTTGTTTAATCATCGGGAAAACCATTTTTAAGTCAATTTTCCCTGCTTTGTTAAAGTGTTTGTGATAGGTATGCCATATGTGTATAGTACTGGTGTAATTGCGAAATTGTTAAATACAAATTGTGTGCTTAACCAAAATGGTAAATTCATTCAAATTATCCTCAGAATCGAACCCAAACTACAAACTTTGGATATGATTTTAGTGACATTATTTGGTTAATTGTAGCGCTCTTTTACAGAACCGTATCAATATATTCGAAAACCAACTCGTTGAAGTAAAAGAACAAGAAAGAGTGGAGAATCAACGACTCAACAAAGAACGAGATAACGCAATTGGACTACTGCAGCAAGTAATTACATACTGTACCGGTTGCTATTTTCATTTAGAATTTTCTTTACGAAAGAGTTTTAGATAAAAAAAGAGACCTATGCAGATTATCTTCAGCTGCCTCAAACCAAAAATATTTGCCTCGCCCGGCACATACACACACTGCATCCAAAGGAGGGTTTAGTAGTTGCATCCTTTTTACTGATTTATAACCAATCTCTTCATATTTCTGGTTTTCAAACGCAAGACTTTAATCTTATTGATTGAAGGTACGGTTATAATTGTAAAGCTAGCGGAGTTGTGCATGGGCTAGTATTGCACTCGTAACATTGTGTTTCGATCCCGTATGTCCAACTTTTTTACCCTGTTTAAAGAGACCACGAGTTATTAAACAAATCGTTTGTAATACTTTATTCAGTCAATCCATTTTCTTCATTAGCTACTGTTGATTAATTTCCGCCTAGTCTCTCCTCAGAAAAAGCTTAGGCAAATCCTATCAACAAATGTAGAATCCTTGTCTAGTACTGATAGACTTCAACGGAGTTATACAATTCCAAAAACGTGAGAAATAAATTTAATGACGGAAAATTGGATAAATCGTTTTAATTCCACAAATTATAAAACGATTGATTGAAAGATGAATTTGGGGTTCTGTGCTTTTCCTTATACGGCCTTAAACGTCCTTATACGTCCGTTTCTAAAAATAAAAAAACCACAATCACTTAACTGCAAAACAATTACAAAAATCAACTGTCACGCACCAGAACTATTTTCCAGACAAGAATCGAACAAATGACCACTTGAATTTCTGAGTAAGACAACACTTTTCAATTGTATATACTTATCGCAATTACTTATCAGTTGTCTTATTCTACAAAAACCAATGTAAGGATTAATATGTTGAATAATTAGTCATGTGACACAAAACTCAATAACAATTTGATACTTAACTAAACAAACTCTAGCGCCGTTTTCTATTACTTCGCATGCAGGCGCGTTGCATTTGACTGAACAAAAAAGCGAGGATTTTACCGATACTACGCGTTGACTACTGCGTCAGAAAAATGAACCATTAGGCGTCACAAATTCCACAAACTCAACAGAAGGTTACAACAAAAATATTTTACAGCTACAATTGATCAGTACATGGAAATCAAACAAATGAATTTGGCGCTGAGACATGGAAAAAAATGTAAAATCGTCTTGTCAACTATCTCGGATATTTTTGAAAGTTTTAAGCTGGTTTTCATTAGGCGTAGATTGCAGGTGTAGCGTGAAAAATTTTTTTGTTTCTCTATTTGGTTTTATGCGCGGAGCGCGCCTGCTATCTACGCCTAATCGAAACCAGCCTTCAGTCATCACTGCAACCGGTAGTACTGTAATCCACGAGCTTATATTTGCGTTTTTTGCTCCTGTGAGTGTTAACCCCAAGCATAGAAGTCATGTTGACTCCTACGACTGCTTTATAGTTTCCCAGCTGCATGCCGTATTTCAAAACTGATTTTGTTTCACCAGCAACGAGAAGAAATGACTCTTTTGGAGACCAAATATCAGCAGCTGACTGGAGAGTTTCCTCCTACTAAAGGGCCGGCTTCTGTAAGGTCATATCGCTGCATTCTGCCTCAAGATCCAGTGTCTGATGAAGTGTTTAACAAAATGCAAGATCAATTGCCCAACAAATTGATATCGGTAAGAAAAAAGATATTGTAATGGTTTCCAGTCAACTGCAGCGTATAAATTTGTACTTCGTTTATCTTGTAGCTGCAATCGATGTTTCTTTTAACTAAGGAAGTTTGGCCGCCCGCGTAGGTCCTCTTAAGGACCAAATAGCGATAACATTATACAAATGTCACTCATTTCACGATAAACTCATGAAAGACTCTTTTTGCTCGCGATTTGCTATCGCCTTCTCATCTTCGTGATTTCAAGGCCGCCTTGTGTCTGCGGAAATGATAACTTTATTAAATGATGTTGTTATGCTTGAAATGAGGCTGATGGTACTTGCACTGCATCACCGGCTATGGCCATTTCTTACCTAATTATTTAACCAACTGCAGTCGTTACAAAACTGCGGTTTCATATTGCCTGCTAAACACAACGTCAAGCTTGAGGTGTGAAGCCTGTGTTCATATGGACTGTGTCGCTAAATTGAAATGGCTTTGTACTTAAGATACCTCTTTAAAGTATTGAAAGATTTCCGAATCTCGGTTTCCTGTAGCACGTCAGTTTGATGTTCAAGGTTTTGAACATGATTGTTTGTTTTCAGCCCGTCAGTATACCAGAAGTTGGTCTATCCTCTTCTTCTCGTCTTCCACCTCTTCCGCCCGGAGCTTCCTCTCCTTCATCAAGCAAGGGAGACAGAGGTAAAAACTTCTACTTTTTTATTAGCATTTTGGAACTTTTTTCAAAGTTATGTTTAGGCTTCTGATAGATAAGGACATTTTTATCCATAATTTGCAATGCGGCAGTGAAATGTGAAGTATTAGAATTTTCCTATTAAAACATTGAAAGGAATAAAAGTTGATCAGTTGATTAAAGAATCAGTTTAGATTGATTTTACGCTACACAATTTTCAACAAAACAGTGAGCTACTATAAATTGATTTTCTTTGAAAGATTGGTTTTTTAACCAAGTTGATGAAAGCTGTTGAGCAAGGACATAGCGATTACATTGCATGTTGACTTGCCTACCGCAGCTTTAAAGTTTGCGACCTTTTTAACAAAAATTTTGTTCACAACTCGCACGAATATCAAATTTTTTATTTTTTGAGATTGGGAAAAATACTAAAAAACTTTGTTGCTTATGAAATACGTATTCTCCTTTTCTTAACTCAATCAAACTTTGAATAGGCCTGCTTCTTCATGATGACGCCAGAGTGTATCGGAAAAGGCACCCGTATTGGGCCTCTTTTGTGCCCTATTACAGTACCGTGCCTAGATTGCTATTGAACCGAAAATTAAAAGGTAGACTTAAGGTGATCATGCATCACGATTACGCTCATGAGTCAATCATTAATCACAATCATTTATCACAATATTAACTTGCCTGTTGTTGATGACGTGTGTATTTAATCACATAAACGTGTTTCACCTTTTCGTATTAATCAGCATATCTTTGTGAGTGTTCCAGTAACGCGCATATTTTTGCAATCTTTGAAGCCTTGTTGTAGCAAAGGTTTGTTATGATGAGACGGAAGGTCCACGAAAGAAAGTTTCCCGGGGCTGACATAAGATCTTACAGGAAATTGAAAAAAATCAGTAACAAACGAATGATCTGGAGATTGTAAAAACAATAATCTTAGACTCTGTTTAAAACTTTTTGGAAGAAATGATAGGGAGCTGGTACAGTAGACAGAAAAATTTTTTAGAAAGGCTTGCAAGGACCAGTAAGGTGCAATGCTTTGAAAAAACGGGATTCAATATTTTTCTTAAAAAACGTTAGAATGAAGAATATTTATTGAACTCGTTGAAAACATGAAGAAGTGAAAATCTAAGGACCGTGAAGTGACCTTACGATCTTCGGTCAGCAGCCAACCTGAACGTTACGGTTAACATTACCGGAGTAACCTTGCACTGTATAAGTTGTTATTGTTGCACTAAATCAATATTGCTGTGTTAGGGTCAACATCCGGTTTGAATCTCAGCCCTCGGACTGACTCTTCGGAAAATGATGTCACTGCATTGCAACAACAAATCAAGTTGCTTGAAACGCGCCCAAATGCCGGCGGCACTATTCCACTATCGCCGCGCGGTGTAAACGGAAACGGAAAAGTGTCCACCTCATCAAACGGCTATACGGACAGGCCGAACGGTCAGCATTTTGCCCGAACGAACCCGCTTGCAAGTGAAGGCAGCGAGCAAGACAGCAGGTTGGTCGTTTGTTTTTGTCTTAGAGCACGATTAACACAAACTTGCTACAAAATAGTGTTTTATAGTTTACAGAAATTCTACCGGCACTTCTCTTTTAACTTGCGTTTTTAACACCAAAATACTTCTCCTTTAACGCTATCCAAGAGCTACTAGCGAATGACAACTACCCTCTTTCTCACTGGTTTCAAAAACATCTCGGGGGAATTAAGCCCCTTTCGTGGGACCGAAAAATGATGCCAGACCGTCTACCTTGGGGACTGGGTCCCCCATGACTTGGGTCCTGGGCCACATTTCAAGAGATACCGCAAAAAAGACGACGTAACGAAAAAACAACTTAGTGGCAGGGCAATGGAGAACGTGACAGAAAAGCTTTTTTGTTAGTTTATTTGGCTCAAAAAAACGCTGGGATTCCTTAGTGCTGTAGATCTTTAGGCTTGCAATAAATTGACACGTTCCAATAGCGTCGATAATTAATGTAAGTAGCTGAGCGTTTGGATAAATTTTCCATAAATCGAAATTTCTTTGGTTTCTTTTTACTTAGAACTCAATTTTTGTCGGGTTAATTTTTGATTCGCAGTAGTAATTTTGTTTTTTTTTTCTAGATGGCGTACTGGAGACAGCATGAGTGTTTGTTCGATTGAAAGCGCTGAAACAAGTTTGTCCACATGGTCCGTACTCAATGCTGACAGGTGACAATTTATTACTTCTAAACTATAATTGCTGGCACAAAAAAAGTAAATATGGATAGTACGTTTGCTTGTCAAAAAAAATTCAATCTCACGCAGTCTCGTTTTCAATGCGATCCAGACCCAGTCTTGCTTCAAATCTGACACAGATATGCTGTAATTCCGTTTTCAATCCGATACAGTTGTACAGTAGACTGTAGTCTTGTGTCATTCTGACACAGATACACTGTAGTCTCGTTTTCAATCGTACACTGCTATACAGTAGTCTTTGTTTTCAATTCGACGCAGTGATACAGTAGTCTTGTTGATAATCTGACACAAATATACAGTAGTCTTGTTTTCTTCAAAATTCCTATTGAACACTGTAAAACCTCGCAATGAAGAGCAGTGTTCCCTTTAAACGCAAAAAAAGTGCGAATTTGCGAAATTGTGTCCGGCGGATTCGCAGTTAAAATTCATAAGTGCGTAAAAAATGTCCGGCGGTTTTTGGTAACTTTTTCGCTTTGCTAAAATTTTTGCAATTTTCTCAGCAAAATCTTAACCAACTGTTAAATGCATGGGGGACAGTGAAAAGAAATCCAAGTTAGAACAGAGGCTTTTTTAAAGCAGTGCAACGTTTCACGCAAACATCGCGCAACAGCGAGTGACGGCGACTTAACATATCGCGTGCGCCATTGCCACTTTTTTGTATAACAAATTATCTTTCCAGCAATTAACCTAAAGTAAAACCAATTTTTTTTGTTTACTTTTTCCCAGTCGATTTCAATCGTAGCTAAAGAGCAGCAATGGCAAGCAGCTCTCAAACTTCAGTTTTAACACAAGACATCATTTTTCGCAGGAAGTTTGAAACTAAACTTGCTTGAACTCTTTATGTTTTCTTTACGTTTCAACGCTAACTTCAATCGTGCTTGTTAAGATAAAAAAGCACATAGTTCTCGCTTTCAGTTAAGCACAAAAAACACCATTTTTTGAGGGAATGGTACAGTTTTTGTACGTTACGAATAAATAGCCTTCTTTTACTTGCCATTTATTACACTAAAAAAAAAAAGGATATGACTTCTAACCAATTTTAGTTTTGAATTCTCTTCAACTATTTTCGGATTTGAGATTGAAAGTTTGCATGCAATTGCAAAAACCTGTTGTTTAATTGATTACGATAGAAAAATGTAAGTTGTTTAATTATTTACTGTAAACAAGCAACAACTGAAGTTCGCAGTAATTTTTGTTGTGTCATAGTTGTAATAACCTATCTTACATCACATTACTTTATAAAAGTCCTATTTCTCATGCTCATGTCGAGCGTCGGCAAAGGATTAATTTTATTTACGCGCATTGTTCACCTGTAATTCCAAAGTGCTTGCGAATCACTGTTGCAAAGGCTGTAAAGTTTGAGACCAAATTTAACCACAATTAACTTACTGAAGAAAAATAGCCCGGTATTCCCCGCCGCCTTATAATAACCGATTGGCTATAATAATAATAACCGATTGTTTGTGAACATTTTGGAGCTGACAAAGTCACGCTAATTATTACGTCACGGAAGCGCATTGTCACAGTTCTGACTTTCCTTTTCCTGCAAATTTGTCCGGCGGTTTTCGTACATTTGCTAGCAATTTCGCACTTGTGCCGGCGGTTACGCACTTACTAAAATCTTAGAGGGAACACTGATGAAGAGCTTCGGACATGGCATCACCTCTCGAATGTCGATTTTTGCCTACATAATTCCCAGTTGTCGGAGGATGTTGTTGTCCGACTCCTTTCTCGGCCTACGAGCATGACGAAAGATTTTCTATTTTTTTCCGATACTACTATTTCCTTTTAGAACGATTCATCAGAGCTTATGTTGTTCACAAATGCTGTTACCGGTAACCAAGGAGTAGCTTACACGACATTAACACTGCTTGCCTTATTTCAGCCGAGAACTGGAGCGTTTGATGGAAATGCAAAGATTGGTCCAGGAAGCCAAAGCTGAAAAATCCCGCTTACTTGCGGATATTGTAAGTGGTTTGCGTTTTGATTTAAGAAAATGCAACAACGTTTGTAAGCAAGTTCAACCCAAACCTTTACGAAGCACAAGATTGCGTTGCCATACGTGATTTTTGGTCTCAGCTTTTATGTTTATACTTTTACTGGTCGAACGTACCTAAATGTTCAATCGCCTTGGATAAATTTGACTTGAGCCCAAGCGTCAGATTCAAAGCTAACAAAGATTCTATTTGGCAATGGCGGTAACCACTGCATTGAATCTGCTGAGCCAACAGTAAATTGTCTTGAATGCACTTTTAATATGCAATAACCGCCCAAATGTTGCACTCGATAAATTAAGTCTGTGTATTGTTGAACAATGAACGTGATAACATATTTTTGTATCGGAGGGTGGGACATACATCTTATCGTTTCATGCTTCAAACGTCGGATAACGTTGTGTTCATAGCAATAGAACAAGTGGTGTTTAGGTTATTTTGGAACATTAATCCAGCAAACTATTTTGGTAAAGCTATTAGTCTCTCTTGTGCAAGATATTGGAATACACCGACGGTTGGACAGTGGCTTTGATTACCAGGTTTTAAACACAGTCTTGTGCAGAGCTCATCCGGTTATAAGCGATCTCTCGGTAGCAGTGGTAATAACGACACAAGCTCAATAGATGATGGTCAAGTCAGCATTGAAGATGATACTGCGTCATTATCGTCAGTAAAATTACGAACGCAAAACGGAATCAGCCGACAGGTTGGCTATTTTTGCTCTACAAAGTTTAACTATAGGAAAGAATAAGATCAGTGTAGCGGCTGATGGCAGCAAACACTTCTTTTTCCCATCCATCTACTGTATGTTTCTGCAAATCTCAATATTCGGTAACGATGGTTGTTTAAATTTCCGTGCTTCACGGCGTTGGAAAAGCAAAGCTGCTCGTTGGAAAGCCAAAGACGCCTCTAACCCAGCGGGTCAAGAGAGGCGTCTTTCGGCTACCCACCAATGGCAGTCCACCTTCATGGTGGGGCTATCAGTCTGTAGTTTGCCTTCATTACTAGTTCGAAATGGACTGCCGCTTTGCCCTATCCTAATTTTCATTAGGTGTACTGTGTGAACCTGAATTGCCTTTGATGCCATACTGTCAGCCTGCGGAAGGTAAGCGATGCTTACTCTTGGTACTTACTCTTGGTTGAGAAAGTTCTCAGTAATTGCGGCTTTTAAAAGATTACTGCTATTTTCGTGATGCTTGTTAAAAGGCACTTCAACGTAACTTAATAAGAATTTTTTTTTTTCCGTAATGATTTATAATGAAGCACCTTACATATTTTGTGTTACCAAACAGCGTCATCGTTTTTTTAGACCCGCCCTATGACCCGCTATTTGCCGGTCCGTGCCAGTGACTTTGATCTACGCGCCCACATCGAATCGTGTGGGCACAATCCGTCCATGTGCCAGTTTATTTCCTTGACCGCCACTTCATGCAGGTGGGAATCCGACATTCTATTACAAAATTAAAAACTGTTCTAGCGATAATGTTTTTGTTGATTGATGATCGTGTCTTAAAGCTGCTTGTCAAGACCTAATTTTTTAAAAATTAACTTTGATGTTGGTGTGGCTAGTAATCTTCTACTCCTTCCTGCTTTCAAAACCGACGCCATAGTCTGGTTGAATGTACTTTTGTGATCTTTATCACATGTTATGACGTCATTCGACTTATTTGTGCATTGCAGAGGCTTTTTGACGAAAATGGGTGGAAAAATTAAAACCTGGCGCAAACGTTGGTTTGTCTTTGATAGAATGAAGAAAAATTTAACTTATTACAGCGGTAAGTCGCTAAAACGAATTGTGAATTAGTTCGTGTCCTCCCTGCAACAGCAGTCCGCGGTACCAGGATTTACGGATGATTAGAAACTGATTCCCGCTCTCCCTCTCTTGACCATGATCGGGCTTGCAGTTTAAATTGCATGTTCATTTTACGCTTTTCTTCTGTCCCCGGAAAGTGGAGGGAAATGACGAAGTTAATTTTTCCTTGCTCTGCGTTTTCATGCGATGATACGGCTTCGTTATCGAGCAGCCTCAATCGATGCTCTTACTTATCAAGAATGTTGAGTATTTGTCAACCAGGAGAGGGGACATACTTTTTTCAATCTCTATCTGTATCGATACCTTATATTGTATATCGTCGCAGTTGAAGCAACAGTTACCTAGCCATTAGCGTGGTGAGCGAGTTTTGCGTGTCAATTTAGAATTTTGTTATCGTACATTTGAGCATCGAACCAAATGAAAATATGACGTTGTGTGACCTATGGCCGTATTTAGGAAAAGCTGGAGTCATCTTTTTCCGCACACGGGTTCAAGCCCTTCATCCCTCAACCTCTTTTCCGTAGTATATACTTTAAGTTTTTGTTTTTGTACTACAGATAAACATGAAACAAAGTTAAAAGGAATGATTTACTTTCAAGCAATTGAAGATGTTTTTTACGACCACCTTAAATCATACAAGGTAAACGCAGGGCTAGCAGGGATAGTTTACGGCTTTGTGGATAGGAATCTGTGGAAATGCCACAAGCTTCTCCAGCTGGGAATAACCAATCTTATTCGTATAGTTTGCTCTGCTACATTAGTACTATTTACGTTCTTTAGTGCAGTCAATGATTGTTAGGCCGAATAGCATTTCCTGCGCTTAAGAATGTAACTAGCGTTATTCATCTTGTAATAGTCATAGACTTTCTGGCGGTAAGTTCGATTCTCGTTGATAACAATATTTTCATTAACTACCATCCCCCCTTGCAAATGTGTTTAAGCTATCATTTAGATACCGAGAATAAATTCTCACTAACAAATTTTTTAATTTTCTTTTCAATTTTTTAAGTTACTAATGAATTTTTTTAAGATATCTGCATATTTTGCACAAATTATTTTGGCAATTGCTTGTCTGACTTTCTTAGTAGTGATGGGGCACTTGAAACGGTTGTTTGGATTCGAGCTCCAATCTTATCGAGATCTGAATAGGGAAAAACGGCTGTTCGTTTCGAAACAGTTATGAAAACAAATTACAAACTGGAAATCCACCACCGACAAAGCGAGGCAGTTGCCATTAGTGGGTGCTTAATAGGCCTAGTCTCTTCCAACATGCTGAGTGAACAGCTTTACTATCAGGATTACTATTTTGAGCTTACTTTCAAGAACAGCTTTTTAGAAAATATAAATGAGCTTGTTTCTGTAACAACTTGTATACTTTTGAGTTATGCACTTAATTTGTCTTAGAAAACCATCCCAAAGTACTATTTTATAGTGTAAAAAAGGCCTTCAACTAGAGAAAGGTCAATAAGTTCTTTGTCATTGGAAAACCACGTTCTTATTTTTTGGTCTCGTCAGGTGGTTACCCTGTTTGCCGCTGTAACTCAATGAAGCATGGTTAAAACGTTTCTGTGACTTTGCTGTCAGTCAACATCACTTGCAATAGTACATGCGCTTTGCTGATTGATTCCGGTTCTTGTTGCAGAGTCCCAACCCTGCTCTTACGTTTTGTGTCAAATGCTTTGATCGAGTTTATTATTTCGTTGCTCCGTCGCCAGAAGCCATGAGGATATGGATGGATGCCATAGTAACTGGAGCGGAAGGTTACCGGGAGTACACGAAGACTTTCGACTGAGGAAAAAATGCAAATCGCGCTTAAGATATCAGTGGTCAGTGAAATGAACCAAGTGAACAGGAATGTTTTCATCTTGACTGGAGACTATTCATCATGGTTACGAAGAGCATTTGTGTTGACACTGAAGAACAGGTCATTGCTTTGCCTACAGTCGTTTTAGCACCAAATTTGCTGCAGTTTATTTTGAACTAAAACGCAACGTAGCGAATGCATTCACATTGGTTAGACTTGTGACAATGTTATAATTTATGTCTCTGGTTTTTTGTTTTTTTGCCCAGTCCATTACCCAAGTTTTTTTTTTAATATAATTGGCAACACTAAAAATATTCAACACCTACACAATATTAGCACAGTATTATTGTAAACTTGTTTGTGTGCAATGTGTCGTTGCATACTCATCTGTGGTTAATAAAGTAATAATAAGTTGTAGAAGTCGCCTAACTGCATTACAGACGGTCGATTCAATAGGATGCGGTTGCGACGTAGGTCTAAAAATACACCAAACGCTATACCAGTTGCTTAAATTGCTTGCACTAACGAGTATTTTAAAATGAGACAAGGCTATATGTTTGTTTATAAAGGCCTGCATTTAGGACTAAATAGAAGAGGGTAAAATTGTCAAAAGTGTTGGTAGATCTCCCGATACTTAGCTCCTACTAGTAAGTTCGAAACGGATGTGATTGCAATTTGTCGTACGAGCATATTAAGTATACCGGCGCGATGGTGTAGTGGTGAGAGCGTCCGCATCGCAGTCGACGGACCTGGGGTTCATTCCCTAAGTCTAGTCATACCAAAAGACTTTAAAAAATGGTATTTCCTGCTTTGCGCTCAGCATAAAAAAGGGGTAGTGTGGAGAACAAGCCTGCAAGCTTGCTTGTGTCATTGGGCAAGGCACTTAACGGGATGCCTCCACCTTTATGTGGCCCACCCGTATTTCACTGGATTACAATGGCGAAGTTGCTAACACAGCATGTCAGATGCCTCTTGGGTGCCCACCAGTGGCAGTTCGCCTTGGTGGTGGGGCTACTAGTCATTCAAGACTGGTTCGAAATGGGCTGCCATATTTTCCCTAGCCTAATTTCAATTAGGTTGGCGGCATGAACCTGAATTGCCGTACCTCCATCCCGAGGAAGAGGAGGGGTAACCACAAACAAACAGCACATTAAGCAGACAAGTTCAGCTTGCACTAAATGCACTGACTAGGCTTTGACAAGCGCTTTTCAAGTTGGCATATTAAGAAGATGAAAATACACACTGTAGACCTACGATTTTTATGCAACAACTTCCACTTTGCTTGCTCCAAATACAATTATAGATTTTTGTCCTGACCGACTTACTAAACCTTATTAAGTTTATTTTGCCAAAGCACTCTGTTGGCTTATAAAAAGTGCAAATTTGCCGTTTAAAAAAAATTTAGAATTCATAACAGAAAGCACAGGTCTATTAATATAATCAAAACCAATTGAGCAACAATCTTGTGCCACTCCGAAGTATGAAGTTTTAATTTCATGTCACTTATCACATTACAAAATAATGGTACCGGTAACTAATCAATGAGACGAGTCTTGATTTTCAATGACTTAAAAGAGACCGAGAGCTCATCTAGTGGCCACCGTTTTTCAACAGGAAATGGTGGCAAGGAACGGAACCAAATAACAAACGAGAAAAAATAGAATGGTCGAGTTTTATACCGCACGCATACGCTTTGAAGCAGGACATATTGAGTCTAGTCAAAATGAAAAGCAGTTTTTTTTGAGGTCGTATCGCAGAAGCATTCACTAACCAGACTGCGGGTCCTAATACTGCCTGAAACAACAATTTTGGTCAGACCCGGATCCTAAATTTGGCAATTGGATCGGGTTTAGAATTATCCACACTAGAAAACCAAAGTGGCATAATGTCCCACAAACACAAGAAGCAGCAATGTTTCTTGCACTTCCGTCAATATTCCGAAGACCTTGAGATCTCTACACAAGCTCCACTAGTAGTCTGAGTAATCAATTTTATTTAACATGATCTCAATATTATCACAGAATTTCTTTAACTGGGGAGAGTGTGCAATAGAGGCCTTTCATTGCCAATGTGCAAGAGAATCGTTTTGCATTAAAGCATCGTTTAGAGGATTAGTCACTATTCGTCTGCAAGGTGAACTTCGCCAAAAGTTTGAAATAGTTCTTCTATGTCGTGACAATAACAAAGAGATCTTTCAACTTTGAATGCTCTGGATAAATCGTTTTTCTCGTTTTCAGTAGTGACTTAATAGCTACTCTAACATCTTTTTCAACTAAGCAACGTTCTTTTGATTTTGATGTAAAGAGCCGAGTCTTCTGTTTGGAAAGGCAAAAATTTGGGATGAGGTTGTTTCGATGTTCTTGAGAAAATAAGACCAGGGTTTTTCTGTTACTTCAAACTCCGACACTCTGGAGTTAGCAGAAAACAAATAACAGGCATTGGCGGCTTCATCAGCACTGGTGTCAATAGAATCAAGACCATCTTTAGAAAGCAATGGTGGTGGCATTGATTCATCCTGAGAAACTATTAATCTTGCTGAATCGAAGTCGGGATATACTATGTTGTGTCTCCGTTCAATAGAAAAACCCTTTTTACCCTTTGTTTCAAAATAGCAATACTAAAAGTGATCCTTCGGCACTTGCCAAATCATTGAAATGGAGAATGACATAGATGGAAACCGTTTATTTTTTAATCAGATGTAGAAGCTGTAGTAGCATTTATTGCATATTTTATGGGGCGCCACTCATTTTTTAACTTTTGAAATTCTTTGTTGCCACTCTTATATTTGGGTCTCTTCTCATGAAAAAACGTGGTAGACAAAATTTTAGTGAGATTGAACTACTTTTGAGTTGTGCTCAAATATAAAGAAAATTGCTAGGATTTTACTTTGAATAGGTAGGGGAGATGTGGCACCTATGGAACAGCGCTTTATTTCTGAATACGTGTGAACATAAGAACCAATATTTTTGTCATGGAATTGAGAGTGATATAGTAACATTCTGGCGTAGCTTACTTGCGAGTTTGCTGTGTAGTTAAATGGTGAGGTCAATCGATTAGTTTTACTGCTGATACCTAGGTTTTAATGGCGGTTTTAGTTTTGAACAGTCTTCTAGGTAAGAAAGCTTTGTATTATTAAGTAGTTGCTATAGTCAAAAAAAGTTTGGTGTTCACTGTAAAACGGAAACTCATTCATAACTAAGAAGTGATAAAAGAACTTAATTTTTTTGGCTCTTTTTCGTTTGTTACCCCAGCCCGCTATCTTGGATGTATTGGGCAGAATCGCACCCTCAGTGTACACTCCACTGTACATTCACTGTAAATATTGTTACAATATTTGGCAACATTTAATGCTTTAAATCCATAGTTTCGCGTAGCCGATCTGTGATTTGAACCCGCGTTGTGTCATTGTTGTGTTTGTTTCACTCGAGGTATCGTTTTTATTGATTAATAGTTGAATTTGGCAAAGTTGACCCTAAAGCGACGCTGCGAAAACTGCCTTCCTATCACATCTTACATGATTCTCAAGTAGACACGTAGCAGGAAGAATTACGTTGTTTTGTAAACCTGCACGTTTGAGCAAACGATGAAACTGTCAAAAGAACCCTGTAAAAATCCAAGTCGATAAATTGGATAAGTTGTTCTTTTGTTGATCGTCTTTGTGGACCTGTAGTAAAGAAGGTACTTGGGGTCAAACTAGCTGAAACCGCTACGCCGATACAACGCTACACCGCTACAGCGCCAACGTCGCCAACCGCCAACTACGCCACCACCATCTCATCTTGTTTTTCTGTTAATTGTAATATCTTAATTTAAGTTTCAGTTCTTTATCGCCAATACACGTTTGTCAAAGGATTGGTGCACGAAAGTTTAGGCGACAGAAGAAAGGAAGTGCAAGGGGCGCGTTTCATCTATTTTATTAAACAGCTTCACAACAATCTGTCTCGGGTTCGGAGACTACCCCAAGGGTCTCTGTTCCACGAACTCGTTACATTCACATACTGGGCCTCCCCTTCCAGTGTACACTGACTTTGTCCAAGTACCCTGCCAGTGAAAATTCGATCCAATAACCATAACATTTTAGGTCGCATTCAATCCAAGACAGCGACCTGGGGCAACAAACAAAAAATGGAACTTTTTTAGCCTAATTTTTTGAATGTTTTATAGGTTGAGCCATTAGAAAGCATGACAGCTAGAGGTTAAACATCCAAGAAGTTTAGTTTTAATTTGTCTGCATTTGGTTATGCTGAAAAAATATTGCTTTTTTTAAATTACTTTGGTGCCCTGACGGTCAGTTTTCTTAAGGCTGCACACTAGTATTTTTCTGCTTACAGTACTAGTTGATCAAATTGTTTAACTGTGAAATTACCTTTAATTCTATAATTTTACTTTTCATTTTCATTTATGCCTGAACTCTGAAGTGTCACACTAAGTTACTTCAGAAGACTTCCTTGCTAAAGAAGTCTTAGCATGTGAAGTCATAAAAGGAGTACCGGTATCAATTTTGCCACAATTATATTCTTATTTGTACACGCAAAATATTACTAATAAAAAGGTAGTTTTGTGTAAATTTTTACATGCTGAGCTGTTACATTTCGATAGCTGAATGTAAGTTGTTTAATTTCAATGCTCAATGAAACAATGTTAAGGCTGATATAATATTTTATCCTTTAGTCGCTGTTTCCTTTACGTCTATCCACAGAACAACTTGTATTTGGATTTGCTTTAGAGTTGCAGTGCACTTAAATCACAATTACTTCAACAAAGCGGATTACTGAAAACTGTCCATTTCAAAGCTTGGTGGTAGCTGTGGCAAGTCTAAAGAAATCAGCTTATAAACTGCGTTTTTTACAGAATGCTCCATAGAATTTCTTTTTTTCATGTGACGCTTCAACTAAGTTGAATGAAGAGTTTAGATGCTAGGTCACACTTCAAGCAGTGTTTTGTAGTTTTTGTCGGCGTCCCTCTGAACAAATGTTCCAGACAGAGAGAAACTGGAAAAGAAGCGTAAGCTAACATTTCGGTGTACAAACATTTCATCACCAGACATTTAATCACCCGTCACTTAATCACGACAGGGTTAGGGTTTAGGGTTAGGGGCGAGACACATAATCACGTTAGGGTTAGAATTTGGGTTAGGGTGATCGATTCTAGTCCACTTGCAATATCGTCGTGATATAAAGTCTAGGTTATTAGATGTCTAGTAATTAAATGTCCGTGATTAACAGTCGAGTGATTAAATGTCGGGTGATGAAATGTTTGTAATCCAATATTTCATTTATAGACTGCTGCTCTCACTACATTGATGCTGGGAGATCTCTCCTTTATGGACCTCAACCCTGTGCGTGTCCTCACATAAAAATTCAAGATAACATTTAGGCACAGTCGCTTGAAAACTTTGATATTTGATTGGTATGTACTAATGCACTCGTGCTTTTTCACTTGCATTTGCGTGATATCGTATTTCATTGCGTGTTTTATAAATACTCAAGTAAAATAATTATTTTGACATTGAGATTTATTTTCCCATCTATGATGCACCTCCTTCCTGTGTTTATTCACTAATGGCCATTGATACAGGCGACTTTTTTGACAAGATTATTGAAAACTATAAACTAATTTCGTTGGATATCGCAAACTTTATGCATAAACTCATCATTTGTTTTGAGAAAACTGCAGGCAGGGAAACTATTTCAACCAGGTTCTTCAATGTGACGGTCTAAGCTATGCTTTAGCTATTTGTCGGTCACCAACTGCACTGAAGAGACCTGATAGGTCGAAACAGTGTCAATGTCTGCAGTTTTCTCAAGAGCATCGCTGGCCGCTTGTATAACTCATCATTTATCCTTTAATGTATTGAGCAAAGTGAATATTCGGCCCGCGATCATCACTTAATTTATTTTACCAAGTTTTTTGCGTAAAAAGTTAGATGGCACCTGTTCTAAATGTTCAAGCAGAACTAGGACAGGATTTGAATCAAAAACTTTAGCATTGGATATCATCATAAAAATCACTATATGAACACTTCTACCATATTGAAACAAAATTTGGTAAACCATGAAACTTTTTCTGAATTTTTGCCTAAATCGAGAAAAAGTGATTTAGAATGGAGGTGGGTATGGAATTTTGGTATTGATTGGTAAATACTCATGTCAGTGAAAGAATGGTTGGCCTAAGATTCCATAGTAGTGAGGCTGTTGATAAAGCGTACCGTAGTTCAGAAATTACAAGATGCCTAACACTGAGCCTTGAGGAGTTCTAGAATACCTAAATAGGTGACGATGAAATTTTTTTCAAAGAAACAATTTGCATACAATTAGGCTCCATAGCCTACATGATTAGGCCACTCCTCATTAAATTATTTGAAACTCTGCGAAAACTATGCTAACGCATTTTTGTAAATTTTATGATCCATTGTGTCAACTTTGTTGAAATCTAACATTTGTAAGCGCGCGTGGCTTTTTTCAATTGAGTTTGGCCATAACAAGTAGATAAAAAATGAGGACAGCATGTTAAATAAAGTGATTGGTTCAAATCATATGTAATATCTTTCCTAGCGGTGAAATTCGTTGGGGTCTCGAAGTCGCAATTTGTGATTTCGGTCGCCTTGCGGCTGTGATTACGCTGTGTGCGCATGTTGAAGCTGAAAGCGTATTTGACAGGCATTGATTTGTTTCGAAGTAATTGAATTGGTGCAATGATTGAGCACTGAAATAATTCACATTCGCTACAAAAGCAGACCAAAATACAGTTAAGAGAATTTTTTTTTTACATTAAGCCATTTGCCAAGTTTTTTCAAGGTACGTCCATGCTCTCTACTCATAATCACTACATGTTTACACCAGATTATTGTAACGCATTGTCACGTCACTCACACATAGGCTATTGCTTTATTTTAGCCAAGAAATAACCTCACTCCTTCAGCTTTGGTTCCAAACAAATAGGTGAACCTTTAACTGATCTGTTCATTAAAGATTTATGAAGGCTATTTACTTCGTTCTGTTTTTGTATTTTAGAAACCGTTTTACTCCGTTTCATTTTACATATCGCCTTACCCCCTCTACTACAATATAAAGCCTTAAATCGTAACTGAGCTCTCGCAAGCACTCAGTTTTCCTCGAAATTATAAGGCCTACATCAACTTTACTTTGAAAAGTTTCGACATTCTAAAATCGGGGCGCACTACAATGTTAAGAGGGAAACGGCCAACCCATCAAAAATGTTTGGGTATCTTAAAGTGAAATATATCATTAACATAATTTAGGGGTTTATATTTTAGAAGGCTTTTAAAAAGAAGATTGGAAAAAATTGGAAGCATATTTTTAGTGTCCGTGAAATAGGTTTTACTCAGTTTTCCTGGCGAAGTTTTTGGGTATAAAGCTTTGCCGAGAAAGCATCTAAGTAATTTCCAACACAGAAGTTAAGCACTGTGCGATGAAAAAAATGCCGAGTAGCAATGCCTTTAGCCAGACTCTAGTCCACTCAAAAAAATTTTAGGACTCGGACTCGATTAGAGTTTTAACTTCAAAAGATCGGACTCGGCTCAAGTTCTCAAACCGACTGGTGACTCGGACTCGTATCAAGTTAAGATAAAAAATTACTGGCGTCAATAAACTAAAATTTCCATTTGCTAAATCCCGTTTACGAAAGAAAAACCCAGTCACACTCTCACATGTTATAAAAGGTTCAGCAATTGTGATTATCAAAAACATTTTTGGAAGTAAAAGTTCGGGTAAAAAAAAAAGCTAACCACAGCATGAACAATTGATAGCTTAAGATGCCAATAAGGAAAACACTTGCGATTAAAAAAAGCAAAGCATAATATAACACTACTTGTACTTGGCAAACTTTTGATGTTTTGATTGAGTGGTTTCTGTTTCACATATTTTCCATAAATTTGCGCCTTGATTCACTGTACAAGTTGACATCAGCACTGACAATGATCTTGCCGTGAAGTCTAATTATTTCTGGCGATGAGTCAAAGTTAGCTGCAGAATTACGAAAACCGCTTGCACTGCTCTGCAGATGCGTTTTGCTTTTAGATAAAGCACGCTTTGTGTTACAAAGAAGCCCCAATATCACTTTTAACAAGTTTGATTTGACTCGAAAACCTTTCCACTAATGCATTTAACAATGGAAATGACAAAAGAACTATATAATTAACTTCATCACATCAGGATAACGCAGCTTTCCAGAGTAATCTGAAAATGAAAAACTCTTCATCAATATTCTTCTGAAGAAAGTGTTTCCAAAAGTATCTCTTCCATTACATGAGCTCTCCACTCCTTTCACTCTTCTTCAGGATTGGCAACATCTTTGAGAAATGGGAGCTTTTGTACAATGCGTGGAGGCTTCAAACATTAAGATTATATGCATTGAATGAAGACTCCAATTCTGATGTACTCGTATATTCGAAGCCATTCAAAATTTACATAAAAGCCTTCTTCAAAAAATCTTCGCAATAGGAAAGAAATATTGTCACATGTTCATGATTCCAATCAAAGTCATTTGCATTAAGCTGGGTAGTCGCCGTTGCTTTTGGCCCCAATTGTCGCCATTCTGTTAGGGAACATGATGTTGTGCTTGTGACAATGACATGATCTGGGTTCTCATTTCTTACTTGCGAAAACTCCATAAAATCAATTTACAGACTTGACCAAGCCCTTGACTTCCTTTTCCGGATTTTGTAGCATTGGCACTTTCCAGACAAATGTGTATCAATCCAATAAACTCTGCTATTTTACGCGGGTCATTGCGTGTTGAACGTGATGGTGAACAGGTTTAGACCGTTTAATAAATTATTTGAACATTTTACGTACATTTTCAGAATAAACGATTTCTTCCTTACAAGTGCTAGCATAACTTTGAAATACTCTGTACAAAAGCAAAAATGAGAAGACATTTACTTTACCTTGATCTCATGACTCTGATCTTTAAAATTTTATGTGGCCTGACTTTTGCTGCCTACAAAACTTTGTATCGTTCTTAATTTTTTTTACGAATTTCAAGCAGCTATCTTTTAGGTTAAAATGTATGAGAAGTATATTTTTAATGTACTCCACAAAGCATCCGCTCCTTTGATCTCGCCATTTAGATGACTTTAAACTAAAAACTCTCCCACGATAAGAGGATGTTCCAGGCATTGATAGTACAATAGGAACTATTATAAAAAAAATTGATACATTTCAAGTCCACAAATTTCAAAACGCATTGCCACATTCTACTTGTTGTTTTTGAGCTTATGAAGAGTTCACAGCATTTGATAGTGTCGAAGTTTCTTTAAATTAATACCACTTCATCAAAAAGTTCATCCAATTTTAATTTAAGCTTTCCTTCTAGCTTCAAATGTTCTACTACTTCTATAAACTTCTGAAACTTTGGAAATGAATGGCGTGCTTCTGGTATTGTGCAGACTGCAGAGTTGAGTGCGTATGCACTCTAAATTTTTGCAAGAAGTAAACGCTTTTAGCTGTTGGTCACATCTTGAGAGATAGAAACTGAACTACCAGTCAAAATAATTTTAAAATTAAGGAAAAATGACGTCACTTCCAATCTCAATAAAGGGCAAGGACAAATAGAGCCTAATAAAGGACTGTCCTTTGAAAAAGAGGACGGTTGGCAATTCTATACAGCAAAGCCCACTTTAATATCACAATAGGAGCAAAATGGCTCTATGGAGTTATTGCATTTTATTTGGAGTCGCCACGTACAATAGTTGGGATTTTGCACCCAGAAATCAGGAAAGCGTCTTTCGTAAGTTACTTTCAACTTTTTTGCTGCAGCCTGACTATGAGCTACTTGGGCTACATGTTTCAATAAATGCTTTATCATCGGATTATAGGTTGACAAGGCCTAGAATTGAACTGGTACGGAAGCCAAGCTAACTCTGATACTCCAGTGTTTTGATAAACTTTATTACCTAACTATACAGTTTGCTAATTATACATCAGCTTAGTCCACTGTGATATCTCCGTTACCTTGCCTTATCTCAGAGAATCATCTATGCACTTACTATGTAAATTTTTTTTTATTTGCCATATTTATCTTTCATTCACGAGAAAGGGAATCATATCGCTATGTTTTGGACGGTATGTCCGCACTCGCTTGGGAGTTGCTATTCCCGAGGTGTCTGGGCCACCTGTCTTCCACATAAAGGTGGGGCGTCCCGTTAAGTGCCTTGCCCAAGGACACAACAAGCGAACCTGCAGGCTTGTTCTCCAGAACCTCCCATAAATGCCGAGCGCCAAGCAAGGAAGCTATAGATACCATTTTTTAAAGTCTTTTGGTACGACTCGACAAGGAGAACAAACCCCAGATCTACCGACTGCGAAGCGGACGCTCTAACCACTACACCATCGCGTCGGGTAAATACATACTTTCAATAACAAAAAGGAATAAAGGAGACTAAGAATGTTATACTTTGCAGTGTTACCATAAATAAATATGCAAACTTAGAAATATCACCCACACCCCTTTCCATAGATACTCAGGTAGCAGAAATTAACCCTAACATGCTCGAGATATTTACAGTGGAATGTATTCACTCCATTACAAAGTCATTAAAACCGCTAAAGCGCCGAGACGTTCTTCTTGACCGTCGAGGGGATGCATCTGCTCTGCCGAGTTCTACGTGTCAGGTAAAGAACAATTGTTGTGCTCAGTATCACATAAAGTTATTCATTTCCCAAGGTGGATTCTGTTTTGGCGAATAATGTGCCCTGATTCGAGTTTGATTAGATAATATCGTTGTCCTTCACGGCATTCCATGACTCACCCATATTTATCCCACGGTTTTGTGTTATGCTCTACACAGACAGGGTCACCAATCTTGAGTTGTGTTAATGGTTTAGCTCCTCGGTTGTAGTATTTTTTCAACTTTTCCTTTTTTGTAGCTGCTTCCCCTGCCAACTCGTAGTTTGTCGCCGCGCCAGTTACAAAATAAAGACCTTTTGTGACATGGAGTGGCATCCTGAACAGGATGGCCGTATAGCATTATTGCAGGGGATAGTCCAATAGGCCTGTGTGGTGTATTCTTCCATTGAAAAATTCCTTTTACCCCCTCCTCATTTGTACACACCGGCTCCCCTATGCCTCGCCAACATCTTTGTAGGAAATCTTCGGCCCATTTCAGGAGAGACTCCGCAACCGAATTACCCTGGGGATAGTAAGACGAAAACTTGCCGAACTTGGGTTTATAATGATAACTGGTATTCTAAGTCATTTTCAGCTGTGTTTCTGATACGTTCGAGTCGAAAGGAACTCTCGGCCTTTTGAGCTTGTGATAAGCAATACATTTGAAGGATAAAGGTTTGTATCTTACCATGTGTTTCATCGCTTTTATCTGGGTTATCAACCAGGTGGTGTGAAAAGAAATCCGATGCTTCACTATGCGACCCAGGAATATATGCCACAGTAAAATTGTAGCCCATTAATTTAAGGAGGCTTCTCAAAATTCTGGAATTACTTGCATCGTTAAGTTTCCGTTTGTGTCGCGTTTTTAATATAGAGATAATATTAATAATAGAACTTTTCGGTTCTATCTCAATCTTAAATTCTGTTTTAAAATTGAGGCGACGTATGATAATCGCTCGGATAATTAGGTCTGACTGCGACTTAATAAAAACTTGGAAAAGATTGGCTTCCACTAAAAACACCTCGAACCACTTTAATAACAGAATAATGTATTCACAGAAATAATACTTCACGACTTCAAACTTCTTCGCGCAACAATCTCGAAACTATTCGCTTTACCACACAATCAGAAAACTGCCAAAATTAATTTCGTCAATAACTGTTCAATATTCTCCACGTCAACGAAATCCACAATAAATTATCTCAAACAAACAATAGCCTTTCTTCAATCTGTCAATCAATCTCTCTTTCTCCCCACTACACGCTTTTCTACTCACACTCTAACTCTCTCTGACTTCTTTTACTCTCTGACCAAAAAAAAATCCCGTCGTCTTATATATCAATCGACAAAAAACAATCTAGAAAACGCTAGAACGAAATCACGTGAAAAAAGAAAAAAAAACATTTCCAGTTATGTAATCGTTCATCGAAATTCTTCGAAGAAGCTAGAATCTGGAATTTTACTATGTCCTAATAACGATTGTGACGTAATAAAAGGCGTACACAGCAATCCGCTTGCGAGGAAAAAAGGTTTTCTTTTTTCTCAATCAGTTATCGAAATTCTTCGAAAAAACTAGAATCACTAGAACAATCTGAAATCGTATTATGTCATAAACGATTGTGACGTAATAGAGGCGTACACAGCAATCCGCTTGCGAGGAAAAAAGGTTTTTTTTTCTCAATCAGTTATCGAAATTCTTCGAAAAAACTAGAATCACTAGAACAATCTGAAATCGTATTATGTCATAAACAATTGTGACGTAATAGAGGCGTGCTTACGGCAATTCCAATTGCTAGGAAAAAAGGTCTTTTTCTCAATTAGTTATCCAAGCGAACAAATGACACAACGGTTTACACAAACATGAAAACAATTCTTGCACGGCAAATTTCCTTATTCGTGACAGTTTGTTACAAATGCTAACCAAAGGACGGTGATCAGTGAACAATTTAAAAGTTGTACCAGCCAAGAAAATGTGGCGTACAGGCCTAATTTTGCTTGCAGCTCTTGCTCTGTCGGAGTTCATCTGGTTTCAACAGAGGTCAATGTTCTTGACCTTTTTGGATCGTGTTCCAACTGTGGTCAAGTTGCTTTTGCTTCAAGTAAAATCTCAGATCGTTCTTAAAGTTGGTTTTTAAAGAGCTGCAGAGGGGCTCCTGGTCTAAAATAAGCAATCACCTTGTCGCTTGTCAAAATGTCTTTGGTCTTTTGAAAAACTTATGTCTGTTCTTCGGTCATATTAAAGGGATCAGCAATCTTTTTCAAGAGCGATAGTAAAGGCTGTATGGAAGTTGCCAAGTCTCTGTTACGGGGGGCTAATTAGTTGGCCATTCCTTGAAATGACTCCAGGTCGGTCAAAGTCAAGGGCTTTTTAAAATCTTTAACTGTGTTTAATACTTTGTCTTGAATTTTGTAGCCACAATCACTGAGGACAATCCCAGCGGTTTTGATTTGGCAAAAACAAATATATCACACTGCAATCGAATGCCACGTTTGCAACATCAAATTTAAAATTTTCGAACAAAAATAGTGTGGGTGGAATTATTAGTTGAATACACAATGTTACTGTCAACAACTTTTGTAATGCTGGGCAATCTTGCAATTCTTAATAAACATTCGGTGATTGCAATGCTCACTGATAGTGTTGACTTCAAAGAGTGCGCGTTCATAGCGAAAGCGGCCAAAAAAAGTTAAAAGCGTGGTGTAATTTTTACTTTTTTGTGTAACTTCGATTGGGTGATAGCCTTTCCAAGCAACAAAAGTGAAGAACAAACTTGCATGACCTGCTTGGATATTTTGAATTACTTCAAGCACACTTGGGCTTATGTAGTGCTCACGCACACAGTATTTATTTAAATGTCGAAAATCCACGCACGGTCTTATGTTACCGTTGTACTGTTCATTTCGATCACGTTTGAGTTCAATGACGATAGGGTTTACCCATTCAGTTGCTCCGATGACAGGGGTGATAACACCTTTACGTAAAAGTTTGTCCAACTCATTTCTCAAAGCTTGTTGATAAGCAATTGGTGGAGGTCGTCTGGCTTTGGGAATGCAACACGGGACAGCATTCTCTTTCAGCACAATATTAAATAGTTCACTTTTCATCGGTGGTTGTATTTCAAATATTTTATGAAATTCTTCACGAAGGTGATGTCGCAGGAGCTTAGCATCAGTTATTCCTGGGTTATTGGTATTAGAACAGGGGTGGGAAACTGCGGCCCCCGAAAGCCTCAAGCAAATAATTTTTAAAAAATTGATTAATGTAGAATAACGTAATTGGGTGCATTTTTCTCATTGATAGACTTTGAAAATTAAATGTGCTTGTATTTTTAATTGAATAAAACTACTGTACTTTGATTCATTTGTCTAACAATTAATGGTTTTCAATTTTATACCAAATTTAAAATGTAAATCAATTGGAATAATATGCCAATGCGTCCGTTAAAAAGTGCGGCTCTCAGCTAGCTTCCGGGACAGCGATGCGGCTCGCAAGCCAAAACAATTGTCCACCCCTGTATTAAAACAACAGCAATGCAATTCTGTATTCATGTTGCGTTTTGAATATAATATTAATAATAGAACTTTTCGGTTCTATCTCAATCTTAAATTTTTTTTTTAAATTAAGGCAATGTATAATAATTGCTCGGATAATTAGGTCTGACTGCAACTTAATAAAACTTGGAAAAGATTGGCTTCCACCAAAAAAAACACCTTAAACAGAATAATGTATTCGCAGAAATAATACTTCACGACTTCAATCTTCTTCGCTCAACGATTTCAGAATTAATCACTTTACTACACAATCAGGAAACCGCCAAAACTAATTCCACCAATAACTGTTTAATACTCCCCACGTCTACAGAATCCACAATAAATTATAACAAAAAAACCATACCCCTTCTTTACTCCGTCAATCAATCTTTCTCATTCCCGGCTACACACTTTTCTACTACTACTCTCTACTAAAAAGAAATCCCAACGCCTTATATATAAATCAAAAAAACAATCCAGAAAACGCTAGAACGAAATCACGTGAAAAAGAAAAAAAGCCCTATTATGTAATCGGCTAACGAAATTCTTCGAAGAAGCTAGAGTCACTAGATAAATCTGGAATGTTATTATGTCATAAACGATTGTGACGTAATAAAGACGTACTTACAGCAAATCCAATTGCGAGGAAAAAAGGTCTTTTTTCTCAATCAGTAGCCAAGCGAATAAATAATACAACACTATACGCATATGTGAAAACAATTCTTACAAGACAAATTTCCTTATTCGTGACAATTCATATACAAATACAAGATCACAATCAAAGGGAAAGAGAATCGATAAATCGGAAAAACTTGTTCTATTTAAAAAAGTGCCCGTTCTAGGGGATTGACAGAAGATTTAACTGAGTGAATCCCGAAGATGTTTAGTTTATGCATCACGTTCACAGACAACAACAGAGTTTTGATATTTTTAAATATAACTAATCTTAAATCGACTTGTTTGCACCCGTCATAGAACCTAGAAGCAATGTGGCCTTCTAGGAGCATTTGTTCCCCAGTGGCCCTAACTGTGTTGCACATCTATGTTGTGAGTGTTTATAAACAGCTAGATGTCAGCCTTAATTCACATAACTTTGAGGGCCCATTATGCACCAAGCAGAGTCTGTGTCAACGATAAAACGCATTGCCGTACATTTGCGATTATTATTTGATACACACACCTGCACTGTTTCAATTTTTCTATTAATTTAAGATACAACAGCACCAGATGTCAGGGCAGGTTTGGCCGTGTCTGATGCTGGAAAATTAGTGGTAGGCCTTGACTGTCTTTGCTTTAAGACATCGTGTTTGAAATGGCCCACACCACGACAAAAATTACGATGTTTGCCCTAAGCAGGGCATCTTTGATCAGGAGAGTGGTTGCAACCACATCGTCTACACATAGGTGCAACAGGCATAGTAGGTTTGATGTATAGAATTGTTTGAAAGTTTGATTGGGCAATTGTCTATGCATCAAAAGCATATGTATACATCTAATATGGAGCCACACATTTTCTGCAACTTGAGCTAAGGTTGCAGTAGCTTTCAACAGAGCATCAATGTTTTTTCTTCGGTCGGCTGGCAACTGCGACTAAATGGCTTGATATTTTAAAAATGTATTGGCAGTCACACGTGCTTCAAGTGCTGCCAATTTAAACTATTATAAAATTGCTTCCGCTTTCATACCTGTTTTTCGCACAAAATTGCTGTCGCGCGCAATAGAAATTTTTTTGATTCTATTTCAACTTTAATTTACTTCTTAAAACTGAGGCGACTTGTAGTATCGCTTGAATAATTAAGTCTGGTTGCAACTTAATAGCAAGGAAAAGATTAGCTTCCACTAAGATACTTCAACCCGCGCACTTCTTGATCAAGAGCAGAACACATATGTTTCACAAACCACTTTAAAACTTCGAATTCCTCCGCTTGTCAAACACAGAAACTAAAGCACTTTGACATATAAATATCAGAGACTCACCAAAACTAAAACCACCAAAATAACCGCTTGATTCTTGTCACAACAATCACCACAGAACAATGCCTTTTTACCACACTCTATTCTGTCACTCTCAATACCACTCTGAACTACTCTGGAACTTAGTCACGTATTCAACCACTGTGACGTAAGAAGAGGCGTGTAAGTTACAAATTTAAATGTGAAAGAAAAAATGGTCTTTTTCGAAAACAGTCGAGATATAAAAGCAAGTTTGGGCGGACAAATTCAGATTTACAATTAAAATAATCAGGCAGGACAAAACGACAAATTGCGTAAACTATATATAAAAACTATTTCTACAACGCAAATTTACTTATTTGTGACAATTGCTAAACTTCCGTTTTCATGAAAAGAAGCTCTATTCAAGTACCCTGTTATATCTAAATCTTCTCCAACGAACATTTTACGCAATGATTAATCAATAGGAGGAGCCAACGAATCATGTTTTTGCAGATTAGGCCTAGGTAAATAAGGTGACTGATTTATAGGCATCTAGAATGGCCATTTACCAGTAAGCAGCAATTCAAGTCTTGAAAGCCAACTAAGCTCTAGGTTTATGTGATGTGATTAATTTTCGACGACGCCATATGATATCTCCGGTACTTCGCCTTATCTGAGAGAACATTTTATGCCTGAGATTCCCCAACTTGTATGAATTTTTGACGCACTAATGTAATTTATAAAATTAAACGCCGCATTCCATAAATTGACCTCAAAAAAAAGCTCTAAAAAAGGTCATTAAATCAAAAAAAGGGCAAGAAAGCCCTCTTCATTTGACCTACAAAAAGCAGTGGTCATCAAGTCAGTGATGAAAGCAAAAGGCTCTCAACAATGGTTGATTACACAGAAAAGTGATTAAGGATGTAAACCTGTGACGCCCTTACTTTTTGCAAACGACACTCCAGTGAGTCAGGATGCCCCAGTTGGGAACCTGTGCTGTGTGCACTTACTTGGTAACACCTTCAATGACAAAGAATAACGAAACTAGGGATGCTAGACATTGCAGGGTTGCCATAAATAAATATACAAACTAAAAGAGATCGCACCCACCAAAAAAAAGCAATTATATTAGGCTTGTGAAATCAAATCAACCTAGGTCTGGTCCGATCACCTAATTATCGAGCGATAAATCCCAGGAATCTAAATCAAAGATTTGTGCACTCTATGGACAGGCAGACTCGATGGTTAAGGCGAGTGCTCTACTTACATAGCCTATGTACTTTTTGGTTGACTTCCACTTAATTTACTTAAAACTACAACCTCATGGAGTCAAAAACTACGAATCTAAAGCTTTCTTAGTTTGCAAGAAAAACACAATGAGGCTGTAAAAATTGTTTCTCTTCTACAAAGGTGTCAGGGCCATGGAATATGAAGTTTGGGAGAGTACTCCTCTCCAGAAATCCTACATTTCTTACAAAACCAACAGCAATTTTTATCTTTCAAACTACTTTTATGCATTGACGTTTTTTTATTATCTCTTAATTTTTTCCTTTTGATTATTTCCTCCAAAATTTTCTCTTTCAAAGATTTTAGAGTCAATTATGATTTCATGAGGAAATTTTTTGTCATATTTCCTGTCCAAAGTGGAAGATTACGACAAAAGAGAGCAACCAACGACACAATCTTGCTTGATTTCGGGTTTTGATTATGATTTCCAGACTTAACATAATGACTAAGCTACGATAAAAACTGCAAGAATTGTTTTTGACTAAAAATTGTTAATCGTCATTACTCGTACAACTTTTCTTTCAGTAGCATAGCTTAATTTGGCGAAGCTGGGTCTTTGTGAACCCTTATTGTGTTTTGAGTTTGCGGTGCTTATGTAATACGAAAAGATCTCTGTGCAGCAATACATAGATGGTTGAATTCGCGTGAAATATTTCGCAATTTCGGATGGAAGCTTTTAAAATGACGTCATGCTCTTTTGAGGAAAAGCGATTAGCGTGAAATTAAAATACGTCGGTTCCCACATCAATTTCATAAACTACTAATCGAAGAGTAATAAAAAGTCATATTCATAAGTGATTGTAAATTGTATTTTGAAAAAAATGAACTAATCAGCGGATGATTATGATTTGTTTAAAATTCATTTTTCTTGACGGATGAACATAACTGCACATCAGTCAGTGCGCCATTTTGTAACCTCACTACACATCACATGATCTTGTTTGTTCCCGTGACCTGAACCCGTGATTATTTGCGTGTTTTTAAATGACTGTGGGAATTTGATGGATATATCTTTGGATCAATCATTGGAAAGCAGGTAAGTACCTCATTATTTTTGTAATTACTTTATAGTTTGCATTTCTGTAACGTAAAGCAAGTGCCTAAATTTACTCAATTAGTAGTATGTTATTAGCTTCATAAAATAACTTAGTGCGACCATCGGTTTTGAGACAATTCCGTTCTTTGCACACAATGTACCTTTTAATGTTTACTCATTATATTAAACCTTACTAACTATTATTTTTGGCTATAGTGCTAAAGGTGAAGCTTGTTTCGTATGTTGCAGTTTTGGTTATAACAGCTAAATTGAAACTTATTTTATACTGCTAGCCCTAAACCTGTAAACGATACTGAACCGTAGCTTGGCTTATTAGCCTATGGCGTAGGACTAAGTAAGTAAGATTATGTTTTACAGCGACAAACAAGAAAACTTGGAAGAGAATGCATCAAGTGAGTTTAATGTTTAGTTTAAGTCTCACACTTTATGGGTGGTTATAAATAGGCATAGTACAGGCATAATAGACATAGTAATAGCATGGTATATGTGCATGCGTATAAGTCAGTAATGGCTGGCGTAATGCAGGCATTGGCTTAGATTGTTTTCATTGACCCTGGAAAAATATTGTTTATTTGCCATCGATTTCAACAGCAGCAAAATAAAATTGTTTATATGAATCTGTGCGTCAAGAAACCTGCTTGAAGTCTGTACTATACCTGTTAGTACTACCACTTACTCTAGGCTACACTAGATCATAGGTATTATGGAAATATAGAAAAATGGCCATGGAAAGCAGTAATACAGAAATTTAGGATAAAGCTTAGTTTAACTCACTTTAATTACTTGTGTTTATTTTGTTGCGTGATTAGATTTTTTGTTTTTATTAATGGATAATTTTCATAGTTATGCAGTTTTCCCACTTTAGATGGAAGTTTTTCAGTAATTCCTTTTTTTCGAGCAATTTCTTGTAATTTCACATTTTAATATTCCTTAAGTCTGGATTTTCATATTTTATTGTTGTCATTTTTATTTACACATTGTTGCAATCTCAGTTTTATTTATAGGTTACCTTGTTTTGTAGAATACATTGGTTGATCAAATAATAAAAAGTAGCTATTTTACCCTTGGTGGCTATTTTGCTGTCATCATTTATGTGTGTTTAAATAGGCATATTTCCTACACTTTTGGCTGTGATGATGTGGTGAAGTGGCTAGTGCAGCTGCCTTCAAATGTGGTGGTAACTAATTGGAATCTTCACTGACACAGTACTTGGACAAAGGCAGTGTACACTGGAGGGGGACTAGTATGTGAATGTATGGGGAGTCTACAGTGTGAGTAGTATGCACTGGGGATACGATTTTTTTCATTTGTCCCTAAAATTGACTGATCAAAAGTAACCCGAAGTCACATGTTTAATACACCATTAAAATTGACCAATCACAAATGCCTGACAGCAAAATAGTTTCCAAGGTAAAAATGTTGTTGACAGCAAAGTAGCAACTGCATTAATGACAACTATACATTCACAAATTTAGCCTAATGTTGTGGCATTTCAGATTTGATTTTGGTACCGTACTTAATAATACCAATACACGCTTAACCCCTCCACGTTGCTTATCATCATGTGATGATGGCGAAGAGAACGCCGCTCATCCTCATATGATGATTTGCTGGCTACGGCAAAATGCGTGTATTTAAAGCTCGCTTAAAAAGAAAAGGAAGATCTCTCCCAAGCGAGCCTTAAATACATGCATTTCGCCGTAGCCGGCAAATCATCATATGAGGATGAGTGGCATTCTTTTCGCCATCATCATATGATGATAAGCGATGCGGAGGGGTTAAACATTGGACCTAACTAAATTACTGTTGTTGCATTAGCTTTAGATTTTGATGTGCTGTTTAATAAACCTAGATTTAGGCTAAAGCTTGTCAGAATCTAAGCTTTTCATTTTACACTGAAAAAGGCAATACTAAAATAAAGTTTAATTACTTCTTCATTTGCTGAAATCCATAATCAATGTCATTACAATTATGGAAATCCATGTTTCATCTCTTTACAGTAGCAGAAATTGAAGTAGGAAGTATAGCAGCCCATGTTTTATTGTATTAGCAATTGCAGAAATTTACATAGTGGATTGAATGCTTTAAAATTATAGAATTCGTATTTGAATACTTCTAAAGATATTAATTTTTTTATTTTAATTTTAATATCAATTTTTATTACTTCTGTTATTTGCTTGTGTTTTTTCTGTGGATACATATTTCTGTATCTTGATATTCCTCATAGAAAGATAAATCTTTTATTAAAAGTTTAAATGTACAGATCACTTAAATTGACCTAGCTCAGTACAACTGTATTATAACAGCCGAACTTCGTTTTTTACAGATAGCCAGTCACAAATGACTGTGGACTCACAACATCCCAGTGTATATTTTCGTCCAAATGATAATGGCCAGGTACACTGATGTTCACTGTCGCAGTTTAAATTGTATTTTGTACGCTTTAGATGTAGCCTCAGAAAGCTTGTAAACTTGTTAAATCTGGCAATTGTTAGATATACGTAATTGGTACACAACATTTATCGTATTCAATAATTACATATGTAAGCATATCTGCACTGCACTTTTCAAGCATCTTTCTCTCTATTTCTATGCTATTGTTTTGGAAACCAGCTTTGTGGCTGAGCACATGTTAGCATGAAGCAGCGGGTACAGTTTATTATGTTCTGTCAAATTTCTAATTTTTGGGATTAATTTTTTATCTGAAAGCCGACTAAAAGATGACTTGAATTTTTGGTTTGGATTTTTGGGCATTCTCCAACTGTCTAAAACTTTTGGAAACTTATGCTTCCAAACCAATAGCGGGCTATTTATAGATATCAATCAAGTATTAAGAATTATGTGTACTACTGAGATTTACTGGCATGAAGTATAATTGCGTATGCCATTTTGCCTTTTGTCAATCAGCATCTACCGCTGTCATTATACTAGTTAGTTATAGTTAGTTTATTTACAAAAGCCGTTTCATTTTTCATTCAGGTGACTTACCGAGTTGTTCAAGTTGGAGGTGCAGATAACAACCAACAAACTACTTTGAGCATTGTCAGTACAAATGGTATTCCCAATATACTAAACCCTGGCTCTTCTGGAAGCACTACTCCTCAAGTATGTATAACATAATGTCATGGGCTTGTGAGTGTAACTAGTTGCTACTGCTGCTCTAAACCGTGCATCAGGTAGTCGTTGTCAGGTATTTGTAATTGTTATCCAAGCATATAGCTTTTGACGTAGTTTTATTCAAACGTTATCCATTTGCTAATATGTCAATACTTGCTAATCAGACCTATTAGGTTAGATTTGTTTAGTGTAACAAATGATGTAGTAATGTCAGAGCAAAAAAGGTCTAAGCCAGTATTGAAAGAAACATTTTGTTGATGCTATAGGAATAAATTAAAAATGGTTTGTTTATTAATCAAAGTATCGCATTAAACGGTTTTGATGAGGTAATTTCCCTATAAAGTTTCAAAGGTTACTGCATTAGTGCTTAGCAAATAAAGCATGTTGTTAGTTGTTTGATGTTTTATATTTGATCTAAATGGTACAAGTGTAACCTGTTAACATTGTTAACATTTACACTTTATTTACGATGTACTGGTGTTTATCGGGCAGGGCATCTAGAATTTAAAGAGCTGTGTTGCTTTCTCAAAAAATTGTGTTTCCAAAGTGAGTATGCAGTGGTAGATATTCACTGAATTACATCATCTAAGCCTTATAAAAAGGGGAAAAAGAACGTAAAATCTAAAACTTCATTTGAGATGCATGTGATTGGTTTGGTCTAATCTTGTTAAAACTGTATTTTGCCATCTGTTTTAGTGTAAATTAAAAGCAACTTCATCCTAGGAATTCAATTTGACGGTGGAAGACTATTTTACTTTTGAAGTAAAGAAATACAGGGTCCATTTCGTACCAAGCTTCTTTTTTTTTCACATCAAATTGGTCAGGACTCGTGCATCTTAAATTTCAATGGATTCATAATGAATGAGGTTCTACCATCAATATCATCTTTCTTCAGGTCGCTATTGTAGCAAATCCTTTCACTGGAAGTGGAGATACCAACTCTACCAACACCACTGTGGAAGGTCAAGCGGCCAAGTTTGCCTATTTTTCTCAAGCTGGCTCAACGTCAAATACCCAAGAAGTTCCTAATCAATCGGAACAAGACGTGTCCCAAGGTAATAATGCAGAACTAGAACTTAACCGTCGTGAAGTCATACAGTACATATACAGCGTCTGAAATATTACATCTTTGAAAAAAGCATGTTCCAACAGTTATATTTTCAGTGTTGGTGACAGAAATGCACTGTTTCAACGGTTCTTTAAAGCTGGTCTGTACTATCCCTGCCTTGAATAAAATCTAATAGGTTCTTCCTTTGTCTGAGCTAGCTGTGTACAGAAATGACATGCTTTCTGTTAATGGGATGGTTTTCAGTCAGTTTAGTCACTAAAAACGTGCATAACCGTAAATTCTGTGGCCAGTATTTAGGTTTTTGAATAAATTTTGCTGTCTTTTTTCAATGAAATAACATAAAAAATAAACTCTATTGTCCGTGCTTGTCTCGGTCAGACGAATAGCGGCCATGTAATAATTATTACTGAACAAAGAAGTTAACTATAGATACCTTACATCAGGTCAGTTTTACGTCATGATGTCTCCACAAGACATGATTCATTCTGCACAAGCAGCAAAGCATCAACTTGCTCCCAAAACTCAATTTAGTATTCAGTAAGTAATCATGTATGCGTTAAGTTCTTTTTATTTTGTTTAGTGATTTTCAGATATTTAACACTGAATTATGATGAAAGTACAAATTTTATGTTACAATGTAGTAGAGACGAATCCGGTTAATTGCATAGTCAATTTGCCAAGCTCTTTTATGCGATTAAGCAGATAATGCGTTTATCCGAAATTAGTATAAACACACAAATAAAGCACTGCAGAAGACAAAGTATTGTTTAATCATTCATAACATTTTTCCAATTCGTGAAATACTGTGGTGCACAATAGCAGTTTGTTTAATTTTGTTTTGCATGCTCTCTTGTAATTGTTTTTCTAAACGAAAAAATGCGCCTTCACATTGCAAACGTCGCCGAATTGTACAAAGAGCGTTTAGCACTTCTTTATTTTTTGACGGGGTAATGACAAAATTGTATTGTACATTTAGCCAAACAAATTCTTGCCTAATAAAATGGCACTTTTTCATTCACATCAAAGACCGACAATTGCGAAATACATGTGCAAATTTGTGCTCGCACACTGTAAAAAAATCTGCTGCAAGATCAAATTGTGTAAACATGAAAGTTGCCGCCTGAAATTGATCAAAGAAATCTTGCAGCATTTTTACAGTGTACTATGAGCTCCCTCTGCGCTTGTAATTGGCGTCTGTCTTTCAAGAATGCCGAAGACGGATTTTTGTCACTTCATTTTGCAACCAACTTTTTAGTTAATCGAATAAACAGTTGTTATTTTTATGCAATTAAACGGATTATGCAATAAGCCGATATGCGGTTAACCGGACTATCTTCGTAGAAAAAGATAGGTTATGGTTTGGGATTTACGATTTTTATCCATTAAAACTTATTTTGCCATTGTCCGATAAGCAATTAACTGGATCCGTCTGTTCTTACATGTCTCATCTTTTGTCAGTCTAAAACTTATTAATAAACGAAGTCTGATTCACACTGCATTAGCCTTGCTTTCTTATTCAAAGGCAAATAAGAAAAATAAGTTTGCTATTGAAGTAACTATTGGTTTTAGAAAACTTGAAGCTAGTCGCTCTGGCACTGCCATAGTGCGAGACACAAACAGAAGAGTGCAGCACAACGAAGGTGAGTGAGTGCAAAGATACCCTAAAGTGTGTTTCGTCGACCAATTTGCGATGCAAATAGTGCAAGCTTGATTACGTCAGCAGTGCACATTTTGTTCTCCAAAACAAAGGATTTAAAGTATGCTGCTCAACTAAAAAAAATTGTAATTGTGAATATATTAACTCAGCGATTCCCAACCGCCGGTCCGGAGTTTCATTTTCACATTGTATTGTATCAGCATCAGTTATTGTCACGCGACTGTTTAAAACCTTTGTTATCAGTTCCTGTTACGTGAACTGACAAATAACAACATAGAAAGGAGAAAATCCTGAATTATGAGCAAGCGAATAGGGACAGTTTACAATTCATTTGTAACTGACATAGATCTAAACGCTTAATTGGCATTTGTGTTTTTGTGTGGGTGTAATGCTACAAGTCAGGGGTCTTCAAACTTTTTCATAGAGGGGACATTGATGATATTTTAAAGACCTGTCGGCCAAAGTTAACTCAAATTTGGTAGGAAGTAAAGGTCGAAAACGTCGGAGATCGTGTTATGTTGCCCGAAAAGTAGGTGATCTCCAAAATATAAAAGTCATCACCCCTCTCGCTGTCAAAAATTATGCTTTTCGCGTTCAAATTGATTGGATCGAAGTGATGCTGTCAACGAAACACTGCGCTATATATTTGTTTTGCAATTACGTAAAGGGGTCCGCGAGCCGTAGTTTGACGACCTCTGCTATAAGTCATTTAGTGAGTCCGCAGTTCTAATGGAAAACAACTTAACACAACCGAAGGAGGTCGACATATATCTATTGTTGCTTTACTGTGGTAAATTTTGCGCACCGGTCCGTGAATCTTATAAAAAATTATCGGTCCGCCAGTGGAAAAGGTTGGGAACTGCTGTATTAACTTACTTGAGCCCGTAGGTTTGTTCTTTACGGGTGCATGCGAGATATGCCAGATTTGCGTAAAATACTTTTATATTGTACTTAAATGCAAATACAAAATGCTTTTTTTCCGAATCCTTAAAATACTGATACTTCTCAAATGTATTTAAACATTTGTCAAAGATATATTGTTATTTGTCCATGTCGCACTCGATTCCTTTCAAGAAGGTCACTTTTTCAAGGGATTTGTGCGTTAATTTTCCTCTTCAACCTTGAAAAAAAATCAAGGCCTAATGAAGAGAGTCGATCCACTAGTGCTGGGGAAGTCAGTGCTCTGTTGAATTTTATAAAAGTCTTCTTAACTTTCGGGAAACGGTGAATTTAGAATCACAGCAATAGCGTTACCTACCATTGAATTTGTGACAAAACTACTACATTTTAACTGCGTTAGTTGTTTAACTTCTTATTGCAGCTTGTCATCACCAGTAACCTGTTTGCTTGCGTTGCTCTCCTCGAACCCTTAATTGATTAACTTAGTTGGAACTATTCGAACAAATACTAAAGCACTGGTCTCTTACAGCCGTCAGCCAATATCAGTTGCAGTGTGCAATCAAATAGCAGAAACCTATGTAAGTTGGCACTTCTAACAGATGCAGCTTTCAAATCATGTAGTCATAAACTGCTTAGTTCCCTGGTCAAATAAAAGCAGGTGCTTTACTCATTACTGAACAATTATGCCGTTGTCAATTTTTGGCGTTTTGACAAACAGAACAAATCGAAAAATGAAAAAAGTTATTGGACTCTAAAAAATCGAAGTCTTTTAAATCTTTCAAAATGCAAATTACGTTACCAAAAAAGTGTTTAAATACGAAATACATACTCAACTATTACATGTAATTACAAATAGAAGGTACAGTATTTTGTATTGTAAATACGTATTTGTTTTTTCAAAGTATTGATAGAGCTCGTTGCTAGCTAGCGAATTTCTGGTGATTTCCTATTTTGTGTTTGTTACACCCACCTAATGTGACCCAACAAGATCGAAATCGGTCGCGGGATACCGACACGTTGTTATACACGTAGATCGTTGTATGGTGCAGTATGATGTTGGTGATTGTCTATAAGCAATTTTTCTATTTGCATTTTAAAATACAAAATATTACCAAAATCTAAGACTGGCGAAAGGAATTTCAAGAAGCTCTGGCTCAGCAATGAGTGAAAGTACTCCAGGTGCACTTTTCGTTGTTCTAAACAGAACAATAGTGAAGCTATCTAATGACTAACATGTACTTCGTTACCCTAACATCACGTGCTTGTGATGAAATTTGAAAAAGTCATGTGACAGTGTGATGTATTAATCGTGTTCTATGTAACAGTGGAAAGAAGGCGGCGAGACAAGATAAACAATTGGATTATGAAACTATCAAAGATCGTTCCCGACTGTGCCGGCGATCATAGCAAACAAGGACAGGTAGGTGGTAAGGACTGAAACAACCTCAAGCTTAATGAGGAAATGATTTTGATTTCAGAAGCAAGATCGATGTAAGACATCCCAATAGATCATTACTTGGTTAAATATAAATCTGTCTCAAAAGAAACACCGCCTCGTTTTACTTTAAAGTGTATGTGCCATTATCTGTTTATACACTGAATTTGGTTAATATCAACTAATAAACACAAGGTTGAGCTGGATGGCATGAAAAACTGCTCTACGAAACTTACAATTGTCAGTATTTGGGACTTATGAGTGCTTCAATTGACAATTTTAACCCTTTATTGCTTGCTGGTTGTAGGCATAACGCTTCGTTTTGTATGAGGGAGGGGATGCAGAAGGCATTTTTGTTTCAAAAAATGTTAATACTTTTTTGAATGGGGTCACGGTTATGGAGTATTTTTTTGCTAATATCAGCTCCACATTATGATAAAGACTTGATTTGGAGATCAATTTTTAAGAGTAAATATTTGCCATTATGAAGTTTTGAGTGAGTTCATTCATCCCAACTTATGCGCCAATGTTGGTGGTACATATCTAACCTAATTTTAACCTGAGGGCTGAAGTTATCTTGAAGCGGTTAGAATGTCTTAATGCAAGTTAGAATTTTTGTGTTACTGGTAGTTGCATAATATCGAAGAGGGATATTGCATTGCTGATCAATTTGTCTGTACGCTTTCTTTATTTCTGAACCTTTTCTGCAATGCTTCATATTTTGGTCAAGGTGTATTTTTGTGTTGTGAATTATGTTAAGCTTTGTGGTCTGTTGTGACGACATTAAAAAAATTTACAGCGTTTTAAATTATCTCATATTGTAGGTTTAATCATGGTTTTTCTTTTTCGTTCGCGCCCTATTTTTCGTAGAACCTAGACTAATTACAGTAAGAAACATAGATTATAAAGTTCGAAAAAAAGCCTGTTGCTGTTTATGATGAAGCCTACTGTAAAAGTCTGTGCGCGTTCCTGCAACAAAATACGTGTTTGTTGTAGTCTTCTTGTCACGCGCTCATTAGTGGAGGTTTCGCGTCAAATGAGTATAAAGAGCTAGAACGACGACTGAGTGCTTCGTCGGGATGGAGAGAGGAAGCTGCTCACCCAGCATGTCGAAAGAGGTCATCTTTGAGTACTCACCAATGCCAGTCTGCCTTGTTAGTCGTGGGATTACCGGTCTGTAATTTGAATTTGAGATGGGCCTGAAATCGATTGCCGCTTTTCCTTTTTTAACTCTTTCGCTCCCGCGATCATCGATTGATGATCTCGTGTTTTCAGTGTTCCCCTCAAATTTTGTTAAATTGAGTTACAAAATTAGTTTACTAAACAATCGATTTGTGCCTTTATTTTTTATCCGATTTTCATACAATTTTCAAAAGATCACGCTTATTTCCTCACGCATCGGAAAATGTACAATTTGTGCCCTAATTCTTGGATTTTTATACCCAAAAAGGGTTAAAATGATCAAGAACCCAGTTGCAGACGACAAAATCGGCCAAATTCTCAGCACGTGCCAACTACGCTAAAATCAAATTGAGATTACACCTTTACCACAATACCAAACCCTTTATCATTAACACAGTCTGAAAGCTACTCTTTTGGGACATCATTTGACAAAATTTCAAGCGATAATGATAAATTTTACGTTTTTAAATTTCCAAACTTTTTAGGGGTCTCAAAACCCCCCCAAACAAATTTGAGTGATAAGTAGATAAAAGTAAATTTAGTGCGTAAAAAATATCATATGTTGCTAAATACCGATCTCATTTGAAAGCTTAGGAAATTTGCTTTCCAGCAGTATATAACTTTAAATAGTCTAGACTAAGTGGTATATGATATTTACTGATCAAAAATGGGTACTGTACATCATGTCAGTTCAAAACCCCCCAAAATTTTTTGACTTACCTTCACTAAACTATAAGTTTTACAAAAACTACATCCTATAAAAAGATAAAATAAATTGCAAATGTTTCACCAATAAAGTCGTCATTTTGTATCGAGTTTCCAAGGAGACAAAGACTGAAATACAAGTTTAAAAGCTGGCAGAAGTTTGGCTTCTCTAAATCAAAGTTTGCTGTATCCCCCTTGTTTCTCAACAAATGGGAAGGGTGTAAACAAGCGGCTGTTTCATTATCAGTGACAGCATATTCTATTTAAACTTAATATTTTCTGAATCTTGAAGAAATTCCCTGTTCAAAAATTTATAATGTTACATGGTTTAGGCTAACCTCTAGCAGATAATAACTGATCATATTTTAGGTACTGAATTTAACTACCAAAATTTGGTACCGGTCAAAAAAAAGGTCATTTGCCTCAAAAAATTGCAAATTGTAGAAAACCTAGACTTTTAGATAAGTTTTGATTGATGTACCTTGAAAGCTTATTTCCTTAGCATCATTTTGCGACCATTTCTAAAAAAATTGGTTGAAAATTAAATCTGTAGTGATCTTTGAGGTGAGGTACCTCTTTAATTTTAAAGACAACTACCCCCCAGTTGGGGGGGTTAATTTGCATAAAATTTGCATATTCAAAAAAAATTTTTTTTTTCTATTTGAAATCCTCAAAAAATGTAGATTTCAACGATATATCACACTTAATGTAGAAGTAGACAGCTGAGTAATGATTTACAAACAAACTTGAGGTACATAATTATGATTGATTATGACAGTTTTTCGCACTGCCACCTTATGGACATTTTTTTTCGCTTTTCACGCGGGAGCAAAAGAATTAACTAAAATACGTTGGCGTTGTAAACCTGAATTTCTTTTCATGCCGTACCTCCATCCCAAGAAAGAGAAGGGGTAAACTCTCCACGTTTTCAAAAATTCGGCTTTAGCAGCGAAGCTGCAGTGTGCTAGGTGGAGCTTGATTTCAGAACAGATTTGATTTCTTTGCAGAGCAAAAGTGGCATTCTTTCGAAGACATGCGATTACATTCTCGATCTGCAGAAATCACAACAAGATTATGCTCAAACGCTAAGTGAAATTGAAAGGTTACAAGAAGAATTGGATGCGACTCGTATGCAGGTGAGCCATTTGTTGATACCGTCCTGTTCGGGGTTTGCAATGCAACAAGATGCCTTTCATGTTGTTTGCATGTTGAAATTAATGAGATAATGTTTAAAGATGTATTGTTTAGCCTACATTATACATTATATATATCATACAAGAATTGCCCAGCAGTGGCAATTGAACCCTTTTTAAATATTTTTTGTGACGATAAAACCAATGATGGACAGCTTTCTTATGCTTTTCGAAGGAAAACTGGTAAATAGAAAAGTCCTTTATAAAGAGGTCGTTAGGTGGGTGAGACCACAATTCAAGGTAAGGCATTTTTCGAGTGCATGTAAGAGACAGAAAGTCGCTAAAGAGCGAGCGGCGCCAAGAGTTCATAGATGGGCAGTGCAGAATGAGATGAAAGGTGTCTTGGGACAGGCACTAAATGCAGGATTTTCGATTCTGCCTATCCTAGCCACTTCCCGCCGGAATTTTTGTTATACGTTCAAACCCCTGCAACGGCAAATTTTAAAATTGCCTTTTTTAAGCTTTACAAAATTGCAATTTGTAGAAAAACTAATTCGTTTGGTACATTTTGGCCATTTTTCCTGATATCCATGGTTCTTTAGCTGTCTGTATCTAAGTTTTCAGAAAGATTGATCAAAAAATGAAGTCTGTGGAATTTTTGATAGATAGCCGACACCAAGCAAAAAATTGATAATTTCTGCACCAAAAAAGGGGGGATATCCATGGTTCTTTAGCTGTCTGTATCTAAGTTTTCAGAAAGATTGATCAAAAAATGAAGTCTGTGGAATTTTTGATAGATAGCCGACACCAAGCAAAAAATTGATAATTTCTGCACCAAAAAAGGGGGGATCAACATGGTCCTGTATCATCTTTACCAACAAAATTTTTATCCCAAACTACATATTGTCAAAATGTTCAAGAAATTTCCTTTCCAAAAATATGCTGTATATTGTTGCATGGTTCAGGTTAAGAGTTATTGGAAATTTTGTAGGCCTAACTGATGAAATTGGAAAATTTTGTAGGCCTAATCCAGTGTTCCCTCTAAGATTTTAGTAAGTGCGTAACCGCCGGCACAAGTGCGAAATCGCTAGCAAATGTACGAAAACCGCCGGACAAATTTGCAGGGAAAGGAAAGTCAGAACTGTGACAATGCGCTTCGGTGACGTAATAATTAGCGTGACTTGGTCAGCTTCAAAATGTTCGCAAACAGGTAGCCTATCGGTTATTATATGGCGGCGAAATACCTGGCTATTTTTCTTCAGTAAGTTAGTTGTGGTTAAATTTGGTCTCAAACTTTACAGCCTTTGCGACAGTGCATCGTAAGCACTTTGGAATGTCAGGTGAACAATGCGCGTAAATAAAATTAATCCTTTGCCGACGCTCGACATGAGCATGAGAAATAGGACTTTTATACACTAATGTGATGTAAAATAGGTTATTATTACTAGGACAAAACAAAAATTACTAGCAAACTTAATTGTTGCTTGATTACGGTAAATAATTAAACAACTAACATTTCTCTATCGAAATCAATTAAACAGGTTTTTGCAATTGCAAGCAAACTTTCGATCTCAAATCGGAAAGTATTTGAAAAGAATTCAAAACTGAAATTGGTTAGAAGTCATATTCTTTTTTATTTTTAACGTACAAAAACTGAACCATTGCCTCGAAAAATGGTGTTTTTTGTACGAAACTGAAAGCGAAAGCTATGTGTTTTATCTTTAGAAGCACGATTGAAGCTAGCGTTGAAACGTAAAGAAAACAAAGAGTTTAAGCAAGTTTTGTTTCAAACTTCCCTTGAAAAATGATGTCTTGTGTTAAAACTAAAGTTTGAGAGCTGCTTGCTATTACTGCTCTTTAGCTACGATTGCAATCGGCTGCGAAAAAGTAAACAAAAAAAATTGATTTCACTTTAGGTTAATTGCTGGAAAGATAATTTGTTAGACAAAAAAGTGGCAATGGCGTGCGCGATATGCTAAGTCGCCGTCACCCGCTGTTGCGCCACAGCCGCGCGATGTTTGCGTGAGACGTTGCACTGCTTTAAAAAAGCGTCTGTTCTAACTTGGATTTCTTTTCACCGTCTCCCATGCATTTAAGAGTTGGTTAAGATTTTGCTAGGAAAACTGCAAAAATTTTAACAAAGTGAAAGAGTTACCAAAAACCGCCGGACATTTTTTACGCACTGTTGAATTTTAACTGCGAATACGCCGGACATAATTTCGCAAATTCGCACTTTTTTTTGCGTTTAAAGGGAACACTGGCCTAATCTGTTTTCAGTACCGGTGAAAAACATTGAAAATTTGGATTTTTAAGCTTCACAAAAGTGCAATTTGTAGAAAAACTAATTCGTTTGGTACATTTTGCTATTTTTCCTGATATCCATGGTTCTTTAGCTGTCTGTATCTAAGTTTTCAGAAAGATTGATCAAAAAATGAAGTCTGTGGAATTTTTGATATGTAGCCGACTCTAAAAACAATGAAAGCAAAAATATTGGCGATTCCCCCCAAAAAAGGTAGGGAAATCAACATAGTCCTGTATCATCTTTAGCAACAAAATTTTCCTCTCAAACTACATATCATCTGAAAGTTTAAGAAATTTCCTTTCCAAAAATACATATTGTTGCAAGGTTTAGGCTAAGAGTTATTTTATAATGATTGATGAAGCATGATACCTATAGTTATCTTCAATACCGGCCCAAAACACTCAAAATTTGATAGCTGAACCTCAGAAAATGCAAATCACACAAAAAGTACTCTCTTTTCAAATTTGAAATCATGTTTATGCGTTTACATAACTCATTTTTGCGCCCTGTATCAAGTTTCCACGAAGCTGGTGTACATCAAACACTTTTTATAGATTTTGCAAGGTAGGGTACTCCGGGTGATAATCTGGTTCCTCCAACAAAAAAGAAGGGGTGTAAAAATGGTCCTGCTTCATCTTTATCAATAAGATATTAGTTTTAAGTTTTATATTATCTGAAAGTTGAAGAAATTTCCTTTTTAAAAATATATTATAATACATATTTTAGGCTAAGTTTTGATTGGTAAAAAGGCTAGCCTACATGATAAACCTTAAATTATCTTCGGTACCGGCCAAAAACCCCCCCAATTTTGGTGCTAGACCTCATAAAATTGCAAATTGTGAAGAAAACACCCCTTTTAAAAACCTTAAAACATTTTTGTAAAATAGCGCGGTTCTTTTATCACGTGGTATCAAGTTACCAAGGAGAAAATGCAAACAAAGCACTTTTTATTTACTTTGACAGGCGGGCTATAATCAATCAAAATTAGCTTTCTCCCAGCAAAAAGGGGAAGGGAAAGAGTAGCTTATGTTTCACCTTATGCAACAAAATAATCTATTTAAACTGCATATCATTTGAATCAGGAATAACCTGTCTTTTCAAAGATAGGCAATATTAGGTGGTATAAGCAGAGTTATTACGTAACGACTGATGAAAAGGGTAGTTGCAGTAGATTCCAGGACCCCCCAAAAAGGCCAAAAATTTGGCTTCTGGGCTTCAAAAAAATTGAAAATAGTACAAAAATTTTGTCGTTTGGTAATTTTTGATATTTTATCTTAAAAGTATAATTCTTTCACATCATCTAGCGGCCATTTTCAAAAAAATTTATCCACACGCGAGGCCTGTAATATCTTTTGAACTTCGGGTAACATTGGTTTCCCTCACCAAAAAATGAAGGGGGTAAAGATGTTTTTGTTTCATTTTGAGTCACAAGGCATTGTTTTTAGAATGCACATCACGTTAACTGGGATGAAATTTCCTTTTCAGCGATATAACATAATCGATATAATAGCCAATGGCTTAAAACCAGTGAATGATAAAAGTAAACATGATTAATGGTTTTTTTATGCAAATTAGCCGTTTTTTTGCATCTGTTACAAGGACTGCTTCGCGGGAGCGAAAGAGTTAAACTGAGAGCTTTCCCAACCTTTAACAGCAGTAAATTTCATTGCTGTTTACATACGGTTTCCGCACTGGCAGCAAAACATTCGCGTGATATCACGCTTTCCGTTGAAGCGGCAGTAAAATTTTTGCTGTGACAAGGCAACGAAGCGCGGCATAGGCCGCTCTGCGGCGTTAAGTGGCTAGAGAGATAAGACCTTATCAGGTGGCTGTGTCCGTTGCAGCAAAGACGAGAGAGGTCACAGCGAGCGATACGAGGGAGCACACGTTCCTCAGTGGAGACCAAGGGAACCTGTGTATCAAACAATTTAGATGAGATAGTACGTCTCCAGTCCGAGAAAAGAGAAGAGTAGAGATAAAATGCAGAGGGCAAGAATAGCGCTTCCCGTCTCGCCAGCTCATCTGCTGCGTCGTTTTCTGGGAGAAGCTAGTGTCCTAGGACAACATTATAGTCTGATAGTACAGGAGGAAGAAGAAGACAGTTCCTGCCATAGAGAATGAGGTAAAAGGAAAGATGGAGGAGAGGACAGAGCGAGAGTCAGAGAATAGAAGAGAAATGGCAGACTTGTTTGTGCTGCCGAGACCAGAGAGCTTGCAGAATGGCGCAGGCGTCAGCCGTAAAACTAGGACAAACTGGGCCTGCTGAAAAGGAAAGGGTGGCTTCAGTGCCACAAAGTGAGCAGTTGGCAAGTACGTCTCTTGCCAAAAGGAAAAGAAACAGAGCCGTCTGTCCTGATCATCAGATTGTGAGGTGGGAGGAGATCAAAGGTGAGCGAGAGCCGCACTTTGGCGAGAGAGGTAGATCGGAGCGGGAGCATGGAGAGGAAAGGGTGGACTCCACAGTGAAAAAAAGGAGATTTCAACGAGGAGAGGGGAAGGCAAGCAAATAAAACCTCCCTAGTAGAAAGCATTAACGGGTGAGCGGACGCAAAAGCTCTCCAGAAGGATCTGCAGAGTCTTGATTTCACGCCAAGTCTGGCAAAATCTGAAATAAAAGAAGAAGGTTGGGAGACGAAGGGCCCGCTCATAAGATGACAGAGCGAAATGAGTCAGGGTGACTCGTAGGGAAGGTAGAGACTCCTCAGAGAAGAAAAGAGAGGAATTGGGGAGGACGAGAGGCAGCCGGAGATGGCGCGACTAGCCGCTTGATGAAGGCGTTACAATTTGTTTAAGTCGGTAACTTTAAGAAAAGGAAACCATCCGGGTATAGCATATGTGAGAAGAGGCCGAGGAAAAGCTTTATATAGAAAAGAGAGAGGGACTCCTTAAAGGGCCCCATGAGGAAGAAGAGATAAAGGGTAAGGCCTTGAGAAGAGGGTAGAATTTGGCTTTAGGCAAAGATACATGTTTAGAAAAGGAAAGAGTGTGGTGGAAGGTGACCCCAAGCGAATGGGATTGGAACGGAGGAGGGAGTTGAATATAAGAGGAGGCGGGACTGGAGGTTAGCTTGATGGAATCCACTGGGAAGAAGGGGCCTCACATTTGCTCGCATTGATAGGAAGACACCAATACTCAGATTTATATATTTATAAATTCTTTTTAGCTAGTGTAGTTGTTAGACATAGCGTTGCTTCTGAGCTTATTTAAAATTTCCAGCTTATTTTAAGCCAATGTACTTGCAGCTGGAAGAGAAGAAACAAGAAAACGCAATCCTCCATCAAGCCTTGCGCAGCCATGGAATCGCCGTTGACATCAAAAGCACGTCCAACATCAATCAGTGACGTCTGTGATGACGCGTAACAGAAACGATGGCGTAGGCCAAGAGTTGAGTCGGTTCGAAGGGAGGTTTGCCAAAGGCAAAAGCAAACTGTCGAGCAAGAACTGAAAACCCTACTCGCTAAAAAAGTTCTCAGCCACACCTTTTTAATTGACCGCTTTGTCTTAATGTGTATGTTTTGTCATAAGCCCACAGTTGACGTGCCCACGTCACAATAGAACGTTGGAGTACTTCACAAATACGCTCGGCGTTGACGGTGTACGGTTGTGGACTTGGCAAACTGCCTTGAATGACATCTCCACTTTTGCCTTTAGAATATCTGCTTACAGACAAGGTTTTTCTTTTAATGTCAAAGCCGTTGCATTGTTGTGGTTTTTACTTACTCAATTTGTAGCAAAGAAAGTTAATTTCATTTTAGTTTCCTGCATCTTTCCAACTATTTTGGCAACCCTTTTAAACAACTACCGTTTTATTTTATTTACTTGTGACTTATTAAGAAAATTATTAATTTATCTGTTATTGTGAACCTGCTTCATTAAAGAGTTGCAGAAACTGCAGCTATATGACCTATGTATTCAGGAACCAGGCCCCCTGGGGTGCAAGTTGCATGCTACCGACGACTCGTCAGCATAGCAAGGTCGTTAGATGGCAGTAAGTGAATTCGCTGCTGTTGGCACTGTTTCCGGATTTAAAACATGGCAGCCTATTGCAGAATTTAACTTTTGAAGCTATACTCGACCCTCGTTAGTTCGCATTTCGGTTTATCCGGACCACCGACAAATAAATTCCAACAACGCACGCCTCGTACTTCCCGAAATGCCAAATAGGTGGCTGCCGACGCTCGTAAACACCGTGTCTTGTCAGATAGTTCAGATACTGAACCCATGGACCAAGAATAAGTTTTCTTAATTCGGTCGATAGTGTAAAATGCATTGTACATATTTTTAATTGCATTACATAGATTCATTTCTATTATCCGGACAGGTTCTTGCACCATCTCGTCCGGAAAAACGAGGGTCGAGTTTATTTAATTTTAAGCTGCTGCCACTTGCCTACTTCTAATAATACTGTGGTGATTGCGTGCATATTTGGTTTCATTTTCAATATCGCTATCACTATTTCCTATACTGGGCGTCAGATATCAATGTTGACATTTGATATAGGAAATTGCATTGCTTTCACATCAACCTTATTAAAACTCCATTGCTTTATCGTGTCACGTGATTCGTGTTCGCATTGCTTATGATGATTATTGCTGGTCAATCATCAGCCTTGCTCATGCGTTTATTGACGTTACTGCTGCTTTGCTTGCTTTTCCCTCGTAATATAATAGTATTATACAGTAATATTCCTCGTTCAATTCCTCACTCGGTATGGCACTCAATAAATATATTAACGGAATGTGAGTCGGGGCAAAGCAGCAGTAACCTCAACTAACGCGTGAGCGAAGCTGATGATTGACCAGCAATAATCATCATAAGCAATGCGAACACGAATCACGTGACACGATAAAGCAATGGAGTTTTGATAAGGTTGATGTGAAAGCAATGCAATTTCCTATATCAAATGTCAACATTGATATTTGACGCCCAGTATAGGAAATACTGATAGCGATATTAAAAATGAAACCAAATAGAAATTAAATTAAAACCAAATATGCACGCAATCACCACAATAACATAAAAGGAGGCATACAGCTAGGAGGAAAGATACCCTCTAAAAGATGTATGTGCGTCATATCTGCCGTCTAGTTGCCGTGCTAAACAAAGTGATAATTACTATATTACATGCAGTTTTTATTTTACTTGTGCTGTGTTCTACAGCTGCAGGGGCAGATGGCAATGGCAGAAGAGTTTGTTCAACTTTTCTGATAGTAGCCGCAATGTTGTAGTAGTTGTTCTTTGGAACAAATGGTCTGATGGTCGCAACTCCTTTGATATTTGTCAAGAAATGCAAGGAAAAGTTTTGGTGCTATGTTGCGCTAGTGAAAGTCTGCTTTGAAAGCCTTAGGTTAATAGCAGAAACTCACTAAATTAGCTTGTAAAAATGGACGATAAGTTAACTTTATTCATCTCAGCTTTCTGGTTGTTGAGGTCTGGATTTCAAACTCTTGAAAGTGGGAGCTGTCAACGTCAGTTTCACGAGTGCATATCTCCAGCTGCGTCCGCCAACTTATTTGGTTTAATTTTTGATCTGTGCGGTAATTATTATTCTGCTCTATGAGAGAAAAAATAGAAACCTAAAAGACTCAATACTGAAAATACATTTTACTCCACCTCAGAGAAAATCCGTCTTTTTTTTCTTGGGGTCCTGCAGGCCTTTCACCGCAAGCGGAATTCGCCGAATTTTGCAACCAAGTCTCCATCGTGTGCGATCTTTTACAACTATCCTCTGGCAGTCTTATCTCGCTCCACCATCTCTTTGGTCTATAACTTTTTTGAACGGTCTAGTTTTTTAGTACGGTGCATTTCTTGGTCCCGTTTCTTTGTCCATTCTCCACATTTCTCAACAGTCAAGCACTGCTTTCGTGGAACACTACAGTACTCCTCCCTCCCATCATTTCACGAATTTTCTCGATGCATAGTTCATTGTTAAGTGTTTTGCCTCCTGGCATATGCAACATTATTATTTCTGTTGTAAATGTTTTTTCATCTTTAACCGTCATCGCCAAAAAACATGTAGCATTATAACTCAGAATGTTTTGCACATAGCTTTTATATAAGATTCCTTTAATCCTCAGTGACGTGCCTTTCTTGCATAAAATACTGGAGACATTCTTTAACTTTTTTCATAAAGATCTCATCTATTAGGTTACAGCTGGTGCTCTTCAATGCTGAAAACATTTCCGAGGTGAGAGAATCTGTCCACACTTTGCGCAATCCCCATGTAGTGTTTTTTTTTTTTTATCCAACCGATCCGGCATCTGTTGCATAAAAGTTGTTTGCTCTTTCATGCTTGCCCTATTATCAGAGCATTTCTTATTCGCTCAGTTGTGACATTTTGTGCGCTAAATAAAATCTCTTTCGTTTTCCACGTACAAAACATGGGTACCTGCCAGCTTGTGTCTTACTTTTTTCAACCGTGGAGAAAACCTTGGTCTTGTAGCCTAAACGTTTGCTCTTTGTCCTTTAATTATCTCTTCCATTGAGATTCTACTTCCTCCCAACTATCCGCAAGTAGTATCATTAAGTCATCTACATGTAGGAGTTCCTTCGCGACATCTCTAATATCTGTTGTCACCTTTTCCACCACAACTGCATATAGTAAAGGACGTAGTACACTCCAATCTGTTCGTCGTAACGATTCTGATTTCATGCACTGTACTCCCATTGTTGTCTTAATATTTATAAACAGGGTGGCCCATAAAACGTGTCCACATTTTGTTGTGCAATCACTGAAATATAATTTAATATTTTATAGCACATATTATTCCACACAAACTACAATGCTATAGACTGTTTGAGCAAATTGGTCCATTTTCAAAGTCACAGAATCCATATTTTATAACGTGCTCAATCCACGCTCTACGCTGTTGAATTACAGCAGCGATGCGAACATTGAAGTTGTCCACAACTCGTGTCAACATCTGTGCAAGTATTTTGATTTCTCTTTTGATGCTTTTATTAACCCTGCTCTGGTACCACGAAAAAAATCACGTTATCAGTACCTTGGGGTCAATATGACCCCATCACTAAAAATACATTTTGACACCAGTAGAAAAACTCAATTTGTTATCAATCGTGTTTGTTGCTTCAAAAATGTAGTGGAGTGCACAATACACGAATATTTTACTTCTGACACTGATTACAGACCATCTTGCTGTGTTCTTCGCAAGTGGTGTTATGACATTTACTTCAAGTGAGTCTGTACTTTTTGTCCTTCGATTTCTGACAAAGGAAGCATCTCTTGCGCCCTGATGGACAATGCTGGGTGATGTTTTGAACAGCCAGAGGTGCTTCTGGTAAAATCCTACAGCTGAAAATAATTTGTTTCACAACCTGGGGTCTTTGAGGGATCACCAATCTGCGCTTAGCTTGAGGAACAATTAACGATATGAATAGTTCTTTTGTGGGGTCAATATGACCCCCAAACAAAATATAAAATTTAGAGAAAGGGCAGCACTGAAATTAAGATTAAATGAATAGAAACAGTTAACAAGAACCTGAAAAGAAAATACAAAGCTTATAATCTCAAATTTTGGAATATTTAGCCTATCAAATAAACCTGGGGTCATATTGACCCCATGGTACCAGAGCAGGGTTAAGGTGTTCATTTGTTCTTGGGTTGCCTGCATACACTCTTTCAAACAACCCCAAAGAAAATAATCACCCGGGTTCAAATCTGGTGAATATGAAGGCTAGGGATTGTATGTGCGGTGAGAAAGAAGTCTGTCACCTAGGAAGTATTGCCTCAGGTATTCAAGAGTTTTGTCTGAGCAATGAGGTGGTGCTCCGTCTTGCTGAAAGACAACTGTGTGGATGTTAATATTCCTCCTTCCGATAGCTGAGATAAACCTTTAAAGGATTTGAATGTAACGTTCAGAATTCATTATCACAGGATTTCCGTCATTGTCTTAAAAAAAGAAGGGCCCAACAATCCCTCCTTTGCCAATTGCACCCTACACTGTTACTTTTTCTTGGCTCAATGGTTGCTGGATGTGCTCGTAAGGCTGATTGGGTGCTCTAAATCTCATGTTTTGTTTGTTACCATGTCCACTCGCATGAAATTGGGCCTCATCCCTAAAGAAAATGAGGCTGAGAACACCTGGGCTGTTTTCGATTCTTTCAGAAATGCTTTGACAAAATTCAACCCTTTCTCTCTCTTTTGTGTCAGTTTGTTGTTGGAGGATTTGTATCTTGTATGGAAACAATGTTAAGTCTGTGTGTACAATTCTTTGTACAGATGTCCTTGAAATACGGACCTCCTGTGACAGCCACCTTATTGATTTTCGTGGGGATTGCTGCAAACAGTCTCTTACTTCTTGGAATCTTGGCTGAAGATCTTGCTGAAAATGGTTGACTACTGTGGCCTTTATTGCCATCTACGACACCACCAATGTTCTTGAATTTATCCACAAGGCGTTTGATAGTTCTTGCACATGAACAGTGTCTTCCTGGAAACTCTCTCCGAAAAGTTCGCTGGGCGAGAACCACAGAATTGGTAGCAAAATAAAGTTTGACAATTTTGGTCCTATCCTGTGTAGAAATGCGTTCCATTTTGACTTTAAACAATTTAAAGAACTTAACAAATTCTAAAATGCTTCCCTCAACTTCAATTTGAAACAGAAAATAAAATATCACTTTAAATAAAAAATATTTACTTACAAAACGTGGACATTTTTTAAAACAAAATCTATAATGTTGTAGTTTGTAAGAAATAAAATGTGCCATAAAATATTAAATCATATTTTAGTGATTGGAGAACAAAATGTGGACACTTTTGATGGTTGCCTTTAGTTCTCTCTCACCAGTCCTTTTCTTCTCAATGCCAACCTGATCTCTTCTCTTTGGAAACGACCAAAAGCTTTTTCGAGATCCATAAACACCAAATACGGCTTTCTTCCGGCCACCTCATACTTTTTTGGTACTTGTTGCATTATGAAGATTGCATCAAATGTACCTGTTCCCGCCAGGAATCCCACCTGTATTAGATTCAGCTTCAAAACTTTTAGTAATCTTTTCTCATCAATTCTTTCAAACAATACTTCTACAGTTTTGTGCTTCTGTGGTTTCCACATAATCTTACATCCCCCTTTTCTTTGTAGATTGGTGTCAAATCTTTACTTCTCTCATGTCAAATCTTTCCTTCCAGCATGTCGTTTGCCATATTAGTCTGCCTTTTCACACTCTCTTTTTCGCACTCCTTCAATATCTCAGACGTCATTCCATTTAGTTCAGCTGTTTTTCTAGCATTCATAAAATTGTGTGCTTCCATCATCTCCGCGGAAACTTTTTCACATGGTCCTTCAACTTTCACCATCTGCAAATCTCTGCTCAACTAATTTTCTTCATTTAACAAACAAAGGAAAAGTATAAACTACTTCCTACTTTATTTTTTTAGGACATGGTCTTTGATCAAATTTGTTTATAATTAATGCCGAAAAGCTCTAGCTTTGGTCAATTTAAAAGCAAAAATTTCTTCAACTATGTTTTAGAAATAGCCTAGCTTCTCAAATCAGCTGTTTGAGTGTGCTTGAGTACCGAACTCTCGCTGGCTCGTAGCCCAAGTTTTAGTAATTCAGCAAAAAAACGGAGGGCAAAAGCTTGTAGCTTTTGAGGTAGTGAATCGTTCAAGAGGTTCTGTTAGCAAGTGGAACAAATTCTCAATTACAACCATGCCTCTGAGACTCTTGGTGACAATTTAAAAAGCATTTTTTGTGCTTTACCAAAATATAGTTTTTAATTTAGTAATATTAACTTGCTTTAATTTGTTTTGCCAAAAACTATTTCAGTAGCACTAGTTCTAAAAGTCAAAAAACAAAAACTTACGCAAGTTATATTATTTTCCGGGCCTCCCAAGCTCCCAATTACATTTGGACCTATAAATTGAGCCAAGTCGTTTATGTAATTCATCTTCCAGGTTTTTGGGCCGCTAAGTGGGTTTTCAAGATTGATGTGGCGGAAGCATTTGACATGCCAGTCCCAAAGTTTTCTATTTGTAAGGTAAAAGTGACGTAGCTGAAACTTTTCTCAAGAGATCTTCAAGTTTCGGTGCTACGCATACTGCGCATTTGTGATCTACCCTTCATTGGTATTCCCATTAGCGCAGCTTCCACCCAAGATTGCAATCTTACCGCCATTGTTCAAGACCTACAAGTAGCGATAGAATCAAAAACCGTTGTAGACCGAAGATCGAAAACTTCACATGCTTAGACAGCTCTTGTTTCATGTCAACCAATTGTTGATGCATACATGTTACTGCACTTGCTTTACTAATTGGAATATGAAGTTCTTTGCTCTGCCTATTTGCGAAAGTGATTCCTGGATACTTAAGCTTTTCCATCTGCTTCAAAATGTTGAAATACAGTACTAGTCGTTTTTTTTACTCTTACGGTTGTTCACACCCAGTGGCAAAATGTCAAGAGCATGTTGGCGGTCAGATTTTGGTGGTGCAGAAATTACTTTATCATCTGCGACAAACAACCAATTGACTTTGAAACTTCCAATAATCCAATTTTAGCCACATTGTCAGCAAAATTATGCTTCTCGTTTTAGTTCATATTACAGTGAAAAGGAGTGGAGGGGACACCTCCCTGCCGAAAGCAAATTCTCTCAGTGAACGGTTTTGATTTACCATAGACCTGCTGTTAAGGTTTTGAATTCGTAGGCACACGTTAAAACAGCTGTTTTTTGGCGGCTTAACGGCCAACAGCAATTAACCATCAGTGCCACCTATAAAACAACAGAAATTTTTCTGGTGTGGTCTTGTTAGATGTCGTTAGCATATTCCCAATACTTCTCGAAAGCTTGTTTCGAGGTGAAGATTTAGTCCGTTATGCTTCTGCTCGGGCAAAACCGTACTGGGACTCTCATCTAAATTCCTTTCCATTTTCTTCTCTTGCATATCTAATCAACTTTTACTCATGTCTTAGGATAGAGAATAACCAACAGTTACTCATGTATTGGGATAGAGAAGTCACAAGGAAAACATAAAAACTTACCTTTCAACCTGAATTTGAGACACTTTTTTACTCGAAACGCTTCTTGAACTGTTTATTTGCACCGCAAAGTTGTTTTCGGCACCGTATTTTTATCGCTATGCCAAATCGGTTTTGCACAGATGCTTGGAGCCGAAACAAGAACAGCTTTCCTAAACAGCAGCCACTCATGGCCTACTCAACACCGCTTGTGCGAGCCGGAAAAGGTTTAATTGAGACGATGTGCTATTTGCAAAAGTACTTGGTATCGCAAAGTAATACAAGAGGCTAGCAATGCACTTTGAGCAAACTGCAGACAGTGGCACTGTTTCGACCTATTAGGTCTTTTCAATGCTGTTGGTGACCGACAAGAACTTTTTTGTGCTGGTATTTCATTGTTAGCCAAGGACTCCCACTTAATTCTGTATGAGCTCAATCGTCAGTGACGACGTTTTGATGATAGTCAACTAAATGTTTGGATGAGACGTGCAATGCATACTACCAGTGGTGATCACTTGACAACTTTGCTCCAGCTAATACTCGACCATCTGCGACAAATAAAACATCGCTGCTAAAACCAGTACCTTTACCGGGAAATGAACCAGGGTGGCTCTTAAAAAAACCCTGTGCAAGTAACAAAGAGAAAAATAAATTAATTAATCAAGTCCGACGGCGTACAGAGCTTTGGTTTCCGTAAATGAGCAAAATCCGGAGTCAAAAGTGGATCATGGCAGCATATTTGGTTGGAATCGGATTTTGTAAGACATTTGCCTTAGCCCCTACCATATTTTTACTGGTGTTTTGCACAATTGACCGATGTATCAATTTGGAGTCAAATCAGAGTCTGATTGATCCTTCTAAAAAGAATAGGAGTCGGAGTTTGACTTTATGGGTTTGGATAGTGCTCCAACTTAAAATACAACACAAATGACTCCGCTCATCTGTGCTGGTCAGTGACATCAGGTTTTACAATAGCAGTTCAGCCTGCCTCGCTGGCTTTACCTAGGGACCCACGGCCATCTCAATAATAGGCCAGGACACCGTGCGCCTTCAGCGAAATGTAGAGGTACCGGTAAGTTATTTCTAAAGAAGTGGTTATTTCGCTGTTAACAACATTGTACCCTTGGAGGCTATTTTGCCATCACCATTCATGTGTGCTTACATAGGCACGTTTGCTACTATTTTGGCAGTGATGATGTGGTGTATTCAAATGCAAGGATTGCAAAATCAGATTTTTTCTGGCAGCATACTCAAACAAAGGCAGTGCGCACTGGAGGGGGCATCAGGGCATGTTATGTGAATGTATGAGGTAGTGTATTCTGGGGGTACATTTTTTAATTCGTCGCCGAAATTGGCCAATCGGAAACGACCAAAAGTCACATGTTTACAATTGACCAATCACAAATGGTGAAATAGCCTCCAAGGATAAAATGCCGTTGACAGCAAAACAGCCACTTTTTAAAAACCTTGCTAGTGGCTGTAGTATATACGCTATCACCTACTATGTGGGCCAATGTTGCTCTAATGAGTAGACTTTTTTGTGATAGAGTAGGCTTAGGTTCAAATAGGTTGGACTAATATAGCTAGCAAGTGACTTGGTCAATCTTGGTGCCAGCTTGCTTCATGTTAGCTCCAGCCCTAAAACTCACCATGTACGATACGATGCTGTACTGCTAGCTTGCCAAATAAAACTTCGAATATAATATTCTTAATTTAACTCTGTTTGAGAAACCTTAACAATCTAGCTCAAGCTAACATCAAGCAAGCTGCCACCAAGATTGACCAAGTCGCTTGGTAGCTAGATTACTCCGATCTATTTGATCCTAAGCCGAAACGCTTGCCAGTGATTTCGTCACAGTGATCTCGTCACAGAAAAAATTGCAAAATTGCGTTTTTCATGCAAAATAATTTTATTTAGACCCGCAAAAATCTTAGCTTTTTTAGGTGATTTCGTCACATTAACGAAATGCTTATCTATTATGTGCTTTACAGTTTTCAAGAAATTTGCACGCGTAAGTTACACTTTATGAACTTACTAAGAGCGTAATGTTGCAGCGCGTTTCAACAAACAAAGAGTACCGTAGCAATGTTTGTCTGTGACCAGTTGCTGTCTGATACTAAAAAATAGCGGATTAAAAAAATCCATATTCAATTATTCAGCCAAAAAATAAATAAATAGTTTCAAATTTTCAACAACTGGGTCGATTTATGTCCGACAGCGGCGTGCATAGCTCAATATTTTGTGAGACAGCTTAAACATGGAGGTATTTTGACGATCTTGTATGTAGAACCGTAGTGAATCCATGGCGGTTGAGAGAACAGTCCGGGCCCGGTACCAGCATTAATTCCGGCTCCCCTGTTACAAGGATCTGGTAAAGTCTGAACATTTTCCAAGAGAAGGATTGTGGCTGAAATTGCCCTACTGTAGGGTAAAACATCCGTCTACGCAAGGATTAGAGGGCGGTGACCTTTTCTTTATTTTTTTTTGGAAATCGCACTCAACCAATCGCTAGTTTCCATCGCCGTGTTGATGGCAGGCTCTAAATGCCTGGGCCAATACAAAACGTGTGGCAGTCAAAACCAATCTGTGTTGCGTACAACAACAGCGCGGGCCCCCAAAAGGAGCCCGGGCTTGGGTACTCTGTACCCCCTTGCCTCCACTCTCAACAGCCCTGAGTAAATCTGACTGAGGCTTGTTACAAGCTTTTGAAAAACACAACAGTTGCATAGGAAGTTAAATTTTATCGGAAACTTTATCAGAAAAATTCAAAAAAGTTAGGTTCAAATCTAAGGGTATATTATGAATCCTCTTTCAATGTAACCAATAATGTAATTCAAAGGTGTGTAACATGCGGCCCGCAATGCAAATTTTTTTTTCTTCGAAAGGAATCCCACACATTGCAACTTTTGATGGCAAACTTATCACCTACATCCCCAAAAAAGGGATGTCACCCATGAAATTCGGATATTTTGGCGAAATTATAGCTTTAAAAATATTGATCTACATAAAAGTTTTTACTGCCAGTTTGAACAAACGCTGCTAACGCTTAATTGAGCTCAGAAGCAAAATGGTTTACGTACTCCAAATGCCCGGCGAAATTTTCATAAAGTAAGAAATTGGCTCGCCTACACAAAGGTTGCACACCTCTGATAAAGTAGAAGATGAAATGAAGCAGCTTGACAAAATATTGATATTTTAACCTAATTCACATTTTATTAGTTTTCTTCTACATTTCCCATTCTAATTACATAAAATAGCTTTCACAGCATCATGCATCGGTTTTATACAAATAAATTTAGCTAACTTATTAAAATTAGATGGGGCCTATAATTTCGTTACCATTTGTTTTTTTTAAACAAACATTATGAGAAAGTAAATGGGTTCAGAGGTTTTAGAAAAAAATCAAAAGGAAATCATACCGTAACTTTGTGTGCAATCTTTGCGGTACTTGTGGGTTATCTGTCACCACTTTTTTTCACCAAGTATTAAATTAAATGAGTTTGGGTTAGGGTTAGGGTTAGGGTTAGGGTTAGTCACCACTTTTTTTTAATTTATTCATTGGGTGGCCATTCTTGCAATACTAACCCTAACCCTAACCCTAACCCTAACCCTAACCCAAACTCATTTTAGGCTTAAACATTATATATACAGTTAAATAATAGTAATTTAATACCTGGTGAAAAAAAGTGGTGACAGATAACCCACAAGTACCATCTTTGCTATTGTATTTAAAATATAGAGGAAGGGTTCAATGCTATACATCAAGATCAAGTCCAAGAAAATTAGAAGGTAGAGGCGTTTCCTATTTTCCGTCCTTGCTATGCCTTTTTTTAATTTAAATTTTTGCATCAGATTGCAAAGTTTGTAGACTTGATACAGCATACTCAATAGCAACTTTAAAAATAAAAGTATTTACTTAGAAATATTTAGCTGATTTTTGAAGCTGCATTGCAAAGATGATATGTAAATTTGATGCTTACAAAAACAAAGATACAAAACTGACAAACTAGTTGGCTAATTTGCTATTTTTTATCTAGTTTGCAATCGTGGGAGTGAGACAACACCAGCTAGGTTTTAAACTGGAGGTGCAAAAATGTTTTTTTGTTGTAAGATTCAAAAACAAGCAGGTCTTCTAAACAATTTTATCCTGCCTAATCTCATTTAAACTTAAAAAAGTTACTGCATACTCAAATACATTTGGCCAATTTATTAATGAGTCCCGTAATTTTTGTACTAAAATTTGAAGGGTATCGGCCTATACGTTTTGAGATGATTTTTTATCATTCTGTTTTTTGAGATTCTTTCTTGTAAAGCCTGAGGAGACGTATTCTACAATACGATGAATGTTAGTCCACAGCAAGGTGAAATGAGTTTGAAAGCGTGGTTTTTTGACAACAGGATTGCATAATTTTAAGTTCGAACTTCACGATGGCTACTTTGCTGTGCCTTTGAAAAATTAGGTTCCTTTTTCTTTTTTTCCTTTGCATTGCGGATTGTAACATGCAGCACGGTTGTTGAAAGTAACACCACGTAATTCCAATGGAGTGTTGAAATTCCGAAGCAGGTCGGGCTATTTATCATCTATTTTGCTTCACGGTTATTGACCGGCGAGTCAGGAAAATAATAATGTCATAGGCCTGAATGCGTTTAGGTAGTTTACCCTTACGATCTTTAATCCAATTAGTAATATTCGCGTAACATATTGACGCATGATTTGCATGATAAAAATAGAACAAAACCTGCAGTAGCCTGTGCTGTAGTAGGTTGTAGAGATAGTCAACGCGTAATAAATTCGCTATTATAGTAACCCAAGAGGCTAGTGATGCACTTAGCAAACTGCAGACAATGACACTGTTTCACTCTATCAGGTCTCTTCAGTGCAGTTGGTGGCCTAGGTCCCACAAGTGTTGTGGTCTGAGCTATGCTATTCCTATTGTTTTGCTGGTTTGAAATTGTGAGATTTTGACGACACCAGCTTGGTTTCAAACAAAAGGTGCGAAAATAGTATTTTGTGATATTTCGCAAACAAACAAATCTGAAGTTGACCACAATAAAACATAATTTTAAATGTCTTCCTCTAATTCAAAGCATAACTCTTCCAAATGGCTTGAGATATAACGGCGAAAAAAAGTTTAGAATAAAAGATATCAACTTTGACACCTAAGCGTCGTTTACAAAATTTTATACTATGGATGACAATTGTGCGTTCTGTTCAAAAACCGTAAGACCTCGTCAAGATGCATTGCGGTGTGACCAATGCGAAAAATGGCAGCATCGCACTTGCCAAACTAGGATAACACAGGCAGTATATTGGCAGCTCATGAGAAAAGAAAAAAAATTGTCACATTGGAAATGGAACATTTGCATGCAAGTAAGTAGCCTATTTTGTAACGTTTATCATCTATAACGTGATTAACGCTCCCTCCACAACTTTGATATGTTTTCAAGCACTTGGTCAATTTAACAGATAAAAGTCGGTTCAGTCTGAGAACGCCTATGGTGAAAACAGGGAAAATAAGAAGGCGATAAACTTGTTAGAAATGTAGTAGCAAACGCACACCTGCCAATAATGATTTGATCGACTGTCTTTTACCACACGTTAATTTTTGCTAAAAGCAATTCTACAACATCTTACGCTGTATCAAGGTGCAACAAGCGATTATTCATTTAAGAGTTTTTTAAGAATGCTTTTTTGTTTTGTCATGAATCCTTTTACAAAGCAGTGTACGTCATAATCTTAAATGCATCACAATGCTTGTCACCATATAGTGGGTACAGCAGCAGGTGGCATAATTGTGCATTATAATTTTGATAGCAAACATAAACATTAAAGAACGTTACTGATGTTTGTAATTGATAAGGTCTTTGTATTGGTATGAAACACAGATCTTCATTTAAAAGTAGGGAGGTTTGGATGAGGGGCAAAGTCAAATGTAATAAAATTCCAAGTTTACGAAAAGATTAAGATAAAACAATAGTAGCATCAATTTGTAAATCTGGAGTGAGAAAAAACATTTTGGTGTTTGATATTTTGCTATATAATAGCATTATAGAGCCACCGGCATCAAACCTACAAAAATACGGGAATGTAATTACTTTTTCAATTTCCCTTGATACACTAAGCAGGGAAAAAAACATGCAACGCATTGCGTAGCCAGCATAGACTTGAGATAGTTTAACGAGAAATAAAAAAAACCTCGTCCATGTGTGAAATCGTATCATATAAAAGATATTTTTTCTGTTTTTCTTAAAAATTCCTATGTCACAAATGTACCTCCTACTTCCAGACCAAGGAAAATGCAAGGCCCCCTTGGGTTCACGTGAGCAATGAACAAAGCAAAGTAAGGATCTTGAAATAAAAAATTCTTTTAGGAAAAGGAGCGCATCAATTCATTAAAATCTTATCTGCAGAAAAAACATTAACTTTTCGTTATTGTTCACTTAAGTGCCTAATGGGTGAAGCAGGCGTCACCGACTGAACCAACATTCTCAATCCTGACATTACTGATGGGATTCAAGCGGCCGATACCGACAGGTATTATAACGCAAAAATTTTTTTTGTCTGATATGCTGCCTCCGAAGGTAATTTCACCTAAACCATAAAACTTGGGATGGCAAACCACTGACCCGCCATTGGCATTTTAGTGACCCACTTGTAGATTTGTTATCACGGAATGGGTTTCTTAAAATTTTCACTGTGAGGACCTTTTTTTGGAAATTATGCCGCAAAATGTTGCCGAGATATAAATGAAGACATTTTTTGCAGATTCAGCCGCAGCAGTTGGGAAAATTGGGCGTTGTTACAAGTGAAGACATTATTTTCATGGTAGCAATCCAAAAATTGTTAAATCTAAAACCAACTTTTTTCACGTCAAAATCCCATTTGTAACCCATTCAATGAAAAAGGTTTGCCATCCATGCTATAAAACAATGTTGGCCTAATACGATCCCAAGTTTGAGAAAAAAAATCAGAATAATACTATAACACGCATAATTAGTATAACTAATTTAAAAAAAATTATTTGTTTGAAAATAACTGGGCCTGATGTGCGCAAATTAGAATATTGTGAAAGACTTTGGGGAAGCCATATCCGCTTTTGTCGCTACGCCGGAAACAAAGTAATTAGCGCAGCCAAAATTTTCGTACCAGAAATATATATAGGAAAGGGGCCACACCAAATTGCAAAATAGGCTTACCGTTTAATAGTTTATTTCTTTCATAGTGAAAACAACCACCATGCCTCAGCCATCATCAGTTTTGATTGTGTTTCAATCCCCCCCTCCACATTTCTAGGAAGTATTGGCGATAATTTATATTAAGATTCTTTGTTTGTGAATATTATCAGTCTTGATTTCGTAGGTACCTTATTATTACTCTCAAGTGTGGCGCTAGTGAACAAACTGCAGACCACATTGTTTTAGCATGCCCCACACATCCGGCGCCTGGAGGAATAATGGGTCTGACAGTTCTGGATGATAAAACAAGATGCTGGCTCAACTTCATCACTGCCAGCATTTGATGTGAGCAACACAGCAGGCTGGGGTGGCAAAAGGACAAACCCTCCGGCCCAGTCCTTTGCTTGTGTCTGATCTGAATCACGGACACCCTGCCACACGACGAAGGAGACTGTCAGGAATAAGGAAATTTCCCTTGTATGAATTGTTTTCATATTTCAAAACAAAACAAAAACAAAAATAAAACAAAAACAAAAAAGTGCTGTGTCATTTGTTCGCTCGGCTAGTGATTGAGAAAAAGACCTTTTTTCCTCGCAATTGGAATTGCCGTAAGTACGCCTCTATTACGTCACAATTGTTTATGACATAATACGATTCCAGATTGTTCTAGTAATTCTAGCTTCTTCGAAGAATTTCGATAACCGATTACATAATTTGAAATGCTTTTTTTTACGTGATTTTGTTCTAGAGTTTTCTAGATTATTTTTTGTCGCATATATAAGGCGGCGAGATTTTATTCATTCAGAGTATTAGAGAGTGTTAGAGTAGCAGTGATTAGAGTGTGAGTAGAAAAACGTGTAGTGGGGAGAAAGAGAGATTGATTAACGGAGTAATAAAAGGCCATTGGTTTTTGTGATAATTTATTGTGGATTTTGTTGACGTGGAGAATATTGAACAGTTATTGGCGGACTTAGTTTTGGCGGTTTCCTGATTGTATGGTAAAGTGAATAGTTCTGAGATTGTTGAGCGAACAAGTTTGAAGTCGTGAAGTATTATTTCTGTGAATACATTATTCTGTTATCAAAGTGGTTTAAGGTGTTTTTAGTGGAAGCCAATTTTTTCAAAGTTTTATTAAGTTGCAGTCAGACCTAATTATCCGAGCGATTATCATACGTCGCCTCAATTTTAAAACAAATTTAAGATTGAGATAGAACCGAAAGTTCTACTATTAATATCATTTATTAAAACGCGACAGAGACCACTCTTGATTAAGAGAATAAGATGATCTTCATCACATGTAAAAGATTTATGGATGTGCATAAAAAACACAATTTTATCGTTTCTGTTCACACAAGTGCACGATAGTGAGGCCAAGTGCACGATAGTGAGGCCGGCTGAACAGATAGTTTGTATCCCCAACGTTGCTGATGTGGGGGCCATGCTGGCGACCCGGCAGAGCCGGCTAGTTTTAAAATATAATCTTAAGTCAGCCATGTAGCCTAATTTTAGCATTGACGGAGATTTTTTTCTCTTGAGGGTAAGAAATGACTGATATCATTTTTTGTTTTAGAGACCAACAAACGATGGATCTAAAGGTTTACAAGTAACTGCCTAACAACAAAATTCTTATTAAATATTAGTTATTAATAGAAAAGGGGTAATGAGAGGAGGGTACAGGGCGATTTATTTCACGCAAATTTCATCAGCTCGATATCCGTATTCATGTCCGCTTACTTTGCCTTATTTTGAGTAAAATAGTGAAAATTGTTCGTGATTTTAGGTTGTGATAGTCTATCACCTTTTTGGTACCTTCCTTTTAACTTCAGAATTAACTGGCTCCACCTTAATTCATTTGTGGTAGAATCGTTGCTGTGTTGGTCAAAGCTATTTTTGGTACAGCAGGACGGAATATTTTACTCGAAAAATTTTTTAAAATGTAAATTAGGCTAATTACAGTTATCGCACATTTGGTCAACATTCTTTGCTTATTATGATGATATGGCACTAGATCAGTAGTTTTGCAACTTCAGAATTTGAGACTGAGGCAACAACGCCATTCGTTCTAATTCCCTAAAAACTCGTCACTGGTAGCTTTTAACTTTTAGCAAAAATTTTGGTATTCCTTTGATTGTTCATGGAAAACAGTCGTAAAATGATGTCTTGATGAGATTTTTTATCTGTGTTTTGTAGCTTTATAAAAGTAGTTTATTTTATTGGTCTAGAATTGATATATATATGAATCTTTACAACACAAACAGAAAAGTATTGGTATAATGACACCGAGTGTTCTACTCTTATGTTTTGTTGCTGGCTGCTGGGTTTAAAGATAAGTAGGAGCTTGATAGCTTTCAAAACGGATACAAAATAATTGCAAAATTATAAATATAAAATTGCTGCTTCTAATTTATTCTGAATAATAAACATAATGGCGTTACGGTTCCACTTGTAGGCTACAACATTTATTCCGAATCTTAACTCTTTCGCTCCCGCGATCATTGATTGATGATCTCGTGTTTTCAGTGTTTCTCTCAAATTTTGTTAAATTGAGTTACAAAATTAGTTTACTAAAAAATCGATTTGTGACTTTATTTTTCATCCGATTTTCATACAATTTTCAAAAGATCACGCTTATTTACTCACGCATCGGAAGATGTATAATTTGTGTCCTAATTCTTGGATTTTTATACCCAAAACGGTTAAAATGACCAACAACCCAGTTGCAGACGACAAAATCGGCCAAATTCTCAGCACGTGCCAACTACACTAAAATCAAATTGATATTACATCTTTACTACAATACCAAACCCTTCATCATTAACACAGTCTGAAAACTACTCTTTTGGGACATCATTTGACAAAATTTCAAGCGATAATAATAAATTTTACGTTTTTGAATTTCCAAATTTTTTAGGGGTCTCAAAACCCCCCCAAACAAATTTGAATGGTAAGTAGATAAAAGTAAATTTAGTGCGTAAAAAATATCATATGTTGCTAAATACTGATATCATTTGAAAGCTTAGGAAATTTGCTTTCCAGCAATATATAACTTTAAATAGTCTAGACTAAGTGGTATATGATATTTACTGATCAAAAACGAGTACTGCACATCATGTCAGTTCAAAACCCCCCAAAATTTTTTGACTTACCTTCACTAACCTGTAAAGCGTCACTTATGTAGAAGCAGGTGCATTCCAAAACGTCACATTTTTTTTGGAGAAAATCAACTTTTTTGTAAAATTTATTTTTAATTGCTTTTTGTGATTTTTTACTGACTATTTATATTATGAATTGCTAAATATATAGTAAATAGTAATTTAAGACAATAATATCTCATTTTTACTTACACTTATGTAGAGTGCCAATCACGAAAACAAGGAACAACACACAAAGCAACTTCACAGTCCTTGCACCAATATGAACTGCCTTTTCTTTTATTATTTTTTCTGCACTGAGCACAATTTCTAATTGGTTTTTCTCTGTTTTTTGATGGCGGACAGTAATCAGGAAAGTGCCTGCCAAGAAGTCTTGATGGTTTTGCATGTATCCGTGCAGGTCTTCCTCCAGATGTACTTGGTACCGGCATATCTGGTGCATTTGATGCGATAATGTTCTCCCCAAGTGTAGTTATAAACTCTAGTCTTTTCTTTTTTCCTCCCATTTTTGCATAAGTGATAAAGGAATTCAGCACTGCAATATCTAGCGTATGTCTAAACATTTTCTTGTAAAATTTCCTCATCCTGCTTCTTGTAGTTGAAAAATGCGCCAATAAGTTGTCCGATAGGTCGACACCTCCCATATGACTATTGTAGTCAGCAACTGCTTTTGGCTTCATTGTTATTACTCTAGACACATCACAGCTCCCCAATGATTCTGAACTGTCATTATCAGAGTCATCAATTTCACTAACACTATCAGTTTCACTCAAATCATTCAAAACAGAAATCATTTCTTCATCATTTAGCTTTCGTTTTTTGGCACACTCATTTTGGATAAGGGTTCACAAAAATTGATGTACTGTATTCCTCACCAGCTTTGTTATAACTGCCTCCACTAATCAGTAACACGTGTTTTTAGCATCTTATGCGAGTCAAATAGTTGCAAAGTGTCGCTAATAACATAATTTATAAATGCAAGCGACCAGTCCCGTAGCACTCCAACTTTGGGCCCCCCCCCCAAAGTGAGCGCAAGAGCCCCTGCGCACAGGTCATATCACTTTAGAGGTGTAAAATTGAAAAGCTGCATTAAGAAAATACACCACAATTTGTACATAAGTAAACAGGCTAATGTCAGAATAAAGCATGCCGATACCGAAGGTGCAAGTCATAAAAAATTCGGCACCGATGCCAGAGTTCAGTAGGACATTTATGCAGACACTGCGAAACGAAAGCAATGACACTGAAAAACATGAAAAAGTTATAAAAACACAGTATCATTTAAATAGTCTGGAGCGAACCTTTTTGTTCGCAAATGCTGTTATGACATTGTCATAATCAAGAGATCGGGCGCAGTCATTTTCGATTGACAACATGGCTAATGAAGATAGTCTACTGTCTGTCATAAACGTTCTATTAAAAGTTTTGATCAGTTTCAATTTGCTGAAGCTTCTTTCAGCGCTGGCAACAGTCACGGGGCAAGTTAGTAAGATTCGAAGTGCGATGTACACATTCGGATACAATTCAAATAAATGAGTCTTTAGAAGATAGTTCAGAAAGTCTTGAGCCGTATTGAGATTGCGATTTTTTTGTAAAATTAAAACAAACCGCTGTAGCTCAGCGCTCATTTCATCAGAATCAATGTCACCGAACTTTTTTTGGAACTCTTTACAGCAAGTAAGAAGAGCATTTTCTTGTTGCACAAGCAAAAGTTTGTCTCGTGTGTACAAAAACGAAAAGGCGGAAGAAACCTCACGTAACAAATTAAAGCGCTCCTTTATTGACATAATAGCCTGGTCTACTAATGGATAGAAAAAGTTGCTTTTAAATTTCAGTTCAGGAGTAGCTCGTTGTTCCTCTTCACCTTGGTAATCAAACAATCTACTTTTCTTTCCACTTCTTGACGGAGGAAAAGAAGGATCAATATCCAATTCCTGTGCTATTTCAACAGCAGATGTTGCGGCACTGTCATAACCCGTTGTGCGATAGTTTTGCAAAAACTTTTCAGTTGCCTGGATTTCCGTTTCCATTGTATGAAGGGAGACTCCATACGATTGAAGAATCTTGCTTGCTTTATTGACTTGGAATAGGATATCATACCAAATAAACACCGACAAAAGAAAACTCCATTTTGATAAATGAGCTATCAACGATTTTGTTTCTGAGGCAGCTCTTCCATCTTTTCTTTCTATGGAAATGGCTTCCAAGTCTTTCAGTACCAGCAACACCTCTTTTAAATTGTATCGAAGAGGTTTGATGCATTTAATTCTGCTTTCCCAACGAGTATCAGATTGTGACTTTATGGACAGCTCCACATGTTTCTTCAAAATTTCCCAACGCTGAGCAGAGGAAGAAAACAGCACATACAACCTTGTAAGTACTCCAAAAAATGTCAATGCTTCCGTCGATGAATTAGCACTGTCAACAACAACTAAGTTAAGGGTATGGTTTGCACAGGGCACGCAAACAGCTTTGGGATTGATGTCTAGCATTCTTGCTTGGACCCCAGAATGTTTTCCTTTCATGTTAGCACCATTATCATATGACTGACCTCGACAATCAGACAATTCGAGTTGCAGTTCGGTCGCTTTTTCTAAGAAAGCGTCCAACAAGCCTTTCCCAGTACTGTCACTTATTCTCAAGTAGCCAAAAAATGTTTCTTTAACAACAGCAGCTTCTTCATTACATAGTACATAACGGAGAATGACAGACATTTGTTCATGATGTGACATATCTGGAGTGCAGTCCAAAATTATAGAAAAATATTTTGCCAATTTCAATTGCTGTAAATTTTCTTTTTCAACTTCTGTCGCTAGCAATTCAATTAGTTCATTTTGTATGGTAGGACTCAAATAGTGATCTTTAGTGTTTTTATTCTTGATTCTGTCTTGAAGCTCTTTTAGGATCGGATCTCTTCTTGCCAAAAGCTCAAATATACCCAGAAAATTTCCATTGTGAGGAGATCCTAAGACTTCTTCAGATCCTCTAAAAGCAAGATTCCTTTCCGATAGAAACAAGGCAATGTCGATAAGTCTCTCTAAAACATTTCTCCAAAAACGTCTTTCATTCAAAAAAATATTCATCTCGCGTTTGTCGATAGTGGATGAATTTCTTATCCCTTCAGCTAGCAACATCCATTGACTGCAGCATTCTTGGTGGGAAATGCCGTTTTCATGGTCTTTCAGTTTTTTCGAAAAACCCTCTCATGTATTCATACCACTACAAAAGGGGCTTAGTGTTTTTCCAAATAGCTTACAACAAAAGCAAAGAACTTGATCTGATTCCCCAGAATAAACTAGCCACGACCGTGAAACACTTTCACCATTAGGTAGCACACGTTTATAATGGTTGGAGGAAAAACGTCGCCTTGGAGTCGTGTTATTATATGGAAAATTCATTATTAGTTGATGTGGTCCACGCTTTACTATATCACATCGTTGAGCATCAGAAATACTTTCAGGCCATTTACATGGGTCATCAGGGATAGGGGTAAATTGAGATTCAGTTATTTTTGATATTGAAGGTTGCGTATTGGCAGGTAAATCACAACTTACATTTTCTGGAAATTCACAATCACTTTGATGCTGATCGTGATAGTCTTCTTTTTCTTATACACTATAGTTTTCTTCATCCCTCTCGGTACTAGTGCCAGGTCTACTCTGCTCAGTAATCTTGAAAAAATCTGTCATCTTGGGCAATTTCGCTACAGCATCTCGAGCAGTGGCTGCTTCTTTTCTCTTTTGAGCACCACTTTTTGAACGTTTCATTCTATACAATGTCAATAAAATACTTTATCTGCACTCTGCAGTGTATATATATTGTCCCGGTATTTATAGCCAAACAGAATTCCAGACCATTCTATGATTGTTGCGTAACAACGGCATTGTTACGTCAATCGAATATTCAAGATTCTACCAGAAAATCAATCGAAATATTCTAGATTTTGCGAGATAAAATGACGCAGCATTCACTTATGATGTCACAAGCCAATTTCTTCCTACAGTTTAAATCGGTTGTAAACAAGTCTGCTGAACTGAAAATAGTCACGTAGCCAAAAAGCAATTTCAGACTAACTTGGGCCCCCAAAGTTGGCCTGGGCCCCCCCCCAATTGGGGGTTTGGGGGGCGGCTGCTACGTCTCTGCAAGCGACATATGTTGCTTGAAGCAGACGCAAATAATGATTAAGTTTGCAAAACAACATATGTCGTAGCTGTCATTTGAGGTGAAACATTTAAAAACGCCAAATGTCGTTGCTGACGCTCTACATGCTAAATTATCATTTTTACAAAAACTACATCCTATAAAAAGATAAAATAAATTGCAAATGTTTCACCACTAAAGTCGTCATTTTATTATCAAGTTTCCAAGGAAACAAGAAGCGAAATACAAGTTTAAAAGCTAGCAGAAGTTTGGCTTTCATAAATCAAAGTTTGCTGTATCCCCCTTGTTTCTCAAGAAATGGGAAGGATGTAAACAAGCGGCTGTTTCATTGTCAGTGACAGCATATTCTATTTAAACTTGATATTTTCTGAATCTTGAAGAAATTCCCTGTTCAAAAGTACATAATGTTACATGGTTTAGGCTAACTTCTAGCAGATAATAACTGATCGTATTTTTGGTACTGAATTTAACTACCAAAATTTGGTACCGGTCGGTACCGATCAAAAAAAGGTCATTTGTCTCAGAAAATTGCAAACTGTAGAAAACCTAGGCTTTTAGGTAAGTTTTGATTGATGTACCTTGAAAGCTTATTTCCTTAGCATCATTTTGCGACCATTTCTAAAAAAATTGGTTGAAAATTAAATCTGTAGTGATCTTTGAGATGAGGGTACTACTTTAATTTCGAAGACAACTCAGCCCCAGTTGGGGGGGTTAATTTGCATAAAATTTGCATATTCAAAAAAAATTTTTTTTTTTCTTATTTGAAATCCTCAAGAAATGTAGATTTCAACGATATTTCACACTTAATGTAGAAGTAGCCAGCTGAGTAATGATGTACAAACAAACTTGAGGTACATAATTACGATTAATTATGATTGATTATGACAGTTTTTCGCGCTGCCACCTTATGGACATTTTTTTCGCTTTTCACGCGGGAGCAAAAGAGTTAATTTGATGTTTTGTCTTAAATGCCAATTTTTTGCTATTTTAGAACAAAACGAAACTGTTATCAGCACAACTAACCTCACAAACCAACAATTCAATTATTAACCGCAACTTATCGACCATTCAAGAGTCACCTTTTGAACACGCTCTTCTGGAAAGCTCTTTTAGTGATGAAGATCCTAATATATGCATCAGATTCAGAAGATGTAAGTCAGCCAGAAATTACTACCATTACACTATTGTGTTAAAATGCTCCAACCGAGGAAAGCCAAATCTCTTTGACGACTCCGGTTATGCATATACATTGCACAGAGTTTCGCACTGTAGCAAGACATGGAAATGTGCGGTGCGCAACAGCAAAATTATAAGTCGTGAAGTGGTGCGACAAAAAAGTTCGAAATTGGTCCCAAATTTAAAGAAACATGCTCATTCCCCCAAATTTGGAGCTAAGGAAGCTGCTGTAATTGCGAAAAGAACAAAGCTGAAAGTGTGCAAAAAGCCGTTTTTCTCTGCTACGCGAATCTTTTGCAAAGCTCTGCTAGAAGAAATTTCCCACACTGCTCCTTGTGAAGCCTTGCCACCAATAGATTAGATGACACGCAATATCAGTTATTTTTGACAAAATCATTGTCCTCAGGAGCCAAAACGACAAGAAAAAGACTTTGATCTAGACCAGGGATGGCGAACCTTTTCAATCGAATGGGTCACACATGAGATCTTGGTATGAAAAAAAAACAAAAGTAAGCCACACATTTAGCAATTGTTATGAGGGGGTTATAGATTTAACGGCTGTGGGTTATAGATTCAACAATTTTGCGGCTGAATCTTTAAAAAAAAGAAACAAGTCTTTACTTTAATCTCGGCCGAGTTTTGCGGCACAATCTCTAAAAGAAAAAAATTTTCAAGTGATATTGTCGTCAGACTGCTGCCGTGATATCGAATCTACAAATGGGCCACTACAATACTAGTGGCTGGTCACATCGTGACTCGCTGGTCAGTGGTTCGCCATCCCTGATCTAGACTACAAGCATTGGCGTCAGATTTTTTGCGTGAAGATATATCACTTGGTGGTGAACGTCATATTTTATTTGCGATAACAAACCAATTGAGAATGTCGGATTCCGCAAAAACTTAGTTTGTGGACGGAGCTTTTAAATTAGTGGGCAAGCGCTCCGTCAAATTGTTTTCAAATCATGCGTTTGTGCGTAAAAGTGGCGAGGCAATACAACTACCCATCTTGTTTTGTCTTGTCACCAGAAGCCAAAAATTAGACTTCGTGGCAATTTTGGAAGCTATAACTACTAGCTTCTCCTCAGACAGTAAATTGGAGAGAGTAATCCTCGATTTTGAAACTGCATTGTGGAGAGCTTTTAAAGTCGTTTTTCCTCAATCAAAATTCACTGGCTGCAGTTTCTATTTCTCGCAATCACTTTTTGGGCATGTGCAAATGCTGGGTTTACAAATCAGCTATCAGAATGACATCACCAACAGGAAGTACATCAGAAAATTGATGGCATTGTATTACATTCTTGATGCTCACATCAAGCCGATATTTAAGGGCTTGACCATGCTTGCAATCTGTAAGCCCTTAAAAAATCTGATTGCATACATATAAACAGTACATCAAACGACCTTTGTTGTATAGCCTACATAAATGAAACGTTTTTGGAATGCTGATTCGAACCAACAACGACGTTGAAGGCTGTCTCAATAAACTAAACAAAAAGTCTGTAATTGATCACCATTTTATCTTTTAGTTACTGCACTACGTAATGAGGCATTTCAGGTACCAATTAACATTGAACTGTTAGAAACAGGAATGCGGAAGCGGTTAATTTTCAACCGCTTTCGCTTCCACATCTATCGCTTCCGCTTTCACTAACAAAAAACGACAAAACAACCGTTAACAATTTTTTAAACTTTTGTGGCTCTGTAGCCTGCCTTCTCCTACACTTCATCATTTTGAGGGGACAAGAACCTTCATTTATTGCTATCACTTTACCTACTTCGCTTGAGCTTGTTGTTCCGAACTACTCTGTGTTTCTTTTACTTAGATATTAGAACTCATGTTGAATGTAGAACAGTGGTTTTCAACCTTTTTGTCATCGCGGAACCCCTAATGTACTTTCGCGTTTGTCACGGAAAACCCACTAACAAAAATTTAGAGATCACGAATTGCTTGCGAGAAAATCAAGTATTTCGTTACTACAATTCAAAAAATGATTAAACACTTCAACAAATAGACAGTTATTACAAGTTCCTTTGCTACTTACAACCACTTTTACAAGAGTTAACTTAATGCTTCTCAGATCTAAACCGTATGACCACATATTACAGCTCTCGAAAATAACCTGTCGTCACAACAGCAAATTACACCGTATAGAGCTGATTTACTCTCTCTATCCTTAGCTGACTCTGACTTTGAGTTAACCTTAACTCTAATCATCATTACGGACTTTCTGTCCTTTCCCTAAACACCTATTGACCCTATTCTTTTTGAATAGTGAAGTGCGAAATTTCGGTCGCATATACAATATACAAAGCAAGCAAAATTGAATTATACCAATCAACAACTGCCTTAACGTGGTGTTGCGGTCCCCAACCCCGTTTGGGTTGGGTTAAAATGGCTGTTGGCCTTCCCGAGATTCCCAGTTACCCTGGGCACTCCCCTCACACAAACCGTTTTTTCGCCGTGCTGCCCCTGAACGTCTGCAGAAGGGTAGCAAGCAGCCTCTTTAAAATTGGTTTGTCTTCTCTCTTCTCCTGCCTTTCTCTTGCCCGTCTTCTCATTCTTCTCCTTCTCCTGATGAGTGGTAATGTTCATCCTAACCCTTTGTCCTGTATTTCCTGTTCAGTGTGCGCTGGAAATATGACCAGGCGGGGTAGATAGTGAAATGCTGCACATGCTCTAATGGGGTTCATTTAAAGTGTTCACTACTTTCCTTTTCTAGATTCAGAACTCTTGGCAGCTCTCACTCCTGGAGATACCCTCCCTGCTGCGTCTCTGCTTTATTTGGAGATCCCACACCTACCAGCACTGTGACTTCCTACTTGAACTCCTCTTGCTGGTGTATCTCCACGGCTCAATCTGGCCCATTTGGACCCCTTCGGCAAATTTAGCATTCATACCCCACCCTCGCCTTCAAATCTCTTATTCTTTTCCGCCCACTTTGTATCTTCTACCTCTGCATCCTCACCACTGCCTGATGCTCCTGGCTGTTTCTCTTTACCTCCTACTTCTTCTTCCCTTCCCTGACTCCCTCAGGGTTCTTCAATGGAATGCTGGGGGTCTCCAAGCCAGTAGCACTTAACTGCTACACTTTATTTTGTCGCATTTCATTGACCATGTTTGTATCCAGGAATTTAACTTTAACTTATCTTCCTGTTTCTGGATCCCTGGATTCTCTACTTTGCGTTCTGATCACAGCGGCTCCCGGTCTGGTATTTTTTCTGCTAATGTCACAGACGCTAGCGGCGGCGTCATCATTTTCGTCAGGCAGGGCTCATCCTCCTCGAAGCTTTCTACCTCCTCTCTTTCTTCATTTGACCCCTACTCTGATTAGGTAAAGGTCAGCATTTCATTAAACGCCTCCTCCTCGCTCTCATTTCTTAATGTTTATGCTCCCCTTATTCCCTCTTTGAAGGATAGCAGAACCAATTTCTTTTCTCCCTCCATCCTTGCTTCCTCCACAAATCTCTTTATACTGGGGGACTTCAATTACCATGACCCATTCTGGGACTCAAAAAGTACTTCAAACCCCTGTGGGGAAAAAGCATTCCATTGGGTAATCTCCTCTGACCTCCTTCCCTTCAATGAACCTGATATACCTACTCGTTTTCGTCGCTTTTCTGGCAGTCGCTCTTCTCCTGACACCTTCTTTGCTTTTTTCTCTCTCGCCCTATCTTGGTCTAGGGAGGTGCTTCAGAACCTGGGATCTGATTTCCTACCGTACCAACTCTACTAACCTTCCCTCTTTCGCCCCAACGAACGTCGGACAGTCCTTTATTTGAACCCCCGTCTTTGTCCTTTATTAAACTTAGAATTGTCCTTTATTTCTAGAGCTGAAAAAAATTTACTGCAAGGGCAGAAAAAATGTGCAAAAGTACAGTCCAATCGCGGTTGTGTAGCACAACCCATGGAAAACCGGGTATTGACCTTTTTTTTTTTTGGAGGCCACCATGTCCGCGAGCAGTATTTTTACGTGGTGGCCTCCAAAAAAAAAAAAAAGGTCAAAACCTGATTACCCACCCGGACAAGAACAGAGGGTCTCCAATTGAGGATTATCCTTTAACTCTTTTGCTCCCGCGTGAAAAGCGAAAAAAATGTCCATAAGGTGGCAGCGCGAAAAACTGTCATAATCAATCATAATTAATCGTAATTATGTACCTCAAGTTTGTTTGTACATCATTACTCAGCTGGCTACTTCTACATTAAGTGTGAAATATCGTTGAAATCTACATTTCTTGAGGATTTCAAATAAAAAAAAAAAAAAACATTTTTTTTGAATATGCAAATTTTATGCAAATTAACCCCCCCAACTGGGGCTGAGTTGTCTTCGAAATTAAAGTAGTACCCTCATCTCAAAGATCACTACAGATTTAATTTTCAACCAATTTTTTTAGAAATGGTCGCAAAATGATGCTAAGGAAATAAGCTTTCAAGGTACATCAATCAAAACTTACCTAAAAGCCTAGGTTTTCTACAGTTTGCAATTTTCTGAGACAAATGACCTTTTTTTTGACCGGTACCGACCGGTATCAAATTTTGGTAGTTAAATTCAGTACCAAAAATACGATCAGTTATTATCTGCTAGAAGTTAGCCTAAACCATGTAACATTATGTACTTTTGAACAGGGAATTTCTTCAAGATTCAGAAAATATCAAGTTTAAATAGAATATGCTGTCACTGACAATGAAACAGCCGCTTGTTTACATCCTTCCCATTTCTTGAGAAACAAGGGGGATACAGCAAACTTTGATTTATGAAAGCCAAACTTCTGCTAGCTTTTAAACTTGTATTTCGCTTCTTGTTTCCTTGGAAATTGGATACAAAATGACGATTTTAGTGGTGAAACATTTGCAATTTATTTTATCTTTTTATAGGATGTAGTTTTTGTAAGAATTATGATTTAGTGAAGGTAAGTCAAAAAATTTTGGGGGGTTTTGAACTGACAAGATGTACAGTACTCGTTTTTGATCAGTAAATATCATATACCACTTAGTCTAAACTATTTAAAGTTATATATTGCTGGAAAGCAAATTTCCTAAGCTTTCAAATGATATCAGTATTTAGCAACATATGATATTTTTTACGCACTAAATTTACTTTTATCTACTTACCATTCAAATTTGTTTGGGGGGGTTTTGAGACCCCTAAAAAATTTGGAAATTTAAAAACGTAAAATTTATTATTATTGCTTGAAATTTTGTCAAATGATGCCCCAAAAGAGTAGTTTTCAGACTGTGTTAATGATAAAGGGTTTGGTGTTGTAGTAAAGATGTAATATCAATTTGATTTTAGTGTAGTTGGCACGTGCTGAGAATTTGGCCGATTTTGTCGTCTGCAACTGGGTTGTTGGTCATTTTAACGCTTTTTGGGTATAAAAATCCAAGAATTAGGACACAAATTGTACATCTTCCGATGCGTGAGTAAATAAGCGTGATCTTTTGAAAATTGTATGAAAATCGGATGAAAAATAAAGTCACAAATCGATTTTTTAGTAAACTAATTTTGTAACTCAATTTAACAAAATTTGAGAGAAACACTGAAAACACAGATCATCAATCGATGATCGCGGGAGCGAAAGAGTTAAAATACAGGACGGTTGGCAACTCTAGTCACAGTGTCCTTTTTTGAAATTTGTCAAAGTTGGCAACCCTACCCTTCCTTGACTTTTCATAAAGCTTGTTGGGATGACTTTATTTTTTGCTTTGACTCTGACGGTCCTTCTCCAAATAAAATAACAAAGTAACAATGCCGTAACTGAAGAAAAAAACAAACATGATAAGGTAATGAAAACACCTTGGCAAGTGAAAATTAAAACGTATTAACACGTTGGCTGCCACGCTCATTTTTTTCTTGAAAAATCGACTTTTCTCAGGTGCCAAAGATTTTTTTTTGTTCCGACTAGTGCAAACAACAATGCTTACTTCATTAATGCATATGCTAAGTAGTGTGATGATTTTTTTAGTTAGAAGAAGCGTGTTCACCGGTGATACATTGGCACTCTGGTTATGCGATATTAAGCAAGTGCCAATGTATCACCGGTGATCATTAACAAAATATATAATATTCAATCTTTTTTAGAGTTTATTTTACAGTTATATCTTATTTTGCATTAATAATCGTGTACATCAGTGGTTCTCAAACTGTGCGTCGCGACGGCCCGGTGCGTCGTTTCAATTTTCCAAGGGCGTCGCAGGATAATTTGGTTTTGTGTCATTAAATGTAGGTTTTATTGCGTCAAAAGAACTCTGATCGTAGATTCCATTTTTACTTTCTTCCGACATTCATAATCAATTATATTTTTACAATAGTGTTTTTAATACCCTGCTGTGATTGTTAACTTGTGATTCATGAATAAAATTGCAGAAGTTTAACTTAAATGACGAAAAATATATAAAGAATAAAGCATTCAGTTGTATGTTGGACGAAAACAGGAAAGATAAATTACAAACTTAGAAGAGCGTAATTTTGCGATTGAAGATGACAGACCAATCCAAAATCTCGGGAGCGTAAGAACACTTATTTGTGTGGATTATGGGTCACATTTATTTTGTAGTACGGCAAACTAAATCTTAGGATGCTGTTTGGTGCGTCGCAAAGTCTCGTAAACTTTTTTAAATGCGTCGCATCGAAAAAAGTTTGAGAACCACTGGTGTACATGATGAATGCAGCTGCAGCTGTGGCAATGATAGATGATGAAGATGATTCTAACAGCGATATCAGCATTAGTGAGAGTGATGAGTATGAGCCATCAACATCTGATTATAGCAGCAAAGATACTGATGAAAGCGATTCTGATGATGATTCTAACGATCAGCAGCCCTCATCTTCATCTACACAATGGATATGTCCAGCCGATGGTACTACCTTCAAACAATTTCCTAATCCTCCAATCAAATCATCCCACCTTGCACCACTTCAAAACAAGACCCCATTTGAATATTTTAGCTTGTTTGTCAGTGAGGATATATTTGAGCTAATTATGAAAGAAACCAATCGAAATGCCCATCATTTTCTTTCATCCCACCGTGTGAGCAGAAAGAGTAGATTTTCTAAATGGAAAGATACAAACAAAGATGAAATAAAGCAGTTTCTTGGATTGGTTATGTTCATGGGACTTGTGAAATATCCAAGCATCAGTTGTTACTGGAGCAAAAAGCCAATATACACAAGTGATTTTTGCTCTAAAGTAATGTCTAGAAACAGATTTCAACTGTTGTTGAGATTTGTTCATTTTGCTGATAATGAATCGCTTCAAGATAGTGAAGATCCCAAACTTCACAAAGTTAAAATGCTGGTTCAAATGTTGGTTCAAAACTTTAAAACTTTTCAAGATCCCGGTGAAGATATTGTAATTGATGAAACTATGATCCCATACCGTGGAAGATTGAGTTTTAAGCAATACATTCCTGGAAAAGCTCATGAATATGGGGTCAAGCTCTTCAAGTTGACCGATCCTTCTGGATACACTTACAATGTGGAAATTTATCAAGGAAAGTCAAATAACCTTGCATTTGATGGTGTATCAAAGTCGGCTGGCATCTGCTTGCGTTTAGCAGCAGATTACTTTGACAAAGGAAGAACCCTAACTGTGGACAATTTTTACACTTCCGTTGAACTTGCTGAAAAATGTTTGGGCAAAAAGACACACCTGCAAGGAACACTGAGAAAAGGTCGAAAAGGATTGCCTCCTTTGAAAGAGAACCTAAAGAAAGGAGAGTGCATTTCAAAAGAAAAGGATGGAGTAGTAGTTGGGATGTGGAAAGATAAAAGACCAGTGACTTTTTTGTCAACATGTGATGTCGGGAAACTTGTTTCCACTTTCAAGAAAAATCGCAATGGACAAGATATTGTGAAAGCTGATATCATATTGAAGTGCAACAGGTGTAAGCAAGGTATTGATCTTTCGGATCAATTGGCTAGCTACTTTTCCCCTCCTAGGAAAACAATTCGATGGTTTCACAAAGTTGCCTTTGAGTTGCTCCTAAATACTGCAGTGGTGAATGCCTATTTGCTCTACAATGAGTGCCTATTTACCGTGCTTCACCGGTTATCAGAATAGTGAAGCTGTTTACCCAGCATGTCGTAAGAGGCGACTATTGGGTACCTACCAATTACAGTCTAACTGTTAATGGTGGGGTTGCCAGCTTAATTGCTTGGTTGGACCACTCATGTCAAAAAACTGAGGTTGGGGGTAAGCAAGGGCATGCTCCCTGTAGAAGAATTTTGCTCCAGTAAATCCCCATGACCAGAAAAAATATACAAATGGCCCCCAGTCCCCGGCAGCTCTTAAATGGGCAGGGGGTGCGAAGAATCTCCGGGTTTAAATCTGAATGTTATGGGATAAGATTTGGAACATTAAATGTGGAAAGTCTTTGTGGAAGGAAAACGGAAGTGTGTGAAGAACTGAGGAAGAGAAAAGTTGATGTGTGTTGCATCCAGGAAGTAAGATGGAAAGGCCAAGGAGCTCGTTTTGTGGGTGCTTCGGGACGAAGGTATAAAATGTGGTGGTCAGGAAATGATGCAGGATTTGGAGGGGTTGGAATTTTGGTGAAAGAGGAAATATCTGGAAACGTTGTGGAAGTTAGAAGAAAAAGTGACAGAGTAATCGTGATTGTGCTAACTCTAGGTAGGGAGGTGATGCGCGTAATATGTGCGTATGGGCCACAAAGTGGAAGACCAGATGCAGAGAAAGTTCGTTTTTATGATGAAATGGAGAGTGAGTGGGACTTGGGAAGTTGTAGTGAAATCATTGTTTCTTTGGGGGATTTCAATGGACATGTGGGGAAATGTGCTGAGGGTTTTGAAGGTGTTCACGGGGGGAATGGTGTTGGGAAAAGAAATGCAGAAGGAAGAAGATTGCTGGAGTTTTGTGATGAAAGAGAGCTGTGCATGGCAAATACTTGGTTTAAAAAGACAGACAAAAGGAAAATTACTTATAGTGGCGGTGGGTGTGAAACAGAAATTGATTTTGTGCTTGTGGGGGAAAAATATAGAAAGTATATAAGGGATGTAAAAGTGATTCCATGGGAACTTCAGCACAGGCTGGTGGTCGTAGATCTAGATAAAAAGGTTCTAAAAAAGGGTGTGAGAAAGGAACGAATCATAAGAAGAAAGATTTGCAAGTTGAATGAAAACCGAACAAGAGTGAGATTTGAAAAAAGAGTAAAAGAACTAGTGAATGCAGATGCACCTGATTTGTGGAAAACTTTTAAGGATGGTGTTCTAAAGGCTTGTGACGAAGTGTGTGGAAAGAAGAAGTCTAGGAGAGATCAAGGAGACATGTGGTGGTGGAATAAAGAGGTCAAGGATACCATTGCAAGAAAGAAGGCGGCATTTAAAGAGCTGTGCAGGTTCCCATCAAAAGAAAATAAGAATCAATACAAACGTATAAGAAATCAAACAAGGAAAATTGTTGCTAGAGCTATGAGAAAGGAAGCTAATCAGGAGCTGAATAATTTATATCATAATTCTAATAGTGTTTTCTACTTCCTTAGAAGAATGAAAAAGGAAGGGAAGGATGTGGAAGGAGGAAGGTGCTTGAGAGGAGGAGACGGACGATTGGGTTTTATTGAAGAAGACCGGGCAAAAATTTGGAAGGAACATGTGGAAAAGATCATGAATGAAGAGAACGAATGGGACCACATGGTGGAAACTGATGTAGTAGAAGGACCAGTGGAAAAAGTGGCTCGTAATGAAATTGTGGAGGCAATGCAAAGGATGAAATCAGGAAAGGCAACCGGACCATCTGAAGTAAGTGTGGAGATGATAGTTGCAAGTGGTGAAATCGGGATTAAAGTGATGATGGAACTGTGCCAGCGTGTATTGGATGGTAGAGGAATGCCTGATGAGTGGAAAACAAGTGTGATTGTACCTATCTTTAAAGGAAAGGGTGATGTGATGAGCTGCGGATCATACAGAGGAGTGAAACTGCTAGAACATGCCATGAAAATCGTTGAAAGAGTGCTAGAGAGGCGAATACGAACACTAGTCAATTTGAATGAAATGCAGTTTGGATTTATGCCAGGAAAAGGAACAGTGGATGCGATATTTATTGTGAGGAGAATGCAGGAGGAATATCAAAAGAAGGACAAGAAGTTGTATATGTGTTTTGTTGACATGGAAAAAGCTTTTGATAGAGTGCCAAGAAAAGTGATGGAATGGGCCATGAGAAAGAAGGGTCTATCAGAAGTAATAGTTCGGGCAGTTATGAGCCTGTATGATGGTGCAAAGACAAGAGTGAGAGTGGGATCTGCATATTCAGAGGAATTCGAAGTAAATGTTAGTGTACATCAAGGATCTGTGCTGTCGCCACTATTGTTTGCAATAGTGGTGGACGTTGTTACCGAAAATGCAAAAAGGGGTGTGGTTAACGAGTTACTATATGCAGATGACCTTGTTATCATGAGTGAAGACATGGAAGACTTGAAGGAAAGGTTTTGGAATTGGAAGAATGCACTGGAAAGTAAAGGTTTAAAGGTTAACACCAGAAAAACAAAAATGATGGTAAGCGGGTCAGAAGGCGAACTATACAAAAGCAAGATAGATCCATGTGGAGTTTGTGGGAGGAGAGTCATGGCCAACTCAGTGTTGTGCACAAAATGTGAAAACTGGGTTCATGGCAAATGTGCAAAAATAAAGAGAGTTACCGCTAGGTTGGCAATGCATTTTGTTTGCTTGAAATGTAAAGGAATAATGGAAGGGACGATGGACTCAATCGAGAAGTTGTGCGATGAAGTGGAGACAGTGAATGGATTTTGTTATTTGGGAGACAGACTAAATGCTAGTGGTGGTTGTGAAGCGGCAGTCACAGCAAGAGTAAGAATCGGTTGGGTAAGATTCAGGAAATGTGGAGAATTGTTGCTTGGAAATAGGTTTCCTCTGAAGATGAAAGGTAAAGTTTATTGTTGTTGCGTAAGATCAGCAATACTGTATGGAAGTGAGACATGGTGTCTAAAAGAAAATGAAAAAGCAATTTTAAGGAGAACGGAGAGAGCTATGGTGAGAGCCATGTGCGGTCAAAAAATTGTAGACAGAAAGACGACTGAAGAACAGATGGATATGTTAGGGTTGAAGGAAACGATAGACCGGTTAGCAACAGCAAATGGAGTTAGATGGTATGGACATGTACTGAGGAGGGATGACGATAGTGTTTTGAGGGTTGCTCTGAATCTTGAAGTGACTGGCAAGAGAAAGCGAGGACGACCGAAGAAGACCTGGAAGAAGCAAGTGGAAGAGGAGACAGAGAAAGTTGGTTTGAAGAAGGAGGATGCTCTGAGACGAGATAAGTGGAGGGACGGAGTGCGAGAAATTGCAGAAGGAATGGGGTAAATCCGGCCATCTCTGCTAAAGGGAAAACACCGGATAAAAACTGAATAACTACTACTACTACTGAGGAAGCAGTAAGAAGAATGCAAGTTGCTGAATTTCGTGAAAACATCATCATGAGCTTGACGCAGAAAAGAATAGACGACCAAGGAGAGGAGCCATCTGAAGGAACAAAGCACATGCTAATTGAAACAGATGAGCGAACAAGTGATAACAGAAAGAAGAGAGGACGTTGCACCGCTTGCTACTCCGCTATTGCAGCAAAAGAAGGCCCAAGTATTGCACGGAAAAAAGCTAAGCTTGTGTCTACTAGATGCTCACAATGTGCAAGCAAGGCATATTTTTGCTTGGAACATTTCCAAACTCACCACCCCAACTGAATTACCCATCGGAACTAGTAAACTTGTTAAACTCTTTTAGTGTTTCCACAGTTTTGTGCTTTTAAATTGGCTGTTTTTTCGTTAATAAAAGGCAGTGGCTATTTCGCCGTCGACGGAAATTTGCCCTTGGAATCTATTTTGCCGTGATCATTCACGTGTGTTTATATAGCCAAATTTGCTATTATCGCACCAGTGACTCGGTGATTTAGTGGATAGAGTGCTGGTCTTGAGATACCATGGTATCAGGTTCGAATCTCATCTGGCCAGGGCTTTAAAAGAAAGGCAGTGTACACTGAAGGGGCAGGCTCGGTATGTAAATGTACAGGGCAGTGTACACTGCAAGGGAGTGTACAGGGTGGGGGATAGAGACCTGGGAGTGCAAAGTTTTTAAATTGGTTTTTAAAATTGACCAATCAGAGACGACCAAAAGTCACATGTTTAGTACGTCATTAAGATTGACCAATCACAAATAACTCACGGCAAAATAGTCTCTGAGGGTAAATTGCAGTCGACGGCAAAATAGCCACTGCCTTAATAAAATGCCTGAGTATTGTGATAATAATTTCCTACCTTTGATTAAATTTTTAAGCTTATTTAAGGTAGAATTACTAAACCCAGTTAGATTTTAAATGAATAGTTATTCACCAGGTGCCACAGTGAAAAGAAAGAGTATTGACGCAGTGCCAATATGGTTTGTTTCAAAAAAAATGAAACCTGAAAAATGTATCATCGGTGATACACTGGCACCAGAGAAAAAAGCCCTAATGATCACCGGTGATGCACGAGGCAGCCAACGTGTTAATAAAAAGGCAGTGGCTATTTTGCCGTCGACTGCAATTTACCCTCAGAGACTATTTTGCCGTGAGTTGTTTGTGATTGGTCAATCTTAATGACGTACTAAACATGTGACTTTTGGTCGTCTCTGATTGGTCAATTTTAAAAACCAATTAAAAAAATTTTGCACTCCCAGGTCTCTATCCCCCCACCCTGCACACTCCCTTGCAGTGTACACTGCCCCGTACATTTACATATCGGGCCTGCCCCTTCAGTGTACACCGCCTTTCTTTTAAAGCCCTGGCCAGATGAGATTCAAACCCAATACCATGGTATCTCAAGACCAGCGCTCTATCCACTAAACCACCGAGTCACTGGTGCGATAATAGCAAATTTGGCTATATAAACACACGTGAATGATCACGGCAAAATAGATTCCAAGGGAAAATTTCCGTCGACGGCGAAATAGCCACTGCCTAATAAAAAAGCATTGGCCAGTTGCAGCTATTATCAAACAAACAGCACTCATAAGTCAAAGCTAAAAAGTATATACTACTAAACTGCAGCTTTTCTAGCAAAAAAAACAGATTGGCAAGTCAACGTGATGGCGTAGTAGTTAGAGCATCTGCTTTGCAGTTGGTAGACTTGGGGTTCAATCCCCTTGTCAAATCGTACCTAAAGACTTTAAAAAATGGTACCGGGTATCTACAGCTTCCCTGCTTGGTGCTCAGCATTTAGGGGAGGTTGTGGAGAACAAGTCGGCAAGTTTGCTTGTTGTGTGCTTGGGCAAGGCGCTTAACAGGACGCCCCACCTTTATGTGGAAGACAGTTGACCCAGAAATAGCAACTCCAAAGTGAGTGCAGACTTACCATCCAAAACATAGCGATGCATGGCTTTCTCATGAATGGAGGATAAATATGGCAAATAAAAAAATTAACTGAAAAATGTGTATACCATACTTAAGAGAATCAAAACCATTTACTAACACCACACCCTTTTTATCAAACAAACTGTCCTCATATTAAAGTCAAAGCTAAAAACTAAAAAAGTCGACAAAAAAGAATTATGCAATTGCAGCTTTTCCAGCTAAAACAGCCTGATGAGTCTAAACTATAAGTGTACATAAATATATAAAAGCACCGCTCTTGTAAGTCAAAACTAAAAATGATGACAAAAATGCAGCTTTTTCAGCAAAAGCACCTTCGCAAGTCAAAAAAACTATATGTGTACATAAAAAAAGCATAGCCCTCATAAGTCAAAACTGAAAAATGTAAACAAAAAGTATTAAGAAATTGCAGCTTTTCCAGCAAAAAGACTTAGGTAAGTCGAAACAAAATTAAGTGTGTAAAATACATTCCATAGCAAAAAAATAAAAGTGTAGTACCAGTACATAAAGAAAGGTGTTTAAAATATTATGCAAGTGATTTAATTGTACTTAAATTCAAATAATTTGATGTTATAGTTTAAGAACATCAGCTGTTCCTCTGTTTGTGGAAGCAATTGATTTCTGTGTGGTGTGAAAATGTTTCCACCAGTACTAAAAAGCCTTTCACTTTCTATTGAAGATGGTGGAGCACATAAGAATTTATTGGCGAGACCACTTAATAAAGGATAAGAAACCAGATGCTGTTGCCACCATTCCAGAGATTTTTGTTATTGGAAATCAATGGTTCCAAAATATACTTCTGAAATTCGGATTCAATAAGAGACTCGTTTGAATTTGAGGCACAGTGGTCATTGGGGGGTAGTTATAAATAGGCATAGTACAGGCATAGTAGGCATAATACAGGTATAGTAGGCATGATACAGGTATAGTAGGAGAGGTGTGCGATCGAAAACTAGTCGCACCAATGTGACAAAGCCTTCTTTCCTTTCAAAAAAAATTAATTTTTACTTTTATAAAATATAGAAGTTGCTACTTGCTAATTAGCATTTTCAAGCCGATCTCCTATTAAGAGGGATCCGATTAGGGCTGGCACTATAGATGTTTTATAGCTAGATCTAGATATTTTTTGTAAGGTGTAGAGGTATAATTGGGAAACTAGATGATGGCTAGAAAGTCTAGATATTTTTTTAACGTACTAGATATTATCTAGAGGGAAATCTTTAAGTCGAGTAATGTCGTAAAGAATAGTGAAGGAGGGAGATTAACTTGTTTTCCTTTACTTTTTTGTTCTAGGTTATGCAATATTGTTAGGCTAATGTTGTATTAGTGAGTTTATCTAATATTTTTCAAACATAATGTTGGGCTGAAAACACAGAACAGAGAAATTTTGGGCTGAAGTGGAAGATTTCAAAAATGCTTCTGGAGAGAATCCATTTTTAGATCTCATGTCCTAAGCAAGGATTGATACTACCTCATTCAAATGCAGATGTGGAAGTTTGGAGATGAGAGCGATGTGACATGAGTGCTTGACAGTCTTCATAGACGCATTTTCCGCCCGAAGCGAGGGAGATGACCTTTTTTTTTGGAAAACATCATGTCCACGTGCAGTTATTACTTTTTATTTTGCAACACAGTGTTGCAAAGATCCCTAAACATCTGTTTCCTAAGTCCCGCAAGCAGCCATTTTCATTTTATTGCTTGGTGAAATACTTAAGCATGTATTGTAAAGTTCAAATTTTGTCCTTTACGTTTAGTAGTAGGCAGACTCCAACAACTAAAAATCATCGCCACATCGTACTATGCCTACTATGTCTGTACCATGCCTGTACTATGCCTGTACTATGCCTACTATGCCTGTACTATGCCCACTATGCCTGTACTATGCCCACTATGCCTGTACTATGCCTACTATGCCTGTACTATGCCTGTACCATGCCTACTATGCCTGGACTATGCCTACTATGTCTGTACTATGCCTGTACTGTGCCTACTATGCCTGTACTATGCCTACTATGCCTATTTATAAGTACCAGTCATTGGGCACTTTTTGCATTTCAGCAGAGCTTTGGTCAAAGTCAAATTGATCTAAATCATTGCTATTGTTTGATAAGGTACTTGTATCATTAACAATGGCCACGCCTTCTTCTGTTTGTGTGTTACTGCCACTAGTTGATGTCACATTTTCGTCTTTTAGGGTTTCATAAGTCTGAAGCACAAGATGTTGCAAATGTTCATGTGTGTATACTCCAACTGAACTGGACCAAATTGTATTCCTGAAAAATCGCTCCTTGTACAGTGGATCCAAAAATGTTGCCAAAATTATGTCACGGTTGTCACAGTATTTGCCACACCTTTAATAATTGCAGCTTGCAATTTAGACAAAGTGATACCAATGCCATGTGCAGCAATTGGATTTTTCTGGACTTTTGTAATAAAAGCCTCCGAGAAAGTGATTTGTGGTATGATTTCAGAAATCAAGGATTGCCTTCTGCTCAGTGATACTGTGATTTCACGAAACTTTCTTAAAACTAAAACTAATTTGCTCAAAAAGTTCCATTTGTTTCCATTCAAGGATGGGAGGTGTTGAGCATCAGATTCACATGAGACGATTGCCTTTTTTTGTTCAACCATTTGTTGCAACATTAAAAATGTGCTGTTCCATCAAGTGGTAACATCCTGGACTAATGAATGCTGAAGAATTTTGTGTTGTTCCTGAAGTTCATTAAATTTCGCACAGGCCAAGAATGAATGACTGAAATGGGATACAATGCTTGTACATTGAGCTATAGCATCACTGATAATTCTTTGCTCATGCAAGGAATCTTTAATTACCAACTGAAGTGTGTGTAAAAAACAAGGTAAACTTTGACAACCAGCAATGTGTATGCCTTTGGTAATATTTGTAGCATTGTCAGAAACAATAATGTGAACTTTGTGCTTTGCAATATTATAATCACTCAGCACACCTTGCAACAAGGTGAATATGTTTGCAACAGTATGTGATTCATCAAACCGTACAACTCTGAGAACTACATTGCTAGATGTAAAGTTTTCATCCAAGCAGTGCCCAGTAGCACTCAAGAATCAATGATTATTTACATTTGTCCATATATCAGTAGTGATAGTGTATGCATTGTCGACAAGAGTTTGCACTTCGCATAGCACAGACTTATGAATTGTTGGAATCATTTTTTCCTTGAAGAATTTTTTGCTGGGCAGTTCATAGTTTGGCTTTAGACATTTCATAAGCTTGTTGAACCCTCCATCTTGAACTATGGAAAATGGCTGACAATCAAAAATTATCATTTCAGCTACTGAATTGTGGATTGAAATTGCCTGTGAACTGTTGATGTCCCAAATCTTTTTCAATGATAGGGTTTCTTCTAAAGTAAGTTGAGTAGACCTGGTGTCTTCTGGGCTATTAGAGCAACTACTGCCAGCTTTTGACGTCTTAGAAGATTTTATCATTGTTATGTCAGCTCCTTTTCGTTCTAACCATGATTTTTTCGCTGCTTCTTTTATGGCTTTTATTTCCTTTTCCAATTCATCTTAGTGTTTGCATTGTAAATGCTTTCTTAAATTGCTGGTGTTACATGTTTTCTCATCACTCCCTCCTCTCGAAAATTCATTGCTACATAAATTGCAGATAACTTTTTTGGCATTAGTAGCTTTAACATTCAAAAATTTCTGTACAATGCTTTTATTAGAAGTCATTTTTATTAACCACTGCCTCTGAAGCTAAAAGCGAAGCTCAAATTTTCACAATAGTTTTAATATGTGTATTTATGTAAACACAATATTAAGTGCTGCATGATGTTTGGGCTCTTTAATCTTCGATCCTTCTGGTGCCTTGATGAACTGAAGTGATACTATCTGAATAAGTCTGGATGTGAATTTTAACTTTACTTTCTCCTCTCCTGGTGATCAATGGCCCAACAATAATTAAGCAATTCTTTTATTTATCAAAGATTTGAAATATAAACACTTGTTTCATGGGACATAAGAACAATTCGAGGGAAGCGTCAAGCGTGAGATTGTCATTATGGTGTTAAATTTGGGTTGTCTTACTTCTACAGATACAAAGAATCATATTACTATTTCTATATCTACACATTCGTACAGAGCAGCATTCAATAAACATGCGGTACTTAATGCTTTATTAAATCTGATGTGTACTGCCGCATGGCTTTGTAACCAATGCTTTCTTTAATCTGCCACAGTAGAACTCGGGACTGTTATTTATAATGATCTTGGGGTAATTTCTCAAAATAGGAGAAAGTGGCATGAATAATTTGTTTTTTGAATACAAACTGGTAGTAGTCATAGGAGAAAGCAGTATCCATAACTTGTTTTCCAGTTACAATTCGATCTTGGTCATAATACAGGGTGTCCCAAAAGTCTTGGGCACATTTTGACGTTGAGAATGTCAAAAACTATTAAGGAAATAGCAATGCATCTGATATATTCTGAAAGCTTGCAGTCTCAAGTTTTTTACAGAATGTTCAATGTGAACACTGTTAGTCATATGCCACACAGCAAGCCGATAGTCAAATTCCTGCTAAAATGTGTTCCAGCATTGTGTTGTCTATGGTTGCAATTTGCAACAACTTCCATTATTTGGCCTTGAGATCAGCTACATCTTTTGGAAGGAGGAGGCACATAGACCAGTGCTTTCACAAAACCCACAAAAAGAAGTTGCAGGATGTGACATCTGGAGACCTAGAATATCAGGGCCAGAGAACGCAATCATCAAGTGTCGCTGAATCAGATTTTGAAAGTTCAAGGACACAAAACGCTTATTCTGGTTGAGTGAAAGCCATTGGTGGATTTAGGTTATTTTAGTTATTTAAGCTACATGAAAATTAATGAAAAAATTATCAGCATGACAAAAAAACTCAATGAATTTAGCATTAAAATGAAAACAGTTTCATTCAACTACCATTCATAGATCGCAGGAAATAAGGACTTGAAATGTGTCAAAGATTTTTGGGACATCCTGTAAATAAACTAGAAGTGATATCGACCCCCTTCCGTTGTGTTAAGTTGTTTTTCATTAGAACTGTGGACTCACCAAAATGGTTCATAGCATTACGGCCACATAAACACATAAATGTCAATTAGATGTTTAGATCTATGTCACTTATAAATGAATTGTAAACTGGCCTTATTCGCTTGCTCATGATATAGGATTTTCTCCTTTCTATGATGTTGTTTGTCAGTTCACATAACCTGTCCTGTTTTTTTTTATATTTATACTATGAAAAAATAAAACAAAAAAATTTTATTTTTTTTTGTGCTTAAAAAGTATTGGTAGGTATCGGCTATATTTAACTGATACTGATACTACTAGCCAATACCATAAAAATAGGCCGATACTACCGATACTGATACTTAAGTATCAGTACAACTCTAGTATGGAGTGCAGAAAACTTTCATGCTCATGGTGCGATGACTGTGGTAGAGTGGTTTTCCCAAGACATGTGCAGCTAGTCAAAACCAGCAAGTGTTGACATTGTGTCTCAGCTGTGAACTGATTACTTTTTGTTAATATTTGCTTAGTGTTGCTTTTTGTTTAAATACTCAATTTTTTGACAATAATCTCACCATATACAAAAGTAAACTTTTTGTTGTGAGATTGTTTACAAAATGGAAACAGAAAAACTACAATGTATGTAATTTCAGTTATTCTAGTAAGGGTTAGAAACTTAATTGCTCAAAATTAAAGAAGAGAATCAAAACCTTTATAAGTAGGCTACCTCTCAGTCCATCTTCATTCACCTCAACAGTAGAATGTAAATAACGTTAATTTTTTGTCACCTGAGGTATATTTTCTGTCAGCTGAAAATTTTTGAAATGTGGAGCAAAATTGAACAAAACTTTTCTATGATGAGTCACTTGTGACGAAATTACTGGCAAGGGTTCTGACTGAGCAGTTATTTTGGCGATTGGTCTTGATAAGCAGACTGTTTCTCTGTTTTGTGACAGTATATATGTTATACAAAATTGGTGTTCTGTTTTAAACATGGTGCATAAAGTATTTTTATAAGACTTGGAAAGGCAAAACAAGTTTTTCAGATTTTAGAGGCTTATTTTGGACTAGTTAAATTAGCCTAATTATTTTTGAAAGAACATAATAAGGCATTGGCTATTTTGCCATCAATGATATTTAAGCCATGGAAGCTATATTTAAGCCATAGAATTGAATTGCTACTTTGCAGATGTTGCGGAAGAAGAAGAAAACAAACTGGTAAGAAACCCTTTTTTGCTTCATCTTGACATCTCCGAGATATCAGATGATCTCCAGGATGAACTGTTAGATATGAGAAATGATTCATCTGCTCGTGAACTGTTTTTGGAGAAGTCTCTCTCTCAGTTTTGGGTTTCTATGCAATTGTCGTATCCAAAAATCAGCAGGGCTGCATTGAAGATTGTTGTCCCCTTTGTCTCCACTTATTTATGTGAACGTGGATTTTCCATGCTTGTCCAAATAAAAACAAAAGCAAGAAACAAACTTGATGTGCAAGATCACATGAGATTAGCGCTTTGTCATACACAGCCTAGAATAAAAAAACTATGCGCTGAATTGCAAGCACATCCTTCCCATTAACTTTTGATGACAATAAATCGGTTGACAATTTTCTTTGTTTAATCTTTGTACCGTGTTTCTTTATTTTCTTTTATAAATTTTGTACTGTGTTTTTTTTTATTTCTTTGTTTCAAACATTGATGGGGTCTGCCATTGTTTCAAGGAAGCGAAAGGGGTCCGCCAGGTAAAAAAGTTTGAGAACCACTGTCATAGAGGAAGTAATCCTACTAACTGCTCCACACAGTAAGCCTTTACTGCTAGCAAAAATGTTGTTTGTACTTAATAATAGCTGTTTATATTTTCTTACTTATAGACTTAAATGTAGCAGTAAATATTAAACTTCAAAATGTCCAACCAAGGCAAGATTTAAAGTTGAGGCCTCATTGGTGTCACAATGTATTTTTATAAAAATGTAAAAATAGTTTCTCAACAGCAGTGTGGGCTGTAATAAAACTGGAGAGCTAAAAATACTGGCCTGAAACAACTACAGAAAATTTAAAAACTTTTTCTCCTGCTTTGAGCTGGAGATACATGCTGTCCAGGACTGATAAATATTCCTTGTGCAAAGCAGTTGTGCGAGCAGTAATAAAAAGTTGATGGTTTTTTGGCATAGTTACTTCCTTTTCTTAATCCAAAGGTGTGGTACTAAATACGATAAAATGAAAAACAATTTTGGAGGAGTATTGTAACCTAGTTTTTGTTTCCCTCATTCTAATCCCTCGTGATTTTTTTGAGATTAGTTAATAAGGAAATACAATTAAAGTAGAGTTTGGGGAAAGCTACGCTAAAATAAGAGACAATAGTTGGCTCTTTATTGCACTCTCAGATTGCATCCCTATCCCATAATCTCTTTGGTTTTTCAACATTTGGAAGTTGATTTTGGCATATCATAACTGCATGAGTCAGTGCAGGCGTGGATAGAAAAAACATCCGAGGCACTTTTATGTTTTTTGATGCATCTGAGGTTAAAAACCCAAACTTTGCAATTAAGCATTTAAGTGATGCAAGTAAGCTGATTCAAAAGTTAGGTGCACTTTGTCTTCAGCAAATAGCCAAAATTTGTGGGAGCTCCCGAGGTGTAGAACGCTGTCACATGATATTCTCTGCACTGATACCTGTGCACTGTGTAGTTGTGTAGTAGATTACTCTTAACAAAACAGTTGTTTTTAGGAGTAAATAATACAAATTGATAACAATGCAGCCCTATCTACCAAGAAACAACATGAATATTGAATGGCAACAGTTTTTCAACGAACATATGAATAGAATGGGGAACACAATACAAATGCAGTTGCAGCAACAGTATTTGATTCAAAAACGTGATTTTGAGTCCATGTTTAGTTCTTGGTCGCAATTTGTATATCAGAATCTACAGGCGCATCAGCAAGCTATTGTGAACTACCTTGGGAAATTGGACAGCATGTTACAAATGCAAGAAGCAATTTTTGTGGAACGATTTAACAATCTGCACACCTTGACAAATCATCAAAAACAAGTTACAGACAGCTTATTACAAGGCATGCAAGATCAAATGAATTCAATGGGAATTAATACCAGTACAGCCACTGGTACAAATTTTCGAGGAAAAGAAAATTTTTTGTCCTTGCCGGCAAACAATAGCATCCATACTCAGGTAGGTTATTAGGTCTGGCTAAGGGCAAGTGTTATTCAATATGAAATCTGTTTTTTAGTTGATTACATTGATAAAAGAAGCATTACAAGGTAACATATGCTCCTCTAACCCCAAAATTTATTTTTACTACACAGCTGATTCTGTACGTTTTTAAAGATGTCAACGGGGATCTAATATTTGGAAGTACGTTGTAGATACTGTGTATTCTTTTTTTACAAAAAAACCGCTTGTTTTATGCTTGAACATTTCTTGCTACTGGAGAGTAGACTGCTTTTGATAAACTAAAGCCACTCCATGGCTCCATTGCATAGTTTTATCTAAATGACAGAAAAACAAAAGAAACTGTATGAAATATAATACCCGGTATTGTACTTTGGGTAAAATCACATATTAAGTCACAGAAAACGTTGGAATTAAATGATATTATCGTTAGGTGCAAGCTTATTGCATGATTCTTGTTTCCAGATTTTTTTGGCAAAAGGGCGACTTATTCAGTTACGTAGCGTTGTTATATCAGTGCGCATGTTCTTGTACAACAGCAGGTACACTTTGCTCAAGTTTTTTGATGCATCTGTGATCAAAATCACTTAACTTTATACGATTGAAGAAGTAATCACATTTTGTATGGAAAATAAGCTAGATTTTGTCAGCAGTATGGCACAATGCATTGAGTATGAGACTTGTGTTCTAACGACTGCAAGTTGAGTGCTCAGAGCGTTATGAAAAACATGGCATGACCAAGGTTTCATTACGCTTTAATAGCGTAAAAATTCTTTGTTTTTCTATTTAATTTATGCGCGGAGCGTTTTTGCCTTAAAGCTTGTGTTTTGACTTCAAACTGCACCTTGCTTTGACTGCAATCAAGGCTATGGTCTCAGCAAACTTTTTGCTGGTGTCGTTTTTTTAAAACTTGCCGACACCGACACCTTTTTCTTATAATTATTCAATTTTTTTTATCTATTCAACATTTCATCACTGCCAAATGAATTAAAGTGTTACCGGTATGTAGTTCATTGGTGTCAGCACCAAGTAGTTAGCTTATAACCAGTGATGGGATTCAGGGGGTTTGCACGGGTTCGTGCAAACCCGTTCTTCGATTGTCGTGATAATCAGCGAACCCGTTCTTGTTTTTTGTTATAGACCTTAGACGACCGCAGCAACTGGGCTTTCTAAAATGAGGGAACCTGTTGTTACTGAGTTTGATACCAAAGAGAACCTACTCTTAAAATTTTTAATTCCATCACTGCTTATAACTACTAGTGCTAGTGCTGCTGCCGGCATCGACACCCTCTTAAAATGCTGACACCAACACTACAGCCTTGACTACAACGACAGATACTTTAGTTTCTTCTGGCTTAAAGACCATAAGTTCATGTTGCAGTATCAAGTTTTCTATTCCTTGTGAGTTTTAGGTGAATAACTTTTGATTGATTTTTAAAGTTCTTACGAGGAAACATATTTGCCTCATACCAACTTGCCAAAAACTTAGAGAAAACACTAGTTTATTGTTACATCTTTTTATTTCAGGGAGACGTGGTTCCGTGTCTAGACTTTAAAAGTGATCCCAATGATAAGAGCGAAGTGGAAGGCATTGACGATTTTCAAAATGAGTTTGACTCATCTCAAAACTCGTTTAAGCTTACTGTAGGCATTAGCAACAGTAGCAGTCTTCTGCCTCTTCCATATACCTCTGAACATAGTATGTCTTCGAGAGCAAGCAAGGCATCTTTGTCAACATCCACTGTAAGCATTGAAACTGGTTTGTCTCAAAGCTATAAAAGTTCAGTATCTCAGACTGGCGAAAAAATTGACTTTACATCACAGCAGAGCTTAAAAAAATCTGTGCGCGATGCCACTAAAGGCGCATCACAACTCAGCTTGTGTAGCTCTGATAAAGAACCACATTCAGTTGTGTCTAGCGAAAATTCAGTTCTATCTGTCCCTGTACAAACTAAAGTTGAACCGAGTGAAAAAGCAGAAGCAAAGACTAATTCAAAAGATAGCTCTTCTCCTGCTAAGGGAAAACAGAAAAAATCAGATGATTCAAAGCAAAGTAAAAAGTTTGTGCTTTTGACTAGAATTTTGAACCAGGAAAAAATGCATGTGAACGTTCTTTATTTGCGAGCTCAGCAGGAGAAGAACTTGTTTGCAGATGTTAATGACTTGCTGACTTTTATCAACGAAGGTGATCGATTCACTGTTGTAGATTGCTGGGTTAAATGTAAAGTGAAGTAGTTTAAACTTTAGGCAGTTAAATCTGCGCTTTTTCTTTTGTGTTGACGTGAAAATTCGCTTATTTTATTATTTTTACTTTTGCAATCCAAGCATTTTTAATTTAATCCCAAGAAACCATCTTTCCAAAATTGAAGTCTTTTGTGCATCTTCATTGGTATTTACTTTTAGAGTTATCTGATGAGCTTGATGGCGAAACAGGAAGTAGCAGCAATAAAATTGTTACGATAGTAATCTGTGTTGATGCGATGTTAAAAATCAAAACTGCAGTCTATCAATGATGGATGGAAATTATTTGCTTGTTATCACTTCATCTTGAAATACCGCCTTTTTAGATCTTGCACTATTTTTTTTATTTTTGTGGTGTGAGTGATTACATGGAGTGGACCTGTTCATCATGTAATAAAAAGAATTTTTTTAATTTTCATGACTCGCAACTTCTTTCTACGATGATTGTACTGTGTTGTAATTGTTTTGTTAAAGAGATTTAATTTTGATTTAATCACTGCTTTTCTTAACTTTATTTTTGTGTTTAGATCCTTTTGTTCTTACCTGGTTGCCTGCTTGGTTTACTATTTGGTTTGCCTGGTCTTTCAATCACTTATGGTTTGTTTTTAACGATTTACTTTTCTGCACGATTTTAATTTTCGGTCATGTTTTTGCAGCAACTTTTTCCTCAAAAAAATTCTGTTTTACAATCTGTTTCTGCGGTCAAGTGATCAACAAAATTCTGTTGTCCTCAAATTCCACGCCAATAACCTCATCTTTTTTGTTCATCAGACTCGTTGTGATTGACGGGGGAAGCGCGCCGAGTTGTGCACTGCCTACAACTGTGTCTCCTGTATATGCTATTCAGGCCCTAGAAGCTCGATTATTACTACTCTTATATTGACCTAAACTGTTTCTGGGATATTGAGTCACAAGTAATCCACTGGCAATTTTTGATCTTTACGTGTTTAATGAAGTAGTTTGCAGAATACCACTGGCTAGTATTTGAATAGTATCATAGCCTCAATTCTGAATTTTTTGTTTTTTGTACTAAGCATACGTTGTGGTGCATTAAAACGTATGGTACTTGGAGTTGCGAAACGGGTGCATTGTGGCAAGATTTGCATGCTAGGTACCAACATTTGTTTTATGGAGCTAAAAGTTTTTTAAAGCATAGAATTCTCAAAGTTTGGGAAGTACATTCATTGTAATTTATTGCAACAAATCTTTCGCGCTTCCCGGCTAAATATTTTTGTGCATAAGGCAGTGTTTCCCAAACTTTTTTGTCTGTTGGCACAGTAAAAACTAAACAAATTTGACGGCACATCAGCCACATGAATCTTTATCGCGAGTAGCATTACAGTGACAGCGAGAAAGATGATGACATTTTTTCTTTTTTTTGGAGATCACTTTTTTGGGCAACATAACACGATATCCGATGTTATCAACCATTACTTCATGGCGGCATTTACCCAATTTTGCCTAAAAATTTGTGTAAATATTAAGTATTTAAAACAAAACTGCCGCACTAAGTTTGGGAAACACTGGTATAGGGTATGTATTTTTAGTTAGCGCTGGAAAACTTGCGGAAGCAGAAACATGTCTTCTTAACTTGTTTTTGTTACAGTACTTCGTGTTTGCAGACGTTATTGTTCAACAGTGCGTAGTATTTTTTCTTATATTGTATCGCTATTGGGCTTGGCATGACTGCTAATTACAATGAATAAAAGTAATTCAAGTTTTCGAGGAGGATAAATGATATTCTTGTTGCAGGGTTATTTGAAGCAGCTATGAAGAGGTATTTTGATGCTGATTTTAATTAGGAAGATAATTCTGTGGGAAAGTATATCATGCATTATCTGGTGGGCTAACAGTTTTCCACGCAGAGGTGCTTGAGAACTACCGAGTTAAGATCAAAATAGCTTGTCGGTAACGTCGAGCGGTGCCATGTTGTTACCCGACCCCTTCCGAGGAATGGGGGCATGGCGGGAGACCATGTTGCCCCAGAAGCCGGGCAACTCCTCAGGGCCTGGACTTCAGATCGTAAAGAGACAGAGAGTCGCCAAAGAGTCCGTAGCTGGACAGTGCAGAATGAGATGAGAGGTGTCCGCACGCGCTGCAGGAAGGATTCTCGATTTTGCCAATCCTAAAGAGATAAGAGCCTAAAAGAAGGCTGTGTCCGTTGCAGCGTAGACAAGAGAACACAGCGAGCATGACGAGGGAGCACATGTTCCTCGGTGGAAACTGAGGGAACCTGTATGTCAATGAATTTAGATGAGACAGTACGCCTTCAGTCCGAGAAAAGACAAGAGTGGACACGAGAGAGACTACAAGGGATTGCAGAGGGCGCCAGTAGCGATCCCTGTCTGGCCAGCTCATCAGCCGCGTCGTTCCCCGGGAGAAACGAGTGTCCGGGGACCCATTGTAGCCTAATAGTACAGGAGAAGAGAGAAGGCAGTTCCTGTCAAATCTGCCAGAGAGATTGAGGTAAAAGGAATGATGGAAGAGATGATAGGATGGTGAGGACAGAGCAAGAATCAGATAGTAGGAGAAGAGAAATAGTAGACTTGTTGGTGTTGCCGAGACCAACCAAGAGCTTGCTGAATGGTGCAGGCTTCAGTAGAGAAACTGGAGCATACTGGGCCTGCTTAAAAGAAAGGAGTGGCCTCGATGCCACAGAGAGAGCAGTTGGCAAGTACGCCAGAGCCGCCTTTGACAAAAGCGAAAGGAACAGAGACGTCTGTCCAGAGCACCAGATCGTGAGGCGGGAGAGAGTCAAGGTGAGCGAAAGTTGCACCTTGGCGAAAGGGAGGGAAATCAGAGCGAGAGCATGGAGAGAAATTGATGGACTCTACAGTGAAGGAACACAGATTCCAAGGAGGAAAGGGAGGGCAAGCTAAAAGAGCCTCCCTAGAAGAGGTAGAAGGAAGCATGAGTGGGTGAGTGGACGCAAAAGCTCTCCAGGACGATCTGCAGAGTCTTGGTTTCACTCCTAGTCTGGCCAAACCTGAAATGAAAAAAAGGTTAGGAGACGAAGAGCCCGCTCATCAATGAAAGAGTGAAATGAGTCAGGGTAATTCACAGGGAAGGCAAAGAGGCCTCGGAGGGAAGAAGCGGGATAGGGGAAGACGAGAGGCAACCGGTGATGGCGCGACTGGCCGCTCGGTGGAGGCATTCCAATTTGGTGAAATTGGCAGCGCCTAGGAAAGGAAACCGTTTCGGTGAAGCATACGAGTATGTGAGAAGAGGTCGAGGAAAAGCTTTAAACAGAACAGAGAGGGACTCCTAGAGGGCCCCCATGAGGAAGCAGAGGTACAGCGCAAGGCCTTGATACGAGGGAGAAACTTAGCCTTCAGCGAAGATGCATGCTTAGAAAAGGAAAGAGTGCGGTCGAAGGTGACCTCAAGAAAAGTAGGAGTTGGATTCAAACGGAGGCGGAAGTTGAGTAGGAGGAGGTTAAGCTGGAGGTTAGCTTGGTGGGGATCCACTGAAAAGAAGGAGGCCTTACAATTTCTGGGATTGAGAGGAAGACATCAGTGCTCAGACCAGCGCTTCAATCGAATCAGAGCTCCTTGTGTGGCCTCCACCGCAGTGGGGATCTAGGGGGAGGAGGACCAAATGGCCAGATCGTCAGCGCAAAGAGAACAGCTGACGGAAGAAGGCAGAGAAGCCGGAAGATCATTGATGAAGAGGGAGAAAAGTACAGGGCCAAGAACAGATCCTTGCGGAACACCTCGACGGACTCGAAAGGAACGACTTTTGTGATTTTGAAAAAACACACAAGTGCGCCTATCAAAAAGAAAAGATCGAGTCCAACGAGCAAAACAAGGAGGGAGGCCAGCCGAAATGAGTTTATGGAAAAGGGTGGGATGTTAGTCAGAGTCGAAAGCCTTCGAGAAATCGATAGTACAGAGGATCGTTCGAGAGCCCGGCCTGGGTTTGTCAAACCCATCCGAAATGGACTGAGAAAGATACAGAATTTGATCTAGTGTAGACCATCCAGGACGGAAACCGGCCTGGCGGGGAGAGAGAACGTAATTAGACTCCAGAAAGAAAAGTAGACGGGATAGAATGATGCGTTCAAAAATCTTTGATACGCAGGAGGTGGGAGAGGTAGGCCAGAAGGAAGCAGGAGAGTGGAGGGGCTTTCCCATGTTGTGGATGGGAATAATAGAAGATGTCTTCCAAATGAAAGGAAAGGAATGCGAAGACCAGGAGAGATTGAAGATGGGAAGAAGAAAATCCATACCACAGTGAGGAAGGTGCTTTAGCATGGGATAGGCAACTTTGTCTGGGCCAGTGGCAGTGGACGAGGAGAGGTTGGAGGCAGCTGCAAGAAATTCAGCGAGGGAGAAGGGTGAGCAGAAGGACAAGTGAGACTCTTCTGGGCACGTGGCTCGGCGGAGCTCTGAAAGGTAGCCTCTGGCTCTGCTATGCAGAGCCTTTGGCTTAGAAACGGAAAAGTGGAATCGCAGGTAAGCGGCAAAGACCGAAGTTGGTTCCCTGGGAGAAGAACAGTTGGGAAATTAGGAGAGGAGAAAGACGAGGAAGGAGAGCCAGCAACAGAGCGAAGGAGAGAGTATACAGATTTAGGGTTAGATTTTGGTGAAAGAGAAGAGCAGGTCGTCTGCCATGTCTCAGCCTTGGCCTTGGCGATAACTGACGAGGCGCGTCGAGAGGCGGAGATGTAAGTCTGGCGATCTTCATCACTTCTGTGAGCGGCAGCGAAAGCCTTGCGTCTTTCACTAACGGCTTCTTCCACCTCAGCAGACCACCAGGCTTTAGAAGAGTGTTTGATGCGGCCGAAAGGAATGGAAGATTTGGCCACATTCAGTGCCAGAGAGGTGAAAAGAGCAGCTGCAGAGGAAAGAGAAAGAGACGAGAATTCTTCTGCAGAAGAACAGTGAGAGTCGAAGTATGAGGCAAAGTCATCCCAGAGAGCTTTCTGAAAGTTGAAGGAAGGGGGACGCTGGTTGGGGCAATAGATCGGGGAGAAAGGAACAGATAGAAGAATTGGCAGGGGATCGAAACCCGAATCGAGTCATTAAGGTGGAGGAGGTCAGAAGAAATGACCCAATCGAATACTTCCTCCCCACGGGAGTCGGAAGTAGCTTTTGAGTCCCAGAGGGAGTGATGGCAATTGAAGTCCCCCAGAATAAAGAGATTTCTGGAGAAGGAAGAATGGAGGGAAAAAAGGAATCGGTTCTGCCATCCGTCGGAGAACAGCGAATAGGGGGTGCGTAAACATTAAGAAAAGAGAGCGAGGAGGAGTTGTTTAGTGAGATGTCGACCCCTATTTAATTAGAGTAGAGGTCAAGCAAGGATGGAGAAAAGATAGAAAGTTCAGAAAAGGGAAAGTTCTGCCTAACGAAACTGAGGACGCCGCCGCTAGCGTGCGTGGCATCAGGAGAAAGCATGCCAAACCGGGAGTGGGTGAGATCAGATCGCAGAGCAGAGAATCCAAAAATCTGGAAAGAGGAAGATGACATTAGATTGGATTCCTGGATGCAGATAAGGTCAACAGGGTGGAACAAAAGAAAATGAAGTAGTTCAGTGCTCCTGGCTCGAAGACTTCCAGCATTCCATTGAAGAACCCTGAGAGAGTCAGGGGGAGAAGAGAAAGCAGGAGGCGTAGAAGGGAAGCCAGGAGCAAGGGACGGTATTGAGGGGCACAGGGAGAAGATACAGAATCGGCGGATGGGGGTAAGAGGTTTGGAGACAAGGGTGGGACAAGAGTGCTGCATTGGCAAAGGGGAGGCCAGATTGGACAGTGGAAGTATACAGGCCGGAGGGGGCCGAGGAGGAAGTCACAGAGCTACAGTGAGGTGTAAAAATGGAAGTCACAGTGTTACAGGCAGGGACGCAGCAGGACAGCAGCTCCAGGAATGAGAGCTGCCAAGAGCCCTGAATTTGGAGAGGGAAAGCAGTAAGCACCTTAGACGAACCCATTTGAAGCAAGTACAGCATTGCACTGACTTGCCCCGCCAGGTCACATTTCCAGCGCACAGAGAGCAAGGAAAGATGGTTGCAGGGTTTAGATGAACGTTGCCGCTCATTAAGAGAAGGAGAAGAATGAGGATACGAAGAAGGGTAAGAGAGAGGCAGGAGAAGGGAGAAGACAAGCCACCGATTTTAGAGAAGATGAGTGCTGCTATTATGCGGTTGTTCTGGGTCCTGCACGGCGAAAAATTAGTTGGAGGGGAGTGCCCAGGGTAACTGGGACCCCCGGAAGGGCCAACAACCATTTCAACCCAACCCAAACGGGGTTGGGGACCGCACCACCACGTTGAGACGGCTGTTAATTGGTGCAGATTGTTTAGTCGCTTTCAATCTTGGGCTACAGCCAGGGTTGTCTCGAAGGGGGATCGCCGTCCACTTACTTTTTTTAGAAAACTCTTTTTTTAATTTTTTTATTGTTTTTAAACGACAAGTGTTGAGGGCTACCGTCCACCTACTTTATTATTTACCAATACGCCACTGCTTATTATAATGGATGTTTCAAAAAAAGGTGCTCACAACTTTCCCTCTCCAAATTCAGAGCTCTTGGCAGCTTTCACTCTTGGAGCTTCCCCCCTGCCGTAACACTGTGACTCCTTCGATATGTATACCTTCTTTGTACGATCTAGCCCCCTCTGCCAATGCAGCACTCTTGCCCCACCCTTGTCTCCAAACCTCTTACCCCCATCCGCCGATTCTGTATCTTCTCCCTGTGCCCCTCAATACCGTCCCTTGCTCCTGGCTTCCCTTCTACGCCTCCTGCTTTCTCTTCTCCCCCTGACTCTCTCAGGGTTCTTCAATGGAATGCTGGAAGTCTTCGAGCCAGGAGCACTGAACTACTTCATTTTCTTTTGTTCCACCCTGTCGACCTTATCTGCATCCAGGAATCCAATCTAATGTCATCTTCCTCTTTCCAGATTTTTGGATTCTCTGCTCTGCGATCTGATCTCACCCACTCCCGGTTTGGCATGCTTTCTCCTGATGCCACGCACGCTAGCGGCGGCGTCCTCAGTTTCGTTAGGCAGAACTTCCCTTTTCTGAACTTTCTATCTTTTCTCCATCCTTGCTTGACCTCTACTCTAATTAAATAGGGGTCGACATCTCACTAAACAACTCCTCCTCGCTCTCTTTTCTTAATGTTTACGCACCCCCTATTCGCTGTTCTCCGACGGATGGCAGAACCGATTCCTTTTTTCCCTCCATTCTTCCTCCTCCAGAAATCTCTTTATTCTGGGGGACTTCAATTGCCATCACTCCCTCTGGGACTCAAAAGCTACTTCCGACTCCCGTGGGGAGGAAGTATTCGATTGGGTCATTTCTTCTGACCTCCTCCACCTTAATGACTCGATTCGGGTTTCGATCCCCTGCCAATTCTTCTATCTGTTCCTTTCTCCCCGATCTATTGCCCCAACCAGCGTCCCCCTTCCTTCAACTTTCAGAAAGCTCTCTGGGATGACTTTGCCTCATACTTCGACTCTCACTGTTCTTCTGCAGAAGAATTCTCGTCTCTTTCTCTTTCCTCTGCAGCTGCTCTTTTCACCTCTCTGGCACTGAATGTGGCCAAATCTTCCATTCCTTTCGGCCGCATCAAACACTCTTCTAAAGCCTGCGGTCTGCGATTCCACTTTTCCGTTTCTAAGCCAAAGGCTCTGCATAGCAGAGCCAGAGGCTACCTTTCAGAGCTCCGCCGAGCCACGTGCCCAGAAGAGTCTCACTTGTCCTTCTGCTCACCCTTCTCCCTCGCTGAATTTCTTGCAGCTGCCTCCAACCTCTCCTCGTCCACTGCCACTGGCCCAGACAAAGTTGCCTATCCCATGCTAAAGCACCTTCCTCACTGTGGTATGGATTTTCTTCTTCCCATCTTCAATCTCTCCTGGTCTTCGCATTCCTTTCCTTTCATTTGGAAGACATCTTCTATTATTCCCATCCACAACATGGGAAAGCCCCTCCACTCTCCTGCTTCCTTCTGGCCTACCTCTCCCACCTCCTGCGTATCAAAGATTTTTGAACGCATCATTCTATCCCGTCTACTTTTCTTTCTGGAGTCTAATTACGTTCTCTCTCCCCGCCAGGCCGGTTTCCGTCCTGGATGGTCTACACTAGATCAAATTCTGTATCTTTCTCAGTCCATTCGGATGGGTTTGACAAACCCAGGCCGGGCTCTCGAACGATCCTCTGTACTATCGATTTCTCGAAGGCTTTCGACTCTGACTAACATCCCACCCTTTTCCATAAACTCATTTCGGCTGGCCTCCCTCCTTGTTTTGCTCGTTGGACTCGATCTTTTCTTTTTGATAGGCGCACTTGTGTGTTTTTTTCAAAATCACAAAAGTCGTTCCTTTCGAGTCCGTCGAGGTGTTCCGCAGAGGATCTGTTCTTGGCCCTGTACTTTTCTCCCTCTTCATCAATGATCTTCCGGCTTCTCTGCCTTCTTCCGTCAGCTGTTCTCTTTGCGCTGACGATCTGGCCATTTGGTCCTCCTCCCCCTAGATCCCCACTGCGGTGGAGGCCACACAAGGAGCTCTGATTCGATTGAAGCGCTGGTCTGAGCACTGATGTCTTCCTCTCAATCCCAGAAATTGTAAGGCCTCCTTCTTTTCAGTGGATCCCCACCAAGCTAACCTCCAGCTTAACCTCCTCCTACTCAACTTCCGCCTCCGTTTGAATCCAACTCCTACTTTTCTTGAGGTCACCTTCGACCCGCACTCTTTCCTTTTCTAAGCATGCATCTTCGCTGAAGGCTAAGTTTCTCCCTCGTATCAAGGCCTTGCGCTGTACCTCTGCTTCCTCATGGGGGCCCTCTAGGAGTCCCTCTCTGTTCTGTTTAAAGCTTTTCCTCGACCTCTTCTCACATACCTCGTATGCTTCACCGAAACGGTTTCCTTTCCTAGGCGCTGCCAATTTCACCAAATTGGAATGCCTCCACCGAGCGGCCAGTCGCGCCATCACCGGTTGCCTCTCGTCTTCCCCTATCCCGCTTCTTCCCTCCGAGGCCTCTTTGCCTCCCCTGTGAATTACCCTGACTCATTTCACTCTTTCATTGATGAGCGGGCTCTTCGTCTCCTAACCTTTTTTTCATTTCAGGTTTGGCCAGACTAGGAGTGAAACCAAGACTCTGCAGATCGTCCTGGAGAGCTTTTGCGTCCACTCACCCACTCATGCTTCCTTCTACCTCTTCTAGGGAGGCTCTTTTAGCTTGCCTCCCTTTCCTCCTTGGAATCTGTGTTCCTTCACTGTAGAGTCCATCAATTTCTCTCCATGCTCTCGCTCTGATTTCCCTCCCTTTCGCCAAGGTGCAACTTTCGCTCACCTTGACTCTCTCCCGCCTCACGATCTGGTGCTCTGGACAGACGTCTCTGTTCCTTTCGCTTTTGTCAAAGGCGGCTCTGGCGTACTTGCCAACTGCTCTCTCTGTGGCATCGAGGCCACTCCTTTCTTTTAAGCAGGCCCAGTATGCTCCAGTTTCTCTACTGAAGCCTGCACCATTCAGCAAGCTCTTGGTTGGTCTCGGCAACACCAACAAGTCTACTATTTCTCTTCTCCTACTATCTGATTCTTGCTCTGTCCTCACCATCCTATCATCTCTTCCATCATTCCTTTTACCTCAATCTCTCTGGCAGATTTGACAGGAACTGCCTTCTCTCTTCTCCTGTACTATTAGGCTACAATGGGTCCCCGGACACTCGTTTCTCCCGGGGAACGACGCGGCTGATGAGCTGGCCAGACAGGGATCGCTACTGGCGCCCTCTGCAATCCCTTGTAGTCTCTCTCGTGTCCACTCTTGTCTTTTCTCGGACTGAAGGCGTACTGTCTCATCTAAATTCATTGACATACAGGTTCCCTCAGTTTCCACCGAGGAACATGTGCTCCCTCGTCATGCTCGCTGTGTTCTCTTGTCTACGCTGCAACGGACACAGCCTTCTTTTAGGCTCTTATCTCTTTAGGATTGGCAAAATCGAGAATCCTTCCTGCAGCGCGTGCAGACACCTCTCATCTCATTCTGCACTGTCCAGCTACGGACTCTTTGGCGACTCTCTGTCTCTTTACGATCTGAAGTCCAGGCCCTGAGGAGTTGCCCGGCTTCTGGGGCAACATGGTCTCCCGCCATGCCCCCATTCCTCGGAAGGGGTCGGGTAACCAACAACAACGACGACAGACAACGCACGTCTTGCGTACTGCCAGATAGGTGGCTACAGGCGCACGTAAACACAGTGCTTTTTCGGGTATCAGTGAACAATTGTGCCGTCCGGTACAAAAACACAACGTGAGTGAACGGAAAATTACATGATTTTATGAGGTCAACAGTGAAAGCACATGTGAAAATTTAATTTATTATGTCACATTACTGAAACAATAGAAGCATGAAATTTGCCCACGTTGTGTTTTTGCATGAAACGGCCAAGCAAATTGTGTCGTATATTGGAAAGTCGAAAGACGAGAAATTGTGCATATTGTTAAGAACGGTTATTTCATTTACATTACATAAATATATTGGTGTTATCCGAACTTTTTCATTATCCGGAGAGGTTTCTGCACTATCTAGTCGGGAAAAATTAGGATGGAGTGCAGTTGCGATCATTTCAAAAAGTAGTTCTATTTAGTTGATAGAACTACACTACAGTGTAATCTTGTCAAGATACTTAGGAAAATTTTTATAAATTTTGCGTTGTTGAAGTCTACATCTAAACGCCTTTCAAATTCCTGCTTCGGCCCGAAAACCATTCCCCGAAATGCTGTGCGAATATAGTTAGCATAGCCTACTACCAACTGCTTACTTAGATATAAATTATTCCACCTGCTATTTCAATAAATACAATCAAGCTGACATAAACATGCATACCGCGCACAAAACAAAATACAGTGCAAACCATAATACTAAGCCATTAAACCATCAAAACACTATAAGTAACCAAAGCATCTAGCTCACGCTCTACAGAAAACTTGCCCACTTCGTTTGCCAGTCTGCAGCTTAACTTTTCTTGTGAAGAAAACAAATCGACATTAAACATCGAGGAAAAACTGCTCGAGCGTCGCTTACCAAGTCCAGACTACAAAAGCAGGTTCGCTGCAAGAAAGCTCTCGTCATAAGAGCTATACACATATCGAAAGAAACAATTTCTCACCACTTTAAAAAGCGTACCGAAAGGTGTTTTCACATGTTCACCACATAAAAAAAAAGAATGTTGCAGTTGGAAGGTCTTACTCCTTGCTTTCCCATGACCAAATTAACATTATTCAAATACCTTCTCGCAAGCAATCCCCATAAGCTAAACTTCTATATACAATACAATAACATTATTAACCTGCACTAATTTGATCTAAAATTTTACATAACCAGTGACGTATTCAGAAGTAAATTTTGGGGAACCAGAGCATTTTGCAATTGACAGTCTTTTTTGGAGATCAACATTTTACAACCGAGGATTTTTCCCAATTTGCAGACAGTGACACTATTTCCAGCAATCAGATCTCTTCAGTGTAGTTGATGATCGACAAGAAGCTAAAGGCCTTAAATAAAGCATAGCTTAGACCGCAACACTTGTGAGACCTATACTAAGTCCACTGTAGTGGATGGTCAGTCAGTACTCAGCGAAGCCGTATCATGAAGGATGCCAAGTTGTCAGCTGATACGACAAAAAAATTTGCGTGGGCTAAAGGAGCAAAGCTCTCCCTAAATTATACGACCTTTTTCATTGAAATGCTTGGTAGCCTTGGGCCCCTCACTATCAAGAGTAGCCTGTCCCTCCAAAGAGTCTGCAACAACGACAAATGCTATTTGCCATTGGTGTAGCAAAATCAAAACGTCGTGGACTGATGAACTGCAACACACAGAAATACTTTGTTAGGCTTGTCACCTTATAAATGGTCCATTAAAGACTGCACAACTTGACGTTGCACCAGTGTCTTGTACGGCACAATGACAGCAGTTTCACACCATGCCCTAATCTTTCATTAAGATAGAGTATCGTTACGAGCGACTTGTAGTGGCCAAGACAGACCGACATCTTTCAAACCCCTTATCAGTAAAAAGTTGTAAATGTAATGCACTAAAGTTGTGTAATTGATGTAACTCTGGTCCAACTCCCCTCAATTCCTTCTGGTAGTCGATTACTGCAGATCAGTAAACCTGACATCAGAAACGATATATTTTGTTTTCAGTTTCAAGAACAAATTGAAGGGCTGAACACACAAATAGCTGTAAATATTCGGAAAACATTTGCCACAGCTTAACAAAATTAAATACCAATGTCACCTACCACAGTAATGATCAAAATTGAAAACACAGCACACTTTTAAAATTCACAAAAATAATTTCAAATCTTTCTTGCATATACCGAAAGTCTATTGTTATCCAACAGTAACAACCAATACCAATTGTGATTACACAGCAGCACCAAGAGAATTTCAACTGTAAACAATGTCACTACATAACTTATACTTAAATTACACAATATACATCATCGAAAAAAAGCGATGTGTCGTTAGCAGTTGAGTATATAGGAGGTCGGGACATTGTGCCATGCCCTCCCTTTCGGCCTTGAGAAATGAGCGGATTTAGGGGATCCCACCACAAATAAATCTCCCAATAACACATGAAATGAGGGACAAAAATATTACTTTTAAATTCTTTTTATGCCCCCGCCATCCCCCTTTCAAAATCTCTCGATATGCCAAAAAATTAGCTTATTTTTAGCAAAATAAACCACCAAGTTATGTCAGCGAACAACCGTAAAAGTGGAAATCGGCCGAAAATTAAAGCATGTTGACAGATTTGAAAATTATAGGCGAAGATGGAAATTGTAAACCTTGCACCTAATTGGCAAAACAGCATACGGGCGAAAGGGGCATTAACAATTTATTAAAATGAATATGCAAGGAAACAATAATGAGTACAGTGATCCCTCGCTATATCGCGCTTCACCTATCGCGGCTTCGCTGCTTCGCGGAATTTTTTACCGTGCTTTTTTTACAGTGAATCCTGATTGGCTCAGGGGCTTTACTGTTGTCTAGAAGTGAAAAAAGTTGATATTGGTTTTTCATTAGACAAATGCCAACAGTTTTCGTTCCTGTACATTCTGCCAAATTTACGTTTGCAATTTTTCCGTGAAATACGCTAGTGACAATGTTTCCTACCTTGTATTCATTGCTACATAAAAAACATTGTTTTACAACACCGTTCTTTAAACTATTATAGTTATTTGTAAAAAAAACGTTAATATGTCTATTTCTTAAACACATTTTGGGCCTGAAAAGAGGTTTTGTTTTTTGTTTCATTCTGCAGTACAGTATTGCATTGTAAAATAACAGTGAAAAATAAAGCTGACTACTTCGCGGATTTCACCTATCGCGGGTTATTTTTGGAACGTATCCCCCGCGATAAACGAGGGTTCACTGTATACCACCCAACCAATTTAGACGAGACCATTGGTTGGGTGGTATACTCATCATTGTTTCTTGCATATTCATTTTAATAAACTGATATTGCCCCTTTCGCCCGTATGCTACTTTGCCAATTAGGTGCAAGGTCTACATGTTAACAGTGTAAGGCGTCAGCACCAATAAAGAAAAAGTACTCCGATATATTTTGAAAAATATTGCAACTCGTATCTCTGTGTGGAAAAGATGTCACACTATTGCATACACGCCTCTAGAATTTAAACATACACACAAAACTAAAAAAGTACTAAATCTATTCGGCAAGTGCTACTGCCAAATCAATTCTATTCACCAGGTAATGTTTAACCACAGAAGCAGCTTTGATTACATAAATGTTCACTCGAGAACACTTCTCAGCAAATTCGGCACAATTCATTTGCATTTACAAAATACTGGTACATTCTTTATAACTGAACTTTTCAGATTTTACATTTAACCCAGCAATCTGTAACAATAAACTGATCAACCGCGTCAACAAAAGTTAGCAAATCTTTAATATCTGCAAAAAAGTTTTTTTGCAATTGAGCTCGTGCATAAAGAATGTTCACGTGCAATTTTTCCTGCTTTAGAATCATAGCCAACAGCGTAACGGGACAAGAGCAATCCTTCAAACTTGCCCGATTAGTCGTTGATTTGGTACTTGCTTTTTTAATCGTTTCTGATTTACTTTCTTTAGCAACAGTTGGTGCGGAATCTTTGCGAGCTATCATTGAATATGTTCCAGTGTTAGAGTTCAAAATCCTGGGGGCAGGAGCGAAAGTAGAAGCAAAGCCATCAGGCTTCCGTTGTACATTACTAACCTTGATCTCACGATCCTGTTCGGGATCGTAGGCTTGCACTCTATTAACTCTGGTGGAAAAGCTACCCCGTTTCATGGTATGGGACTTACCTGGTTGTTTATTAGTAGCAGATTTAGTTTCTGTAGCGGTAGATAGCGTTGAAGTTCTGCAAGATGTAAATGAGGGTGATCTAGTATTAAAATTACAAATGCTGGATACAGATGCATTTTTAGAAGCAGCATTAGCAGAGTTGATAATCTTTGAAGTATTTTTCTTCTGACCTGGTTTGGAATTATCGAATATTTTCTGTTTTTCTGCAGAAATCGACAAAGTTTTCAAATTTGTTTTGGTTACAAGGAACTTACTCTTTGTCTCTTTGCTCACTTCTGGTTTACTTTTGGTAGCAGATGCTGTGGAAGATTTGTGATATCTATATGGGGGCGGTTTAGTGCTGGAACTTCTGATCTTGTTTTCACAAACAGTATTACCAGGATTGCTAGTACTTGGTGGCACATTCTTCAATTTTTTGTTTTTACCACTTTTCAAATCACCACATGTTTTGCGCATTTCTGTGGAAGAACTATTATTGAAAGTTGTCGTGTTGATGGTAAAATTTTTGATTTGTTTGTTCGTTTTTTGTTTAGTTGCTTTACTGACAGATAGTGATAAAGCTCTGTGAAGTGCACATGAGGATGTATCTGAGAGTAATTGATTATTAGAACGGCAGATGCTGGGTGCAGACACACTTTTAGAAGCATTACTACCGGATCGGCTATTGCTTAAAAGGGCTTTTTTCTTTGAAACTACTGTAGAATCATCTACGTTTTTCTTTTTTTCTGCAGAAGATGAGGTATTTTTTGAATTTGTTGTGATTCTGATAGAAGTATTTTTTGTTATTTTACTGGTTTCTTGTTTACGTTCTTTAGTGACAGACGGTATTGAAACTTTGTGAGGTAAACATGGGGATGGTTCATGCTGAAAATGACAGTTGCGATTTGCAGAAGTAACACCGTCAGATTTGATATCACTTGTTGCAGCTCGTTTGACTTTTTTCTTACCAATCTGCTTCTGATTATCAACTGCTTTTTGTGCGTCAGCAGCAGAGCTGCCAGTTGTAACACTGGTTTTCGCTGAGTACAATGATTCTTTGCTCGGAGTAATTGACGTAGGAAGAATATCAAAACTGAAGATCTTGATTTCTGAAACATCATCATCAGATTTGTTGATGCATGGTGGCGCCTTTGCACATTTTCTTTTTCTTGCTTTTTTCTTTTTTCCAGGTTTGTTACTTGTTTTTACACTTGTTTTTTTAAGCATTTCATTAAGAGCAAAGGAGCTATCTTTTAAACTTGTCTCGGTGAACACAGACTTACCGGTAATATTTGTTTGTTTACCAGTATCTGGTTCAATTTTCTCAGGGCCAAATGATATTGAATCTTTGTTGGATATACTTGGATGCGATTCACCAACAATAAAACCAATATTGCTTTCACATAAACTCTCAGAAGTAGCATTATCAGATCTGTTAATGCTTGATGGCGTTTTTGACTTCTTTCTTTTTTTAGCTTTTTTTCTTTTACCCTGTTTTAAAGGAATGGTGTTTTTATTCATTTCCTCTTCGGGAAAAGAGCTACCTTTCAAACTGGCCTCATTGACAGGAAACAAAAAACTTTTTTCTGTACTCTGTGGTTTCGTTTCTTCGGTGTCAGATGGTGTTAGGTTTTTCCTTGACATAACAGAAAGCGATTCCATATTTGAAGTATTAATATTGGTTTCAGAAGCAGAAGTGTTCGATTTATTACTGCTTGGTTTGGATTTTTGTTTCTTTCTCATCTTTTTTTTATTTCCACTTTGCTTTAATCCATTACCATTTAGTAGCAATTCATTACCAAGTGGTAAGCCATTTTCCAAACTAGTCTTAGTGATGGAAGATGCAAAATCTGTTTTTTCAGTTGTTTCTGTTTTAGTTTCTTCAATGGAAGATGGGGCGGAATATTCATTAAGTGCAATGAAATGTGGTTTGATAACAGAATCACACATTCTGCTCTTAGATACATTTTCAGAAGCAACATTAACAGATTCCATGATAGGTTGTGTTGTTGAAATTTTCTTATCAGAGTCACAAAATAAACTTTCACAACCTTGATGCAGACCTTCATCACGGTTAAATACAGTTCTCTCTGAAAATGATGCATCACTCAACCATGAAGACACTTCACCTTCAAGGGTGAAAAAAGGCAACAGGTTTGGCACAGCGAAGCTTTCAGCGTGCCTTGAGAAACTTTGGCATGAGGAATATTGCTCCAGCTTAGTTTCTTCAGTGACAAATTGTGCTGAATTTTCAGCAAATAAAATCCAATCTGGTTCAACAAAAAGAGGAAACATGACGTTTTTTGAAGCATACTCGATTTTGTTTGTACTTGCTGGCATGCTTGGTCTTTTTCTCTTCTTTCTATCCTGTTTTAAATTTTCATTTTTTGTTAGTTCATCATTATCAAGAAGTACATTATTTCTCAAAGTTTTCTCGACTGTAGAAGACTTGTTTGTTTTTTGACTTGTTTTGCCTCCAATTTCTTCAGTAATAGATGGTGCTGATTCTGCACATAGTGGATTTGAATAAAGGCCAATATCAAAATCAGTGATGCTACTCTCAAATGACATGTTGAAAGCAATGTCATCACATTTGTCAAGTGTGGGGGGTGAACTGTCTTTGGCTTGTGTTAAATCATCTAGTTTTGTCTGTATTTCTTCAGCAGTCCATAAACTGTTTTCAAACCTTTTAATATTTTTTTCTTGAGTAGCAAAGGATGCTAAATTTTTGCAAGATGTCATTGTATGTGATTCAGTGTTTGAACTGCATAAAATGGGTGTGATTGCATGAGATGTACACGATTCACTATTAAATGTGCTTATGCTGAATGGAGCACTTTTGTCTTGCTTTAAGTCATCTGCTTTTTTCGATATTGCACTAACACCAAAAGGGTTTTCTGTCAAACTTGCAGCAATTGTGCATCGCTCAATATTAGAGCAGCAAACACTACCCATATCAGATTTAGAGTTAGTAAAACTGTCAATTTGAGATGGTGGTTTTAGGCATTTTTTTGTATCGTCTTCAGTCTCAAAAAGCGAGCTTTCACATTTTTTACCAGATCTAACAAACCCATGTGTTAATGAACAAATAGTATGGCTCGGGTTTGGTGATGCACTGTCCTTATAAGTACTGGAAGAAGACACTTTGAATGAGATACTAGTAACAGGTCTTGTGTAGCCAGTGCTTTCAGAAAGTCTAAATGAATTTTGAGTTGGCCCAAATTGATTTTGCAAACCATCCTGGCTTTGCAAGTGATCTTCATTGCTTTCTTCAGTGAACGTTTCAGCATCTTGATCAGCAAAAACGTCTTGCAAAAACTTTAAGATATATAGTGATATTGTAAGCATTATAGCTAAGATAACCTTGATAAGTGATTAAAGAGTTTAACATCTTGGTTGGCTTTCTACTTAGCTTTATATGAACATGCACAGCAATGCCTAAGAATTGATTTCAAGGGATGACATGGTCATACTTCTATTCTAGCCTATCTTCTTTAATGAAATTATTAGGTCACATGCCACCATTATATCAGGGAAATGCACTTAATGTGACTTTTTTATCTCTATGCAGCAGACAGGTGGTGTGACAGAGCAGTCTACTAGTTATGTTGGCCCAGTCTGACAAACTACTTGCAACCAGAGCATGAGCTCATATGCATAAATGAACCACATGAAGCACATGTTTGTACCTTTATCAGCTACACATTTGTAATAAAAGACCCTTGAATTGGCATGTGAGCTTTACTGATTACACTTTGCTGGAGAGATGAGCTAGGTCTTTGAGACACTAAACTTCAAGTTCCAGTAGCAAAAAATATATAACTGATTTAGGAAATATTTTTATGATGCAACGACAGTATTGTGTTAAACAGAAACTGGTTATTCAGCCACTAATGGCATTTTAACCTAGTAACCTATTTTGCTGTACATGAGTAGCATGTTTTTATCTGAACACATTTGCTAAATTGTACTGAGTGATGCTATAGTGGATAGTGCTGCTATCTTTGAGTGCAATGATTATGAGTATGATTCTTTACAATCGGTAAGGTATTTTAACAAAGACAGTGTACATTGGGGGAATAGGATATGCAATGTAAAATGTGGTGAACACTGGAGGTAACATTTTCAATTTATGTGTTTAATATGTCACAGGGTATAATGGGATAATTCAGGACAAATTAATATAAATCAGGTCATGCTTCATGTATTTCACATTAAAACATTGATTTTGACCTTGTTTGATTCTGTACAATTTTTTTTGCCACTCCAACTAGACTAGTTTTGCTCGGTTACACATGCAATGATTCTCAGCTGATGTAGATGCAATACAGTAACATGCAACCAACCTAACAATGCTTTCACCACAGATGAAATGCAACCAACAAACATAGCTGTGAATTATAGTATGGAATATGATTGGATTTGGATTGAATCAATTGTAAAATCAAGTCACAATGTTGTCAAACCAGTATCTTCAACTATCACAATATTTTTCTCAATTACCCTCAAGATTTTTAAGCTTTTTTAAATTGCTTATGGGGTAAATTTCCCAAATTCCCCTTTTTATGGAATAACTTGTGACAGATCACTCAATTTAGGACAGGGATGTCCAATCTGCAGCCCACTATCGACTCATCAAAAAAACTTTTTTTAGCAAATTTATCAAGTAGTGAGCACAAGAGTCTTCATGTAATTTAATCAAAATACTTTATATTTAATAAATAAAATAATTAACATAAACATTTTAAAAAACAATATAATTAAGATGAAATTTACGACTGAGCGTGCATACTAAGTTTATAATATTGTCAGTTTCTTAGTTCTGTGATTACGGTCCCCAAAATATAATACTCACTATGGATAAATATCACTTTAGAGGCCATCTTGTTAAAACTAAATTAACATTATTGGATTAATTATTAGATTAATTAATTATATTAATGGATTTTTGAATTTTCTTTGTTGTTGAAATAAATGCATTTTCAGTAAACTATGGCTCAATATACCTATTAATGGTTAATTTCTTTTTCAGAGAACTATAACCTTAAATATTTGAAAATTTTATATTCATATGGCCATGGAATCTATTACTAAAAAAAGGAAGATAGAAGAAAAGAGAAAATTTAATATCCAATGGACGGAAAAATATTTTGTGTCCAAGTTATTTGGCAATATAATATGTCCTATATGTAATGATAAGATTAGCATATGCAAGGAATACAATATCAAACGTCATTATGCTTCAAAACATGAGTCAGAATATCAAACGTTTAATGAAGAAGAAAAACAAAAGTTGAAGAATTGACAAAGGCAATTTAGGTCACAACAAGCTACTCTTCAAAAACATGTTGTTAAAACTGGAACATGTACAAAAGTTAGCTACCTTATAACTGAGAAATAGCTAAGAAAGGAAAACCACTTGTTGATGGAGAATTGATAAAAGAATGCATTGTTATTGCTTTTAATGAGTACTGACCAGACAAGGTGAAGTTAGTAAAGGAAACATGTCTATCACATCGGACAATTGGTAGAAGAATTGATGATTTGGGTGATAATATTGAAGGCACACTGAAGGAAAAATTATCTGCCTGCGTTCTTTACAGTTTAGCGTTGGATGAAAGTACTAATCAAAGTGATACTGCACAATTAGTTATTTTCAATAGAGGAATTGATGAAAATTTCAATGTTATTGAAGAAATGTTGGACTTGTGTCACATAAATGGCACAACAACAGGCAAGGACATATTTAAGTTTGTTAATTTGTCACTAGATAAATTCATTATTGATAGGAAAAACATTTATTCAATTACAACTGATGGTGCTCCTGCCCTGACTGGTAAACACAATGGTTTTATTACTTTATTCAAACAATCTGTTGATCATGAGATTCTCAGTTACCTTTGCTTGATACATCAACAATTATGTGCTCAAAAGCTGAATATGAAACATTTGATGACTGATCTTGTCATGGTTGTTAATTTCATCAGATCACAGGGTTTAAATCATTGTGAATTTAAAGCATTCTTGGACGAAGTTGGCAGTGGATATGAAGACGTAGTATATTTCTCAGAAGTTAGATGGCTCAGTAAAGCAGCAACCTTAAAAAGATTTCAGTTATTGTTGCCTGAAATAAAAGTGTTCTTGAAAGAAAAGAAGCAAATGTGGATTTTTTAAAAAATGAAGAATGGTTGAATGATTTATCTTTCTTTGTAGACATCACTGAAGTATTAGCTGAACTTAATTTGCATTTACAAGAAAAGGACCAGTTATGTTCCTCAATGTTTGAGTGGATAACTAGTTTCACAAAGAAATTGGAACTTTTTATAGCACAGCTAAAAGCTGGTAAAATTGTACATTTTTGTAGTCTATCTGAAAGGGAGAAATAGTTTTCTGTAAACTATGAAAAATATACTACATTATGTGAAGATTTGCTTGGAGAATTTACAATAAGATTTTCTGACTTTAGAAAGATTGAAATTGAGTTAAAATTGTTTAATGATCCATTTTCATTTGAATATGATAAAGCAGCAGTGAAGTACCAACTTGAACTGATTGAGCTTCAAAGTCGGGAAGGTTTAAAAATTTTCCATAGGGAGAACACACTTCCTTTATTTTATAAGAAATTGCATTCTCTCAAAAATGAATTCAATCAAATTCCAAATTTATTCAAAAAATTATTATGCATGTGGGGGAGTACATACTCTTGCAAGCAGTTTTTTTCAAGCATGAAAAATATTAAAACCGCAGAAAGAAATAGGTTGACTGACAGACATTTAGCAAACATTCTTAGAATCAAGAATGCATCCTTTGATGCAAATATTGAAAACATTATGGCTGGAAGGTAAAGTCAAAAGTCTCATTGAATTAATATTGGTTAATTAAATTTAATGTTTTTTTATGTATAGATACATATACACATTACAATATTTACAATGTTGTAATAATGTAAATAAACTGTATTCACATGGTTTTGTTTTGGCAGTGGCTATTTCGCCGTTAACGGCAATTTGCCCTTGGAATCTATTTTGCCGTAATCATTCACGTGTGTTTATATAGCCAAATTTGCTATTATTACACCAGTGACACTGTGGTGTAGTGAATAGTGTACTGGTCTTGAGATACTATAGTTATGGGTTCCAATCTCAGCTGGCAGGGCTTTAAAAGAAAGGCAGTGTACACTGAAGGGGCAGACCCGGTATGTAAATGTACGGGGCAGTGTACACTGGAAGGGAGTGTACAGTGTGGGGGATAAAGACCTGGGGGTGCAAAATTTTTTTAATTGGTTTTTAAAATTGACCAATCAGAAACAACCAAAAGTCACATGTTTAGTACGTCATTAAGATTGACCAATCACAAATAACTCACGGCAAAATAGTCTCTGTGGGTAAATTGCCGTCGACAGCAAAATAGCCACTGCCTTTTGTTTTATATTGTAATTTTTCCTTTAAATTGTATTAAGATATTCTGGTGATTTTGCTGCTTAGTTAAATATTTAAGTTTGCAATGCACCCCATTAAATTAACCCCTCCACATCGCTTATCATCATATGATGATGGCGAAGAGAACGCCGCTCATCCTCATATGATGATTTGCCAGCTACGGTGAAATGCATGTATTGAAGAGAGATGTCAAAAGGGAAAGGAAGATCTCTCCCAAGCGAGCTTTAAATACACGCATTTTGCCGTAGCCGGCAAATCATCATATGAGGATGAGCAGCGTTCTCTTTGCCATCATCATATGATGATAAGCAACGCGGAGGGGTTAAAAGATTGGACATCTCTGATTTAAGAATTTCTGATTCAAAAATTACTGAAATATGCAGTGTTGCCAAGTGGTAAACAAATATGCAATGGTTCAAAAAAGTGGTTAGATTAAACTTATTTGTAGTAGCATAGTAGATATAGTTGAAAAGTAGTATTGTAATTTGTTCCACAATTACCCTAAAAAACCCTAAAAATTCACCAAACACAAATGACTAAAAGCCACGTTTTCAATTTTATCAAAATTGATGCACCATAAACGTTTAATAGAAAAATAGATTCCAGGAGTGAAATGCTGTTGATAAAAAAATAGCTACTACCTATCAAAGACAAAAAACTACTTATGTTCTTACAATATTGGACCTTAATAACTAGAATGGAAGTAGCGAAATTAGACATAGATCAATAGCAGTAGTAGAATAGAATGTGATTGCTAACTGTGCTGTCGCCAAAGCAAAGCTATAGGCTAATCAATATCTGCACCACCTATTTGCAATTTCTTAAGATACTATAGCCTATCAGGGGCAGCGTTCTCTTTTGCAGTAGTAATTTTATGTAACCTACATAATTATAAGTGTAAATTTGACCCAAAATATCATTTCTTAACATTATGGCGCTGTTGAGTTACATATAGACCCACGGTTGTACATTCAGTTTCAACAGTTAATTATGTAATTATCAGTACATTTCAAGAACATACCGTATTCATTCTAGCTTATCTCTTTGTAGCACACTCTACTGACAAAAGTGGCATGAAAAGCAAATGCCATTAAAAAACGGGAATTCCATGGAAAAGACCTAACGCTATTTACTATCCAAACTCATACTATAACCCCAACCATAATCGCAGCTTTTACTTGAGTGTAACCTAACACCCGAACCCTCAGCCAACCACAAACGATAATCTGATGTGGGGATTTCCCTGTTCTAGTTACTTCTTTATCTGGAAAGTTTTCCGCGGATATCCGTGTTTCATTTTTTTTAAAGACTTATATTAAAATTTTGTACCAACAACAAATTACGAATTGCTGTTAAGGAGAATTCAAGTAAAAGCAATTTAGAAAGTGTTTTACATTGCTCTAGACCAAGAGTCAGCAACATTGTGGCCGTGATCGCCAGGTCGCCCGTGAAGATGATAAGAGCCGGCCACCAAGTCCGCGGTTCTCAAAATGGGCAAAAAACATAAACTTCAAAATGAAAGTCTTCGCTTTTGGCTTGGAAGTACGAACGAAAGAAGCTCGATCCGACATAAGCAACGTCTTACCTGTTACAGGCCGAAAATTTCTTAAAAACCTTGAGTCGATGGTGTATCTCCAAAAAACAGGTTTTCAGGTTCAGTTTGGTTTGGCAGTGCCTAAATTATGACACCAATAAAGTCAATCGCCAATAGTTGTGTTTTATTTAATGCCAAATAGGTCTACTTTTAAAACATCAAGTCGACAGTGGATATCCAAGATAAAAAGGTCCTTATGAAACTTAACTGGAAGCCTCTCATTTTATCAGTACCCGGAAAGTATCCAGTGGTTCAAAAAGGTGGGTAAACCTTGCTCTGGACAGCGAAGAGAGAACAAATCCGATAGAAAAATCTTTTACCTCTCAATAATAGTCATCTCATATCAAACGAGCACTTTTCTCAAAATTAATAAAGGATTTGAAACATTACTTAGGATCAGGGATGTGGAAGCGGTTAATTTTCAAACGCTTCCGCTTTCACACCTATCGCTTCCACTAACAAAAAACCGACAAAACAACCGTTGACAATTTTTTTTAACTTTTGTGGCTCTGTAGCCTGCCTTCTCCTACACTTCATCATTTTGAGGGGACAAGAACCTTCATTTATTGCTATTACTTTATCTACTTCGCTTGAGCTTGTTGTTCCGAACTACTCTGTGTTTCTTTTTCTTAGATATTAGAACTCGTGTTTAATGTAGATCAGTGGTTTTCAACCTTTTTGTCATCGCGGAACCCCTAATGTACTTTCGCGTTTGTCACGGAAAACCCATAAACAAAAATTTAGAGATCACGAATTGCTTCCGAGAAAATCAAGTATTTCGTTACTACAATTCAAAAAATAATTAAACACTTCAACAAATAGACAGTTATTACAAGTTCCTTTGCTACTTACAACCACTTTTACAAGAGCTAACATAATGCTTCTCAGATCTAAACCGAATGACCACATATTACAGCTCTCGAAAATAACCTGTCGTCACAACAACAAATTACACCGTATAGAGCTGATTTACTCTCTCTATCCACAACTAACTCTAACTTTGAGTTAACCTTAACTCTAATCATCATTACGGACTTTCTGTCGTATATATAGTATATACAGGGAAAGCGAGAAAAATTGAACTGCACCAATTAACACCCGCTTCAACGTTGTGGTGCGGTCCCCAACCCCGTTTGGGTTGGGTTAAAATGGCTGTTGGCCTTTCCGAGATTCCCAGTTACCCTGGGCACTCCCCTCACACAAACGATTTTTTCGCCGTGTTGCCCCTGAACATCTGCAGAAGGGTAGCAAGCAGCCTCTGTAAAATTGGCTTGTCTTCTCTCTTCTCCTGCCTTTCTCTTGCCCGTCTTCTCATTCTTCTCCTTCTCCTGATGAGTGGCAATGTTCATCCTAACCCTTGTCCCGTCTTTCCCTGTTCAGTGTGTGCTGGAAATATGACCAGGCGGGTTAGATAGTGCAATGCTGCACATGCTCTAATGGGGTTCATTTAAAGTGTTCACTACTCTCCTTTTCTAGATTCAGAACTCTTGGCAGCTCTCACTCCTGGAGATGCCCTCCCTGCTGCGTCTCTGCTTTGTTTGAAGATCCCACACCTACCACCACAGTGACTTCCTACTCGAACTCCTCTTGCTGGTATATCTCCACAGCTCAATCTGGCCCATTTGGGCCCCTTCTGCAAATTTAGCATTCATACCCCACCCTCGCCTTCAAACCCACTTTGTATCTTCTCCCTCTGCACCCTCACTACCGCCTCTTTCTCCTGGCTGTTTCTCTCTACCTTCTGCTTCCTCTTCCCTTCCCTAACTCCCTCAGGGTTCTTCAATGGAATGCTGGGGGCCTCCAAGCCAGGAGCACTGAACTGCTACACTTTATTTCGTCTCATCCTGTTGACCTTATTTGTGTCCAGGAATCTAATCTTAACTTATCTTCCTCTTTCCAGATTCCTGGATTCTCAGTTCTGCGATCCGATGACACCCACTCCCGATCTGTTGTTTTTTTCTACTGATATCACAGACGCTAGCGGTGGCGTCATCATTTTCGTCAGGCAGGGCTCATCCTTCTCTAAGCTTTCTACCTCCTCTCTTTCTTTGCTTGACCCCTACTCTGATTATGTACTGTAGAGGTTAACATCTCTCTAAACGCCTCCTCCTCGCTCTCATTTCTTAATGTTTATGCTCCCCCTATTCGCTTTTCTCCGAAGGAGAGCAGAACCAATTTCTTTTCTCCCTTCATTCTTCCCTTCTATGTGGAAGCGGAAGCGGTAGAATTTTCGCGCTTCCGCTTCCACAGAAAAAGGACCGCTTCCAGCTTCCGCTTCCTCATCCCTGCTTTGGATGTTGCAACTTCCAAATCCCATTAAATAATTTGTTAAGGATTATCTGCCACTCATTTTTAATTTAGCATTGCAAACAAGCGCTGACAAAATTCTAGCTCCATCTATGATCAAAGTACCCCAGATGTAAAGGTGAAAAATCAAGTAACTTAGTTACAGTTAGTTACAGTTTCAGTTAGCTTTTCTAGCAAAAAATAACTTAGTAACATTTTCAGTCACAAATTTAAAAAATTAACTGGTTAAAGTTTAAACTTTCAATGGGCAAAATTTTTGATTCAGTGTGAAAGAACAAACTACTTACGATGGAAAATGAAACAGGCAAACTGTCTATTGAAAAAGCGGTTTAATTTAATTGCTTAGAAAGCAAAAGTTTTGATTTCCTCGTGCAATACCGTCTCCCTAAAATATTCAAAAGCTCTCTGTGCCCTTGCCAAAAGGAAGTGGAAGCCAGAGAATTGAAAAATTTTCCAAATAGTTCCCCTCTACGAAAGCCTTCAACGTTGTTGGAGGTGTCATAGAGATTTTCGAATGAAAATGCCAATCATCCCGAGAACTATACTTTCTGCTTGAATCTTATGGGTCATGTTAGTGACAAAAATACATGGGAAATTCAACCAACCAAGATTTTAGGAATCTTAGCAGCATGAGAGTTTGGTGGAAAAGAAAACGTCAGAAAGTTTTCAAAAAGGTGCCCGCTTAATTTATATCTAAAGGCACGTGTTACACTTAATCAGATCATGCAATGCTCATACGATTGTAAACAGCCAATGAGAGATTTCTCATGATTCACACCAACATCCGGGCAAGAATAGAGAATAGGGTATAATTACAATTTTATCATAATCAAATAGAATACGCAGAGAAGCGCTGTGTTTCTTTATTATCTCCTCAAAGGTGGACAAAAATTTCCACCAAATTTTACTTTACACAGGTTAATGAAATTGTATGGTCAATTGTTACACAATATATTACATTATGACGTATGCTACGTAACCTGTTTACGAGCAACTCTTCCAGACAGTATTTTTCCATCATAGAATTTCGAGGTACACAGCGGACTTGACAGTGACAAATCCAAATTTAACGTTTCGCTCCCCTTAGTTACCGGGGAGCTTCTTCAGAAAACGGTAGCTGTTAATAATGTAACATACAAACTGTACAACATAAAAATATAAAGACTACCTGTATTACTAAATACTAAAAATTATAAGAAACACGTTATAACAAAAACATTGTTACATCACAGATAAAGGAGTGGCCAAGTGAAAAGTGTTGTGAGATACATAAGACATTATTTATTGGAGACAAACACACGATAAACAGTCGGAAAATTTGCACCATCATTGCGATTAATAACATTACGTCAAAGATCCGGTTAGTAGCTTTTTTTCACTAGTTTAATTCTTTAATTAAGCAAAATTATTTTGAACTTGAACTCAGTTAAAAGTTTGATTTTCAGCCTTGGCGTAAATGCTTTTAAAAGTTGCCTAATTTCGCGCCCAATATGGCAAACACACTTTGGACCACCTGGTTGTAATTTTTAAAGCGGAACACAAATTTTATCCCTGGATTGTAATAATTGATTCCGACTCTAGTCCAGGTTTTAAAGGTTTTGAGTCCACCCTCAGGGCTTGAATTGGACTCGAGTCCTAAAAATCAACTTGTCTCTCGGACTCGACTCGAGTCCTTCAACTGCTAAAATTGTCGCTCATGTGGTGAACTCGTTACTCCTTCAATTGCTGAACTGATGGACGGACTGGGAACTCTGGTTTGCCGAACCAAAGTCCGAGATATTTTCGATTTATAGTGCCAAATAACTGAAATGACAACAGTACTACAGTTACTGTAGATATGTTGGCTAGGACATGGCAAGAATGTGAACACAAGTTGGATGTCATTCGTGCGAATGAAGGTGCATTTAATTATATAAATGTGAACTAATACATCTAACAATCGTGAAGTATTTCCAATTATTATAAAACCAACCAAATGAAAATACCTCAAAAACTAAAATTCGGTTGAATTTTAAAAATAGTAGCTACATTGTATAATTTATGAACACCTTGAATTTTATGAATAGTTTACAATTATTTTAAAAGAGTTAATTATTTCCGGGAATGAGTAGAGCGGTTTACCATTACTGCCAATGTAAATGTAAATATAAAATATTTTTGCTTGCTATAACTTAGTGGGCATAAATGTAATGCTGAAGCGAAGTTTTTGTAAGATAGATTTCTGCAAGGTTTTTGTGAATTCGAGCTTTCGCGGACTTGTACTCAAAATTTAGTGGACTTGCACCTGAAATGGCTCGAGCTTTGATGGACTCGGACTCGGCTCGAGCATCTTAGTAAAGCACTCGGACTCGACTCGAGTCATTGTCCCATAGGACTCGGACCGACTCGAGTCCTTCAATTGCTGCACTCCGCTCTATTTTATCCACAAGAAGTAAAGCTACTTTTTTACGATTCCTGTCGAAATGGCAGAGACAACTTCAATGGAAAAGTTTAGTAAACGCAGTTGGCCTAAAATTCAGTTGTAGTTAATGCGTCAAACCAAACCCAAACCGAAAACTGGTATCAATTGTCCTTTTTTCTCCAAACCCAAATCAAATCTGAACTTTTAAAATTTGACTCTGGTAAATCTGAACCGAGCCTAAACTATATTTTTTTTTACCTTAATCCTAGTAAACCAAAATGGGAAACTCAACTGACAAAAAAATTTTAGCCAAACCTGAACCAAAACGTCATTATTAAACTGTTCCTCTAGTTTCGTAGACCTATCCAAAAACTGGCAACTTTAATTGCATATGTAGTTGTTTGAACTTTGCTTGATATTCAAAAGAATGATTTTGAAAGATAAGGAAGTAACCAAAATTTTATTTTAGATTAGTTCAAGAAAACAAAATGAAATTGAAATTGTAGCCTACAGTTAAGATTTGTTTGTAAGTTATTCTTAGGGTTGTTACGTTACAATAAAATTTGTTTGCTATAAATCTTATTGCCATTGCAGAAACCGGCGTAAGTCAATTAATATTACCCAATTTTCTTTTCACGGTATTTGTTTTTACACTTCCACTCATAACGCAACGGTCACGGTACACAATAGGCTCAGTGGTGGATTAAGGATTTTTGGGACTTGAGGCAAGATTTCATGAATGGACTCCTATTGGCCAAGTTCTCATTGCAGACCTCTGTTTTTTATCTTTTGAAGATTACTTCTTATTTGAAGGTCTGAAATAGGTAAAATTGATGTAAACTAGAGTTTCGGATCTAAGCTTTTAAGTGAAGACTTGTTTTTGGAGGGGGTTGAATGATCACTGTTTCAAAGAATTAAAATACACAAACTTGTCCAAAATTAGGGTTTTGGCCCAAAAGTTATTGGTAAGGACCTTTTTCTTGTGTTTCTAGAAATCAACAATATTTTGTAAGGCCCTAAAGAAAGTTTATAGAAATTGTCTGGAAGGAGGATCCTCTTCTTTCCATGAGAGAGGCCCTAATAAGGGGGTCCGAAGCAGCTGCTTCACTTCTTCTCCCTAAATTCGCCACTGAATAGGCCAACACCTTTTTGCTTGTTTTGTTTCGGATTTTGTAGGTTTTTGTGTCCACTTTGGTACAGTTTTTTTCTCAAGCGTTTTTATACCAAAAATTTTTCATGTAAAGGAGGAGTTGCCTTGTATGTAAAAAGTTGGATTGATTTTAATAAAAACGATGATCTGACTGTTATGCAAGAAAGAATATTTGAATCTATATTCATCAATAATAGGCTGAAATATTATTTATGTATTTTATCCTATTTATATAATGTTGTTGGGCATACTTTGTAGTGCAAAAAACTTGTTTTGCAAACAAAAATTTTGTGTGAGTTTTTGTCCATAAAAACGTTTATGCTATTGATACCTAAATTGCGGACCAAATCCGATCTTTGAAAACAACTGCAACATTTACGGTGAAGCATTACAAAAATATCTAAGTGGATGAAAATTCCTAAAACAATGCATGAAAGCAAATAAGTTATAATACCGTACAAAGACACACACTGTGTACAGCGATCTTAAGTTCCATAAGTCTCCGTAAAAATATGGACTTTTATAGGACTTTTTGCACTTAATTTCTCGTTTGATGGTATTCCGTGGTGAAGCAGCCAAGCTATAAAACAAATACGAGGGCTTTTTGAAAAGAATGCAACTGATTTAATTTCTTGCAGCATTCATTTAACTTATATCTGATTCTTTTACAGAGTATAGATTGATAACTAAAGTTTACATATACGTAAGAAATTTCAAATTTTGGCGCCATTTAAACCACTTTTTAGTTGCTATTAAATTTTCTCTATTTTTTCGTATTGAGCGTCGAACCCGAGTGATTAGTTTTACAGTTATACGTTAAGTAGTAATTTTGTTGCGTACCTGCTATGCACGCCTTTTTCGCCCTACACTTTGACCCTAATTCGTACAAAGACGTTTTTCTTTGGCACTTTGACACTGGACGTAAAAAAAAACTTTGTGATTGTGTCAGTTTGTTTTTGGAACTCGATGAAGTCACAATTGGCTATATTTGCGAAACATTTCGAAATTAAAAACTTATTTGCAAATTTAATTCTTCCGTCCTTATTCAATCAATCAACTTGGTATGTTAATTTTTTTGTTGTTATGTAGCGATTTATTTGGTGTTAAAATCATTTATCGTCACCGATTGGAACTCATCATTCAACACGGACATCGATTCGCAGGCTTGTCCATGGGACATATTTTTCTGTCCCATCCCATCCCATTCCATAGCAGTTCATGGCTGTCCCATCCCATCCCATCCCATGGGATTTCCATCAAAATACAATTCAATAAAAGTTATTAAATTTATGAAAATTTAAGTATAATGTGTACTAGATAGGACTACACGTACAAAGAGAGATACAAAACGACAAAATTTATTGACTTTGCTAACTTTAAAGTTCAGAAGAGTTCACAATTCATTATCGTTCTGCCACTCATATTCCGAGTCACTGTGCTCATTCAGCAAATTTTCAATTTCCTGCTCATCAACGAGCATGATTCGCAAAGCAGTGTTGCCAGATTGAAACGAAGCTCCTATACCACAGAGAGGACAAAATTACACCATCTAAGATTTTTCTCAAAAACAATCTAAAATCAAAGAAACACCGATAAACCACTCACTGAATATGACTAAAGTTTCAAGTTATCTTTAAAAACTATTTGCCCATCTATTTAGCAATTGAAAGACAAGGGTAAGACAGAAATCTAGCTCTCTCAATAAGATGCAATTTAACTCACTCATCAAGCCCATCAAACTTCAAATCCAACGCTAAAACTAAACCAGGACCAAGGCTAACCTCATTTAAAAGCAAATTTATTCAAAACTGAAATTTTCCGCCTTGCCCCTTTTCTTTCGATTGTTGGATTGCACCGTTGGGAGTGGCCTTGAGCTCGATCGCCCAAAGTGGCCAGATCATCATAAATTTTAGGGTTTAGTATCCCTTACCAATGCTTGCGTACCTATTTAGGTATGACGTTATCAAAAGACTATCACATGGCTACTGTCCCATAGGTCCCATGGGAAATGCAATGCGTGCAGTCCCATCCCACCCCATCCCATCCCATGGGATTCCCATGGGAATCCCATTCCCATGGACAAGCCTGTCGATTCGGATATTGGACAGAAAAAAGAAACAACAAACCGTTTGTAATTTAAAATCTTACATATATTTTTAAAAAGTAGAGTTTGCATTAGAACAATTTGTGGGTAGTACAAAACTTCCGTAATGCTTTTATTAACGACCATTTTATCATACTCTTTTGCAAATATAAACTCGAACGTTTTTGTCTAGTTTTCTTCAAGAGTTTTTGCTAGAATGGCGGCCTAACGATGCGGCGAAGAATTTGTACTGAACGGGACGGTTTCTGATTGGATGATATTTAATGCATCCTGATTGATAAACCAAATCATAACGTTTGGAGACGTCTGAGGCTTCGGAGTCCAAAGATTTCTTCAAACGTTATGATTTGGTTTATCAATCAGGATGCATTAAATATCATCCAATCAGAAACCGTCCCGTTCAGTACAAATTCTTCGCCGCATCGTTAGGCTGCCATTCTAGCAAAAACGTTCGAGTTTATATTTGCAAAAGAGTATGATAAAATGGTCGTTAATAAAAGCATTACTGAAGTTTACATTACTGCAACCAGCAGTTCACAATAACGTAACCCATCTGTGGGTTTTTTGTTAGAAGGTAAAACCGGCATCATTGCCGCCAAGCACTCTCGACCAAAGCAGAGTTCTTTTTAAATTTCTGCTGTCGACAGGAGAAATAGCTCATAACATAAGTAGAAAGCTAAAGCAAGGGTATTGTGACAATACAGCACAGTGACGAGGTGGGGCAAGCAAATCAATGATGGACAGGAAGAACCTGGTGAAAACGAACTTTGCTACAGGCAAAGAAGTGATCGATCATCTTCTAACATTAGCATTGATCACGCACATGCATTGATTAAGGAAAACGGACGCACCACTATCAATGAGCTTGCTGAGTCATTAGGAGTAAGTGCAGGGTGTGCTGTAAAGATAGTGGATTTTCTGGAGTAATCAAAAGTGGGGCAAGGTGGGTCCCCAGGCAGCTTAAAGAGGCTCATAAACAAGCCCGTCTCGAAGCTTGTTCTGAACTTGTAGAGCAGGCTGGTCCAAAAGCAGGTCCGCGGAAGATTCAGCATTTTTCAAAAATAGAGTTTTTATGTTATCCTACTGAACCCACTTATTTCAATTGTCATTGAAGCATTTTACATTCTGATGTATAAAGTTTCATTGTGATTGAAACTATTGCAACTGGTTTCAATTAGTGTAACTGCTACAAAGAAGCGAACAGCTGTAACCTTTCATTGTGTGTGAACTTGCCTTGATGGGTCAGTATTTATAGGCTAAATTTGTTTCTGCAGCGATTTATAATTTTACGGTTTATAAATATTCTGTTAACAAGAGAGTGAAAAGAAAGTGAAATAATTCAACCAGATTTTCTAACTTAATATGGGAGGAAAAGTACTTGTTTATTGAGGCCAAGAGCAAACCACAATGCCTCGTATTTGTGCAAATTGTGCCGGTGCCAAAAGAATACAATGTAAAACGGCATTACAAAATTCGTCATTTATGTAAGCGTCAATTTGAACAATACGAGGAAGATGCTAGACTAGCAGTTTTACAAGACTTGAAAAGCAAATACAATAAGCAAATTGGTTGTATAACTAACTCCACAAAAACTGATCGTTCTGACAAGAAGGCATCTTACGAAGCTTCTTTAATACTGGCTGAAAATGGAAAAGCTTTCAGAGACGGGGAAACAGTGAAGAAGTGCGCAATAAAAATAGCCCTTGCGTTTGGTGAAATAAAAATGGCAAAAAAATTCGAAACTGCACCTCTTTCTCACCAAACTGTCGCGGGGAGAGTAGTGGAATTCAATGATTATTATTTGTCTTCAAAAGTTATAATTATTGTTCAGTAGTGCAAATATTTTTCCCTGGCTTCGGACGAAAGCGTTGATGTACGTGATGTTAATCAGATTCTAATTTTTATCAGCACTATCGCTAAAAATTTTACTATTCATGAAGAATTATTTCAGGCAGTTTCACTTCATGGGACAGCAAAGGGTTCAGACATTTACAGCAGTCTCGTATCTGCTGCCAGTGCATATGGTGGATTTAAAAAGTGTTCCAGTGTTGTGACAGATGGGGTTCCGGCAATGATTGGACGCAACAATGGACTGGTTGGTCTACTAAAAAATAATTGTGTGAATTGTCTGACATTCCACTGTATTATTCACTAGGAAGTGTTGTGCTCCAAATCCTTGCGAATGAGTGAGATCATGTGTAACGTATCTGCCATAGTAAACCTCATCAGAGCTGGAAATAAAGCCCACAGATTTAGAAAGTTTGTCCAGTTTCTGAAAGATTTGGACGTGACACATGAAGATTTCCCACTCAACTAAAAAATTCGATGATTGAGTGCAGGAAACACTTTGCAGCATTTTTTTTCTTGCGAAAAGAAATCTTATTGTTTCTGCTGGAAGAAGTTAAAGGCTCGGAAAAGTATGAAATTCTTTTGAGTGATGAAAATTTTATCGCATCACTTGCGTTTATCACAGATATTTTAACTCAACTAAACATTTTGGACAAAAAAACTGCAACAAAAAGAATCAAAATATATGCCATCTATTTGGACATATTGAAGCTTTTTGCAGGAAGTTGAAGCTTCTTACGGCTGACTTAAATAAAAATGTTGTTACTCATTTTCCATCATGTCAAACATTACTCAAAGAAGGAAAATCAATAGTGTTTTCTGCTTTTGCAAAGATGCTTGATAACTTAAGGAATGATAGATTCGCCGAATTTGATTCAATGAAAAAGCAAATTGAACTCTTTAGTAACTTTATGGAAATAGAAATTGAAACACAGGCGTCTGAATTTCAATTAGAATTATGCGATTTGCAATCGGATCCTATCCTCCAATCCAAAAAGAGTGAGAGAAATGAAGCTTTTTGTGAGCAACGAACACTTCCCAGCTTTAAAGGATTTTGCTTTGAGAATGTTATCGATCCTTGGGAGCACCTACATCTGCAAAAGTACTTTTTATCTAATGAAGAGACTGAAGTCTAATGCAAGGAACAGGTTGGAAGACAAAACATTGGATGCCTGCTTGCGACTGGCAACTACTGAAGTTGGTGTTGATACAAAAGAATTAATCAAGAATGCGTGATCAATAAACATCAAACGACTATAAATTGATAGGCTATAATTTAAAACTTTCGTGTTAAACTGTTAATTAGATTAGATAATCTGTTTATGATTTTTTAGCACTGATGTTGCTGTGTGTGGCCCGTGAACCATACACGGAAAATAATCTGGCCCGCGATACTGGCAACCTTGGACCACCCTGTTCTAGAGTATTGCCATAGTGACGAAGTTTTTTGCAGCAAATAGTGACCGGAGATAAAACTTGGGTTAATCACTTCGAATCATAGTCAAAGAGAGCATGAATGGAGTGGCGTCAGTCCACTTCAGAAACTAATTAAAACGCAGTTTAGAGAATTTTATGATGAAAGCATATGTCAAGGTCTTACTGATCAAAACAAGTCTGCGCAACATACGGCACGCGGGCCGTATGTGGACAGCAAAATTCTTTGTTTTGCATGTTAGATGATTTAAAAAATGTTACAGCTCAGACAAAATCATGTTTTGAACTATTGTCAGGGCTGGAATTTCGTAGTTTTTTTAAGATCTGTGTTTGTTTTCGAAAACACCATGTTGCAAAATAAAAATGGGTTAGTGACACTGTTTCGACCTATCAGGTCTCTTCAGTGCAATTGGTTACCGACAAGAAGCTAAAGGCTTCAAATCAAGCATTAAAGCCTCTAGCTTCTTGTTAGTCACCAACTGCACTGAAGAGACCTGATAGGTCGAAACAGTGTCACTGTCTGCAGTTTGCTCAAAGTACATCACTTGAGTTTTTTGCTTAGTTTGTTTTAGAAATTGTATTTGTCTTAGAAATGTATGGCTTAAACTATGGATTTCCAAACAAAAATCTTCACCCAAAATTTACTGCAAAAAACATCGTTTTTTCGCAACGTGTTTGTTTTTGATATGGGCAAATGGTAGCATTAAGCATAAATCAAAATGCCAGCATGCGCCCCGTGGAAAAAATATTTGGTTGATGTGGGCCTGTTGCTATTTCAAGTTGTACTGGCCTGGATTGAAAGAATGCTACCGGGCAGTTAGTATCGCACAGAATAATGGTGACAGCGATATACACATTAACTCAACAAGACCTTGACACAGGAGTCAAAGCGCCACAATTATAAAGCCAAAAAGTTTGTTTGTGCCGAAACCCTATTTGGATTAAACTTACTTTTTCAATACTATCAAGAGAAAAGTTTTGCATCCTCGAGTTCCATTTTATAGCACGAAGTCCAAATACCTCCAATCACAAGTAGAATTTGAGGGGTTATTGTCATCAAGAAAGCCATCGGGAAAAGACACCATAATTGCTCACGCTGACAAAAAGGATGAATTTGTGTATTCTCAAAAGCAAATTAGTTGGCCGAAGGTTTGAGCCAACTTCAAGATTCAAATGCGTACCAGACATTAACAAAGAATTTATCTACTATTATGACCAAGAAGATTTCAAGAATTAAGAAACGCATGTTTAAAAACAGAAAATGAACCCTAAAGTAATGTTCTTAAAGCGTTACAAACTAAACAAAAGCACCACGCCGATTACTTCTACCTACTCCCTAAAGTTAACAAGCAAAATCATTCTGGCAGAATCATTGTTTGTTTGTGGTTACCCATCCTCTTCCTCGGGATAGAGGTACGGCGTGAACGGCAATTCAGGTTCATACCGTCAACCTAATTGGAATTAGGCTTGGGGAAAGATGGCAGTCCATTTTGAACCAGTCTTGAATGACTGGTAGCCCCACCACCAACAAGGCGGACTGCCACTGATGGGTACCCAAGAGTCGTATGACATGCTGGGTTAGCTGCTTCACAATTGTAATCCGGTGAAGTACGGGTGGGCCACCTGTCTGCCACATAAAGGTGGAGGCGTCCCGTTAAGTGCCTTGCCCAAGGACACAACAAGCAAGCTTGCCGGGTTTTTCTCCACACTATCCCTTTTTTATGCTGAGCGCCAAGCAGGGAAGCTGTGAATACCATTATTTAAAGTCTTTTGGTATGACTCGACTTAGGGAATGAACCCCAGGTCTTCCGACTGCGAAGCGGACGCTTTCACCACTACACCATCGTACCGGTTGGCAGAATCATCGTCTACTTCGTTAGTTTTTTTTCCGAAAAAACTTTCTGCTTTGGTAGATTATATTCTAACAAAAAATGGATTCTTTAGTTTATTAAATATACTAAGAATTTCTTTATTCACCTGCAGGCAATTAAAATTGTACCAACTGATTTACTATCAGTTACTATGGACGTTAACTTCTTGTTCGTTCAAGAAAGTTGTTCAGAGGGCAGTCCACTAGAGGGCCGGACATAAAAGCGTCAACCAAGTCACCGAGGTGTTGTCAATTACTGAGGAAAGCGAGATCTGTTTGGTTTATGGTAGATGAGGCAGGGTGTTATCACATGCCCATCTGTTTGATTCTTCGTGTCATACTTATAAGCTGCATAAGAAACCATACCCCACTTGTGCATTGTTGATCGGAATAGCCAACGCCATTTCGAAAACGATAAAGCCTGACACATGCAGGTCTGGTAATGAAAATTCCCTGTGGTACTGAACTGATGTCTGCAATGAATGCATGGAGTTTGGAAGTGCTTTCCCATCACTCCATTTTCATTTGTAATCCGCCAATTGTGCTACACTAATGCTGACTGAACTTGCAGCAGTTCCACTGCTAAAGATACCAATGGGTGTCGATTGGAGTTGCTGCAGATGTCCACAAGATGAGGACAAGAGCCTTTCATGAAGCAGATGATCTTGCTTGTGGGTGCGGGGGGCTAGAGGCAGTATGTTTTTTTGGCGGCGAACTTAGTTAATTGGATGGAGGCTAGGACAAAGAGACATTTGTCATTTGCCTCTTGTTGACTCAAAATCCTTCTTCTTGTAAATCCCATTCTGCACCAACTTCAAAGCAATCGAACTGGCAAAGATGGAGCAAGAGCGGTATGGGCGTCTTGTCAAGTCGTTCATTGTATTTGCTGCCAACCGACCGGAATGCGCATCACTTTGATCTCCGCATCACTTAAAATACGTTAAATCTTCTTTGAAACACCTTGAATGATATCAAATCTTCTCTAAAACACCTTGAATAAAGTAGAGATCAAAGTAGCCATGAGATCGGTTAAGACTATTGGAAAATTTTTGCCATCTCTCAAAGACTCTGTTGAATATCATGAAAAAGGTAACTTGATTTATAAGATTCCCTCTGCATGTTGCGATTACGTTTATTTTGGACAAACAAAACGCGATGTAAAATCTTGTGTAGCGGAGCACAAGCGAACCATTAAATTTCAGAGATCTGAAAAGTTGACCTTGTGCGAGCACCGTATAGAATTCAATCGTAAAATCGATTGGAGTGGTTCAACGATTCTGAAATATGAGAGCAATTAACACCGAAGAGTAAAAGCCGAGAGCTGGTTTATCCGCGCACACCCTAAGGTCATTGAACGTTTTAATGATGAAAGGTTGCCAGAAGTATATATTGTTGTTGTTAACCAACCCCTTCCGAGAAATGGGAGCATGGTGGAAGATTATTGAGCCCCAGAAGCCAAGCAGCTCCCCATGGCCTGTACCGAAGGTCCTAGAGACAGAGAGTCGCCAAATAGCGAGCGGCGCAAAGAGTCTGTAGCTGGGCAGTGCAAAACGAAGTATAATGCCCTGAAACGGATGACTGCAAAATTATAATCAAGACCCAATTAACAATTAATTTTCCAGATAAAATTATTATATTGCCATATCTTTACTCTACTACGAGGTTTTAGCACTTTTTTCACACATATATACCGGGTTGCTTAAGTCGATAGTTGCCTAAATCGACACTTTTTCAATTCCCTTTTGACTTAGGCAAATTCTACTGCATTAATACTCTTGAACTTTACCAGCACAAAGTCGTCAATTACTGACTAGGCCTATCTCCACCTCGTTGTGTTTCCCAGCCATTTTCTAATAATGATGGCATGACAAAAGATCACGGAGTCACAAGAGCCGGGCAACTTGCCAATGCCTGGACCAATTTTTGAATAAAAGGGTGAGAAATCAAAGTGGGTAGCAGGTAAAGAGTTCCTATTAGGTTAGGAAAGAACGAGATGAGAATTGTCTAAAGCCGAGAAGAATTGGCTTTGGCATTACTATCGTTGCGCCGACCGCAATATGTAGATATATGGGTGGCTATTGACTCTTTTAAGATTGTGAGGTTACTTCGTAGTCTCCTAAAATCTGTTTTTCATGTGTTCAATGAGTTGAATAACTTTCCAACAGGATCATTATTATAATGTTGTGTTACTTTTCCTTATCGGGTGAACGTAGCCGCTGCACAAGCACAGATAAATAAGCATTCAAATAAATTTGTGTACTTTGCAGAAGAGAAGGAAAAAGAGAACACAACGAGCTTAACAACAAAACAGAAGTTTTTAAGAGGTGACTGAAAGAGCATATGTGTTTAAAGATTTTTAAGATAGAGTGATTCTAGTCCTGAAGAAAAGATGATTGAATACCAAATGCAAGAAGTTGCAAGGGAATGCAGTAGGCTAAAGCATGGCATTCCGTCGGCTTAGGTCATCTGCCAGATCGTTTACTTAGAGATTTGAATGACCATGGTTACGTTGCAGCCTGGGCGTAGATGAAATGAAAAGAGTGAAGATTTGCTGCCGTATATGCCAGAAGGTGTGATTGGGAAGAAATATGGAAGAAAAACAACACCGCAAGGACGAAAGTAGAGTCTCATAGAAGGAGAAGAGAACTCAAAGATTAATTGCTTTGCTGAAGCTTGTGAAAAGCTTGCGGAATGGCACTGGTTGCAGCAAAAAAACAAGAGCAAAGTAGTAATTGCTAGAAGGTGAAGGGACAAAACCATTGGACCAAATCATATGATCACGATTAGGTAAAGAATCTAGGTTGCATGATTTCCAAGCTTTATTTTAATGGTAGGTCAGAGCGAAAGCATGAAAGGTAAAGAATGATCTCTTTTTGAACGAAAAAGAAATTTCTGAGGGGGAAGGGGCACCACCTCCCACGGGGAAGAAGGAAAGAGAGCAAGATCAAGTTGATATAAACATAGTTTTTTCAGAGGCTCTAAGCAATCGTTGGCAAACATAACTTTTTTTTGATTTTTTGAGAACAATTCGGCAAAATTTACCAACTCTAGAGCATTTTCAAATCTATTGTTTACCACCCTCTATGCATTTTCAAATCTATGTTTTCGGTGAATCTGTTAGACTACGCAGATTAAATGAAATAAATGAGTTGTACCTTAAAGATTTGGAAATGCTAAAAAAGAAATGTATAGACTCTTATTTCAACAAAAAAGTGGTGGAGAATAAATCATTAATTTAGCAAAAACATGGACCGATTGTTTTGGACCAAAACCATTGAATGAAAACAAGATTACAGATTCTATGCTGATTTGGGCGTCCGCTTTTTCCAATTTACTCCAATTTACTGCTAAAGAGAAAAGCCTAGTTCAAGCTACCGTCGTGTATAAGCGTCCATCTACCCTTACCAGTATGCTCACCAATTATAAAAAGGTAGCTCATTCAACCACTGAAAATACTGGTCAAGGAAGATCTCAACCTTGGAAGAAATGTGCACTTTGCGGCTGTTTCAACCATTATAAATCTATGGTACATCAAACCAGTTCCATAACAGCAGCCAATGGTAAAATTTTTGCATTGAAGCAAATCTTGGATTGTTCAAACTACGGCATATACGTGGCTGCATGCCGTTTATGTCATAAACAATATATTGGTCAAACCATAAACAAATTTTCAAAACGCTGGTGCCACCTCAGATTTATTTGGAATCGATTTGAATACGACAATATTGACGATAAAGCAGCATTATTACACCATTACCACACCTTCCATAGCTCAAATTACAGACAAAACCAGATATTGCCGATTGTTTTTTGTAACGTTTGTAGATCAACCGCCCAAACATCTTTTATCTATTTACGAAAACATATGGCTACACAAATTAAATGCCACTATTAACATAAATAAAATGCTCTTGCCCTTAATTAAGTGATTTTGTAACTATTTTTTTGATTTTGAAATACTGTTTCAGTTTTATTGCCTCTCATATCTCAGTGTGTTATCTATCACTTACGTCACGGCTTTTATAGGTTATGACCCTTCACTCATTATTATGATATACAGCCCTTTGTTTGTTTAGTAATTAGACGTCTCTTTTATCTCACATCTATTTCTATATAACTTAACCTATCATATTAGTTTGAATGTATTTTCAAAGGAGTCCGGGCTAGTTTTATGATCTGTAGTTTTGATAGCTGTTTATTATTGTTGTAGACCCTATGAAGATAAATATTTTTGCTTCTTGTTAAGTTTTGAAGATTTTATTATCTTGGTACAGCCTTTTCTCTGGTTTACCATTAGTTTGTTTGAAAATATTTAATATTTTTTTGTCCGATTTTATTATTTTTTTGCAGAAATTGAGAATGTGTTAGCGAAATTAATTTTTCTCATGGCAAATGAATGTCTAAGCTGACTTTATTGCTGTTCATTAATAGCAGACCCTTTTTCAACATTTACTGACATGGAGTAAAGTCGCTTGGATAGACCATCCTACTAGGATTTGATTACTGTTTTCCGATTTTAATTGTTATTATACCAACTCTAGAGTAAACGCATGATGCAACAGTAACCATAAATTTGCATTTTCTTTGATTTTAAGTGCAACAATTTCGATTCAAGTACCACTGCATCACAATTACAAACAACGTAAAAAGTCGACTTTTTCAAAAGTTTAAAAAGAATAGCAGAATTTTGGCAAATGGCGACAGAGCTTGCATAACCTAGAACCAAAACTAAGAACTGCTAGAAACAAATATTTTTTTCTATTTGTATTTGTTTGAGATCAATCAGGTTTTTGTCAAATAATGGCATTTATGTGTGCATGTTGGGTTGGATACCCCGTTTTAGGGGTATCAAAAAAATTTGTTTAAAATTTCAGAGCAGCCAGCCAAATTGGTTGAGTCAATTTTAATAGTAATTCTCAGTTTAGAATGAGATGAAAAAAGGTAACACTAAAATGGACTCGAACAGTTGCACTTTGCTGAAAATAAAGCAAAATAAGAAGGTATTGCCAAAAAAAGGACATTTTTACAAACAAAGACAACTTTACTTTCTAAGACTTAATCCTTGAAAATAACGTCGGTATAGAAGCCCGACAATATGGCTGCTTGTTCACTTGCACAACAAGTTGTGATGTAAGTATTCTAGCTTAAAATTGGTGTGAAACAATGACAGGGTTTCTCAAAATTTTTAGCTACACACTTGTTTGTTGAACCAGCATGTGTGGCGTATCTCTTAAAAGAATATAGCATTGTTAAAATTTGATTTTATTAAGTTGATCGCCAAAAAGACTGCCTTCGAGTTGCGAAAGAGCTTAAGCAACAAAGTATAAGAAAGTACATTGTTTTTCATTGGCAAAATAATCGCTTTCGTAAATTTGATCTCTAAAAAACTGACGCGATGGCATAGTATTTAGAGCTTCCGCTTTGCAGTCGGTAGACCTGGGGTTCAATCCCCTTGTCGATTCTTATGAAAAGACTTTAAAAAATGGTATTCACAGCTTCCCTGCTGGGCGCTCGGCATTTAAAGGAGGTTGTGGAGAACAAGCCGGCAAGTTCGCTTGTTGTGTCCTTGGGCAAGGCACTTAACGGAACGCCCCGCCTTCAGATGGAAGACAGATGGCCCAGACACTTCGGCAATGGCAACTCCCAAGCGACCGCGGACCTCCCGTCCAAAATATAGCGATACAATTCGCTTTCTCGTAAATGAAGGATAAATATGGCAAATATAGAATAAATAAATAGATAGAGAATAGGCGGAAGCAGGAAATAAGCGTATAGGCTGTTTTCAAAAATCTTGATGTGCTTGTAAGAGAAACTTGCCTAAGTACCTCTAATTTTTTTCTTGCTTACTCCAGTTTGAGGAACCCTGAACTGCCGTTTTTATCAAAGACACCAGAGCCAATACAATTTTAATGAATTTTCGGGAATGGGGGTTCCACGATATTTGTAACTGTATAGCAATGATTGCCTTACGTCAAAAAGGTTGAAGAGCATTGGTTTATAGTAAATTTACAGTTTTATATTCTTGAAGCCAGCGGGATATTTTCCTTAGCGTGCAGTTAGTCTGGAAGTGCCAGCAAACATCAACGGGTTGAGTGAAACTTTCCCTCCAGCAGAAAAGTTTGCACAAGCTTGGCCTATATTGTTGTAGTTACCGCAAAGACATTTAAATTTCAACTTTGAAGAAAAATCAATAAGCTGCAATAGCATATCTTATACAGTGATAAAATTTTCTATATTAGTTTATATTTGTAAAAAAGAGTTTAATTTAGCTCGTGTTAAGGAGGATTTGAACCCCACATCCTACCCTAAGTACAATCTTGATCAACCCCAAACAAAATTTTGAACTAGCGCACGTCATGCATACAACTGTCAATTAGCTTTGCGTTCTTTAAACATTACTTCTCATTTACAAAGTAAAGTTCAAGAGACTTAATTTTATTTCTTCATACCAACCAACCTCCTACGAATACCTTTTTTAAAAGTATAATGACGAATTGCACACGTAGCTGAAATCGCAGCAAGAATGAATTATGTTTTATTGCTATTTTCGACCAATAGACAACAATGAACAAATGCAACTCTGACAACAAAAAGTTCTGTGATATCACGCAAAAGCTGAAAATGTAATAATGGCAGTGGCGTATCAAGAGAATGCGGGCACACCTTCCGCCAGGCACATATAGGCAAAAATTTTCGTAGCCTAGCCTTTTTGATTGATGGTTCACGATCTTTTTGTTTCCGCGGACCACTTGGAAATTTTACTGTCGTTGCTGCGTACCGCCAAGAGTGCAACCAGGAGGGGGGGAAAATATTTTTCCGAAATTACCTCATTCATACAGCTACAGTACACGCCCACCAACTATACCGAGCAAACATTTGCGTTTAGAGCATTTAATAGCAGTTGTGGATTAAGGACTTTAAAGATCTAAAAGACCCCTTAGTCTCCAAAGTGAAGGGTCGAGGCAACTGCCGCACTTGCCTTGCCCTAAATACACCACTGCATAATAGAGAACGCTTTTTAAAACTGTCAAGCTTGCAGCCTGCATTATTATGATCCAAAGCGCTACAAAAAAGTAAAACGAAATGTTTGTATTGCTAAGTAATATCATAGTTGTTATTTAGAGTGGAAGAGCAAACTATGAAAATTTCAGCCTTTAAAGTGATTGATAACTTGATTTTCAAAAAATAGCAGAAAAAAGCAAGTTTGTGGTTTTTATTAATAGTTTTCAAAAAACTAGGAAAAAGCGAGGATAGGATTCAAAATGAGTAAAACGCCGGCGCATACAAAATTTCAGCTTTTTGTCAGTAGGTTTTAAAAAGCTGATTTAGACAAAGCTTTACTACTTGTTTAGCTCTTGCTAAAATTTGGATTAAAGTGCCTTTTTTTTCTCAAAATCCGCATCCGCCATTGTATAATAACAACAGAGTTTTTTTCGGTTTCAACGTAGGATTAGCGGATTTAAAAAAATTATGCCGGAGGCGGGGTTTAAAACATTTTAGCTTCTCTCTAATAAAAAAGTCTTTCACTCCCTTTTAGAGTGACTAAACAATAAAAGATAGAAAAGTATATGCATATTTGTTGCTGCGGAATCCGATAGTAGATCGCGTTGAGTAATTGCAGCTACTTGAAGACTGAAATTTTGTATTGGTTAACGAAGGCTGATTTTAAAATTTTCACTACCAAGTTTAGATGGTTTCATTGGCAAGAAATTAATAAATAGAGGAGGATCTACCATTTTGTTTAGAAAAAATTTAAATCGCATAAATTGCTCCAAGTCCTAGCGTAATCTATTAAGCTACTAGCAAAGCATGGAATTTTAAAAATTTAAACAGATCCGACTCCATAAATCTCCTTAGAACCGCCCCGAGAGAGCAACCCTGCCCTTTACAGAAAAAAATTTCGGGCCTCAGCCATGATTGATAGGGCCCGGGAAAGGTGATAATTAAGTAATTGACGATGGTATGAATTATTAACGATTTATTTTCCTTACAGGAGAATTGCATTACAAATTACTGCTAGTCGCCCCACCATTCAAGTATGGAATATTTTTTAAGATCAATGTCTTAAGGAGAGACATTCAGCTTTTTTTGCCTTCTTCCTAGTTGCCTACTCTTATGACGCTTTACTAGTATTGAAGATCTTGGGCTGATGTCGTTATGAAACAAAACGTTTCAGGACTAGAAAAGCAAAAAATTCCGCTTCTTCATCAACTGGAACAAAATCTATTATTAAATTACAAGACCATAATTTGGCATTACCAATTTTATGTTGCAATTTTCATTAATAAGCAGTACAAAATGAGTAACAGTAAGCAACAGTATTGGCTAGGACATTACACCAAATTGAAAAGCAATTAGGCCTACGAGTCATAAAGGCATTTTTTGAGGCTTTTGGGTTTGGTTATGCACAAATGCTCTAAAACATAACTGAATTAGCTCAACGCATTTTGAACTGATTTATCCTGGGTTGTAGCTGACCGATCTCTTAGCAGCAGCTAGGCCTAGACTGAAGTAGATGTTGTGCCTTAAAACAAAAAGAAAGCTGAGCATCAAATGTCATCATTTACTCAATATCTTGTTTTAAATATACCGGCAGAATGGAATAATGATTGTAAGTTTCATTTAAGTTATTTTTTTGTCGTCTTCTTTCAGTTAGCTTCCCAATTTGACAAGTTTTTACTGAACAGCGTTCATTTTCTGATCGTTTGACCAACGCAGTTCTCTATACTGAATTGAATTCTTTGCATTCTTCATAAGTAGGAGGAGGATCTTCTGACATTGTAGAGGATATCACAGATACTCTTGAAATCTATAAGTTACATTTGTGATTATGACGATATCTATTCCACACAAACTTTACCACAATCGAGGAGTCGATTTTATGAAAACATCGTTTTTGACGTACCGGTATGTTTCTATTCTAGAAGGTTGTTTTGTTGAGACGAGCTTAGCAGTCACCACTGGGGCTGGACTGGCACAGTGCATGTTCTACCACAAGCATGTCAACCAAGCAGGAGAAATTGCCCTATGGTACTTTTCTCGACAATGCAACGATGCGGATGATGAGAGGCTCAAACTACCATGATTGTTGCCATGAATCGCGTTCCAATTCACGCGACCAGCCAGTGGCACGAATCCAGGAAAAAGTCGCTCCATTGCAAAAGTATCAATAAAAATAATCGCAGTAACCGTGAATTTACGCTCCTTCAATCAAAGTTACTAACAATAATAAAACGTTTAAAATACATGATATTGCTCTATAATGCCCTGAGTGACTTTCGGCCATGACTTCCAAATGAAAGTTTTACCACTTCGACGACGAAATTCGCTTAGCTTTGATTTAGATAACTTCCAAATAATTCAATTTTTACCTTCAATTCAATTTTTTACCAGTAACTTTACCTGATCTAATTGTTTTTTTTTTAGTTTGGGCAAAAACTCTGTTGCGTTTGAATAACTGGGTGGTAAATCATTATAATCCGGTAAACTATCAGCAGATAACGATTGCAATTCTTCGGTACCTCCTGGAAAAAAAATGCAACTTAAAGAATTTGCAAATATAAGAATCACATCGACAACATGCAAAGTCATTGATCCCTTTAGACACCAATAAACAAGACCTATTAAAGCAGAAAGTAGCGATACGGGTAAAACTTAACTCTCTTAACCCTGCGTTGGGTTAAAGTCGATTAATGTTGAGTTGCATACTTTATTCCTTGACAACGTGACAAACGTTTTGTTGCTATTTACTTGGGAATAAATATAAAAACTTTAGGAATATTATTAACTTGAGAATAAGGACGGATTGCAGGTACTAGTAGGCCTACATTTTTAACAAAAGCGCTACAACGCTTCCAAAGACACGGCTACATAAAGGCCACACAGATCAATTAACTCTCCTCTTTGTGCAATTGCCATCTCAGTGTTTTGTTGGGTAGCTGAGTTGCTGAAGTTTTGAAATCATTTTTTATATACAAAGAACAGGATTGCCTAAAAAATTATATTGCTGACATTGGTTCCAGTAAACTCTAAACAAGTCGTTTCCCACATTTGCGTCGTGGCCGTCCAACGCTAGGTTTTCTCAAAATTTTTTAGGTGACTTGTTTTTGCAAAAAAGCATAAAGGAAGTAGTCTTCTTTGATTATAATTTTCATTGTTCTTTTTGTATCTTTCGGCATCTAGCTGTTGCGCATGGCCTATATTTACTCAGGGGGTAAGTGGGGCGAAAAATCTCTATGGTTCGCTCCAAATATCATGGAGCTAATTGCTATGTGAAGGTTTATCATTCACGCGTATGCGCTCATGCTTTGTTAGCAAATCACTGTCAGCCTGAACCTCCTCAACCGATTGTCTACGCGAAAAAAATGGAGGTATTTTTGGTGGAATTCAACCAGTTTCTGCTTATCAGTTCTTAGAATTTCACAAGCTTCATAAACCAATTAAAAAAGTGGGCTTACATCATATTTTATTATGTGAATACTACCGGCCTACTGCTATAAGTAAGAAAACTATCAATATTATTAATATTTTTGAATTTCTTAACTGGAGGTTCACAGTTAAGTGCTTTATCCAGAGACACCAACAAGCTCAACAGCTTTTTCTTCTCACTATCTCTTTTGTGCTGAGCGCCAAGCGAGAAAGCCGTGAATACAGCTAAAGCCTTCGGAATGACGCGACAAGAGAATTGGATCGGTGTTAACCGACAGCGAGGCGTATGCGCTCTATCCGCAGCACCACCGCGCCGGTCTAGTACAGTATTGTGCTCAGCAGAAAGTTCTTAACCAAAATATTGCCATTTTTCAATTTATCCATGAACCTTGAATTCCGTCAGCGTTGTAACTCAGAGCAATGAATCGCTGGCTCGTAATTTTGACACCGCAAGCTCAATGCCCGCTTGGGATATGCGTTGTGTTCGCGGGAAACCGCTTCACGGAAATTTTCTCTGTTTGGTTGCAGGGTGGTAGAAACGCAAGTGTTGGGAACAAGTCGCAAAAGTTCGGGCCTCGAGTCTAGTTGCGAGTCATTGATGTCGAGTCTAAAGTCGAGACATTTTGTCTAAAAGATTCGAGTAATTTGCCAGGAATCGTGTCCACTCGAGTCTTCCTAAGATTTTATTGCCAGTGTTTAGCTTCCTGTAATTTTTTAATAATTGCGATCGATTCGTGTAATATTGTTCAGTAGTTTAAAATTTGGGGCTTCTAAGCTAGGCTTACCCAAGGTCTGATTTTGACAGTTCTTAGCTCACTTTTAATACTATACCGGTACTAGTAACAATAAGTCTACTGCTTTATCAACTGCAGCTGACTGGAAAGTCGAGCTTTCGGTTTTGTAGTTCAAAAATGAATTTCAAAAAAGTTAGAAATATACTACGTGCTAAATGCAAAATTTCAGACAACGAAAACTTTGACAGGCTTGCAGTACAAAGTAATAAAAATGATTTGCAAGATTTTGACGCAATACCCGAGTTGCCAGCAGGGACGTGCGCAGAAATTTTTTGCGGGGGGGCACGAAAATTAGGCTTTGGCACAGTTTTGCATTGTGAGTCCCGAAGGCACGATTGTCCTAGGGTAGTGGTTCCCAACTTGTGTTTTTTCACGACGCACTAATCTACCAAAAAAAAATCAAATTACGCGCAGCACAACAAAAATTCACAAGTTGTCATTAAATGCGATATACTAGCTGTCTTGTTTTGACCTAGCGCATCAAATCGCGGTATAATTACAGATTAATTTATTTTTGTCCACAACAACAAAACACAAAAAAAAGAAACAGAGAACAACATACGAATTGCAAGTTATGTGGCCCAGGAAGCAGCGAAGAACCAAAAGATCAAGCTGCTTCCTGAGGCCAGCTCGAGAGCAGTAATGACGAATGGCTAAATGATATGTATATTGTATAATAGAAACAGTAAAATTCGACCATATTATTATAATACTTAATGGTAAATCAAGTGATTGAAAGAAAATTTAGTAGTTAATAGACTTCCGAAAAAACTCTTTTTTATTTGTTTTTTTAAGCACATCATAATTAAATGTTTTGAACTATCATTGAGTTCAGACCAGAACTTAATGCCGCGAAATGCCAATTGATTTTGAGCCAAAGCTTTTGAAACAGAAGGTAAAAAGAAAACTGAATTTTTGGTTTGTCTTGTATGATACAAGTGCACATCTTGCATAGCAGTAAAATTCTTAACTAAATTTAATGGAAGTTCGTTGTTTACTATTTTGAATATAAGCTTTCCAAGTTCAAGTTGACAGATATCTTGGAACTTTGATAATTCAAAACGTTTGTAGAGTTTAGTTACATGACAGTACTTTTTACTCAAAGAGATTGCTCTTTATACATTATTTTGTCTAACTTCAATCTTATGTAAAAGCGATTTTGCCACTGTGCCCTAAACCGTGATTCCATATTGAATGTAAGAATATCCAAGGCCGTAATATAGCATAAGCAGCGTTTTGATATCAACTTAATTACGTAGTTTATACAGTATATTATTTCTTTGCATTTAGACAATTTTAAACCAACTTGGTTCATTTGGCTCGCCCATGTGAGTTTATCGTCAATAAAAACACCTCAGTATTTAACAGAGCTGGATCTTGAAGTTAAATTTTGGTTTATGTACACATTAAACTCTGAATCGAAAATATTGGACAGCTTATTTTTGCATATTAGCATATAGTTAGTTTTAGAGTAATTTCAAGAGCGTTTATTAGCTCGCATCCAGTAACTGATTTTAGCAAGTTCAACATTTCCCTTTTTTTCAAGACTACCCAAGTAATTATCAGATAATATTAAATAGATGTCGTCAGCATACAAGGTAGCGGAGAATTAAATAAAGAGAGGCAGATCATTCACATACATTGGAAAAAGAAGTGGACCAAGCGTAGATTCTTGTGAAACTTCACACCTAATAAGTTGTGTGGAGGAGCGAGAACCATTAACTTTTGTATATTGAAGACGAATAGTGAGGTAACTCTTGAGAAGGTCAAGAGCTACGCTTCAAATTCCATAATATTTTTCAAGTTTTCTAACTAAAATTTTGTGATCAACTGCATTAAATGCTTTTGACATATCAAGAAATAGGGCAGCAGTTAAGTACATTTTGGTCAATATTTTTTAAGAGATATCAATATATATCGCAAAGCGCAAAGCTATTAGAGAAATTGCTTCTAAACCATGGCGTTCTTATACCCATATTGATGATTACTTAAAAGATTGTATTTTTCCAGGAAATGGCTTTATCGATGATACACAAGCTTTTCAAAGATTTTATTAAAATTAGAAAGTAAAGATATTGTTCTGTAATTAGTAACATCATTTGGATCACCTTTTTTGAAAATTGGAACTACTTCAGCTACTTTGAGTCCATCAGAATAAACGCCTTTCATCAAGCAATGGTTACATAAAGTACTTAAATACGGCGCTAAGATAATACATGTATTTCCCGCTTTAAGAAAATGAATGTTTGTCATTACTTCTAATAGCTTTTTTATCTTTAAATTCGCGAATAATTGTCTACACTTCATTTGCGGTTGATGGAGAAAAGAACATGAAAAGCGAATTTGCTGCTTGCAAAGCAGTAGATGTCAACATATAAGGCTATTCGTCCGTTAGAGACGCAGTTTTATTAAGCTTAGGGCCAATTTTTACAAAATGATTGTCGAAGGATTCTGCCGTTGCATGGGGTTCAGTAATTACTATATTTTGATCAATTACAATTGGGGTCAACGAAATAACCTTATGTTTCTTAACATTGATAAGAGCAGAAATAGTTTCCCAGATTTTTTGAATCGCTCTTATTTTGACCTAGACGCTTGTGAAAGTATTTACGTTTAGACATTTCTATTTAGCGATTTAAATCATTTCTCTCGGCCGGCAAGTTTTTTTAACGATTAACCGTTTGTACATGTTGTTTTTGATTTTAATCGATTTTTAAATGCCTTTATTCAGCCACGGTTTCAACCTAATTAGCTTTTCTCTTCTAGTAGTTGGTCTAAGCGGCGCGTTTTTATTTACTACTTCGGAACAACCAACTGCACTGAAGAGACCTGATAGGTCGAAACAGTGTCACTGTCTGCAGTTTGCTAAGTTTTAATTAGTTTATTGAGTTGTGTAGTGATGTCGATATAGAAATCAAAATTTAGTTTTCCTAGTTCCAATTCAAGCTCATAAATAAACTTACTCATTTAAAGTTACTCATGTCTCTCATTAGTAATTTGCCTAAAGAACGTTCTTTTTTTGTGCCTACCTAAATTACAGAGAATATTGGAAGATAATCAGTGACATCATACACAGGGAGTCGAACCAACCCGAACCGACCCGAACCGGAGTTTTATGAACCGGTTTTATGCTATTTTTGCCGAACCTTAACCGAACCCGAACCGTATTTTCAAAAAATCACAAAGAGCGAACCGAAACTGAACCGAATAATTTGTGTAATCATGAGCCTTAATCGAACTCGTACCGGTTGAAAAAAGCGGTTCGCTCCGTTACGTCACTCGTATCATTTAGCAAGGGTCTGAAATCAAAATAATATAGGTAATCCATGAGTGGTGAAGAATTCTTTTATGTTTCAACATTTTGGAAAATTTGCTTTGTATGAAGTTCTGACTTTCATCGCATAAAACGATTTAATTGTTATTATGATGTCATAATCTGTTACTTGTAGCTTGTAGGCTATGATTTCAAGTAGCTGGTGGTGGTTGGGCTTTGAGCAAGTTCAGACAGGGTATGTCGTTGAGAACAGAAAAAAACAGAAAAGAATTTGTTTTGCATGCATTCCAAGAGCAGCGCTTAAAATGCATAATAGGAAGCAGTAAAGAAGCAAATTGCTTTCCGAGAAACTTGGTTAAAGGGAAAAACTAGTATCGGTAAGTAACAGCAAGTAAACTGGTCAGGTAAGATGTAAAAAGCTAGAAAGATGAAGACGTTAATGATGTCTAGTGATAGTAACCTAATGATAATGATAAATTGCTTTTATTTTACTTGAGTGCTTCGTGAATTGAATTTTGTGCTTACTTGAATAACGCTATGACTTTTTTATTTTTAGAATACTGCGCTTTGTTTAATAGGAAATAACATAAAGAGCAGTTAATTTTGATTATAATGATGCGTATTAACCTCAACCAAATGAGAAAATTTTTCAAGTACTCTGAAAGTGAAAATAAGTCATCTTGTACGTTGGGAAAATGTAAAGCTGTTATTAAAGGGAACCATGCATCGAATTTGGAATGACACGTTAAACGATTTCGTGACAAGGGTGTAAGGAGTTCCATAATGAAAAACTAAGTGCTCTTCAGCAGCGTGCCGGTGCAAGTTCCTCCAACAAACTCCAGAAGAAGTAAATGCGTGAGACCAACCAGTGTCCCATAGATGAAATGTTTTCAAAAACGATTCAACTAAAAATGAACGAGAAGACACTGAAAATGCATGTTTAGAAGTAGTCCCAATGAACGGCCGCCCTTTCAAAATATTAGACCACTCCGGGTTTAGATAAATTGTAATCCCCTTGCTTGAAAGTATGCGAGCCAAATTTTCCGTCAATGCTGAAAATATTCCTAAGAAAATTGGGGAAAAGGCAAATGATGTCCGTTATCGCATATAACTGGAAGTGGAAGGTAAACTTGTATCTTTAAAAGCTGACGCAGTAACGTGTCGTGATCGATCCATACTCGGCGTGAACTTGCAATTCATAAGTGATAAAATAATACAATTACGCACTTTAGTAATGAAAGAACTACAAGACAATCACAGTGGTTTTTACTTAAAAATTGCTCTTGATGAAGTCATTGAACAATATGGAATTAAGAGCAATCAAGTTTATAGCCTCACAACCGACAACGGTGCTAACATGTTAAAATGTGTACGCCTCTTTTCTGAAGGGGATGTAACCGAAAGAACTGCTAAGTTTGAGCAGCCGGCGGAGTGACGCAGAAGAGCTCGTTAGTGATGAAGACGATAACGTTGAAGTTTTCCTTGGCAATTTTAGTCCTTCGCATACCAGCACAGCTCGAGCAAGAAATATCTGGAAAGGTGTTAGGTGTGCTGTTTACACCTTACAGTTGGCAGTAGAAGATGCTCTCAAAGAATCTTTTTTTCGCGATGTTGTAAGTTCGGCTCGATGCATCTGCAAAAAACTTAGAAACCCGTCCGTTTGCGTGCTTCCGAAAAAGCCAAAACTGATAAAGCCAATCTTGGACAGTCCTACTACGTGGTATTCGACATACTTTATCGTCTTTTGCTCCTGAAGGATATTTGCCTGGATATGGCAGCCAGCAACCCCAACTTGCCTTTACCAGCAACTACTTGGAATGCGTTTTCCATGCTTGTTGAGGAACCGGAGCCTGCTAAAATAGCAACGAAGTCGCTGCAGTACGAGCAACTAACTTTTGGTGATTTCTTTGGCATTTGGTTGAACTGCAAACTTAAAATTGCCAAATTAACGTCTACGTCTTGTCTACTTGCACAGCACTGCTGTTATCAACAATGGAAAAAAGAAAGACAGATTTGTTAAAAAATGACCTATTTTTGGCGTCTTTCTATCTTGACCCTAGATGCAAAGCGTTTATCTCTGAAATTGATCAAATTGTTGCAACCCAGTATTTGCAACAAACCTGGAGCCACGTGAAGTTGTTGCAACAGGGGGTAGCCAGCGATTTATCTGGTACACAGTCTGATTCATCCAAAACTTTTAGCACCGATGATGATTTAGACATGCTGACAGCTCAGCAACATCGACAATCTTTTACTTCAATGATTTCTCCTTCTAACAACGCAATGCAAAGTAATTCAATTATGGTGCTGTTTAGCTCCTTTGCAAACAAAGCCAGACTAGGAAAAAAACGAAATTGTTTTGAGATACTGGGAACAATTTAAAGAAAGTAAGCGGGAGTTATATGAACTTTCTCAAGTAGTATTAGCGGTTCCAGCGACCCAAGTAAGCGTAGAAAGAGCTTTTTTTAGGCTTAAAATACGTTTTGTCGCCACTACGAACAAACATGTCGTAACAACTTTTGGAGGGTAAACTCTGGATACGTAACAATCATTTATTTCAGCAATAAATCCGTACATTTCTGGAATTTTTACCTTAGGCCAGTAACTCTTCATGTTCTTTGTAATTTCGTTAACATGCTGATTGCCGTGACTGACTTACTTGAAAGCCGAGCTTTTTTCGGAGCCATGGCTGACATACGTGGAAGCCACTAGCACGTTTAGCCTATTGCATGTTGCAGCTTCAAAAAATGGAAGTCACCAAAGTGAGTTTCTGCGAAGGACCGAAAGTGTGGCTTCGTGCGCACAAGTACATGGGTATGCTTGGTTTGAGTAGAATGTTCAAACATTTAATAGAATCCCTGCTTGATAGGCCTGTGCAAAGTCACATTTAATGGAAATTATGCAAAGACATGTATCAATAGAAATAAAGTAGTTCATTTAAAAAAAATGAAATTAAACGGCATTTAGCGTAAAACGATAACAAAATATAGATCACGGCTTCTAAACATGGAAGCAATCCAATTATTCTGAAATTGGCTTTGACACAAGTATTTTTGTAGTGTTGACCTGTCAGTGTGTGAAGAAAAATTTCTTTTAGCGTTTCATTATTAACATGATTGTTGTTGCTAAAATTATGCCATTTTTTAATATTTTTCCTAATGATACTGCGAACCCGAACCGAAACTTTATAAACCGGTTTTGAGGTAATTTTTACTGGAGCGAACCTAAACCGGAGCGTTTCGATTGATCTGAACCCTAACCGGAACTGAACCGAAATTTGAAACAGCTGTTGAACCCGAACCAAACCTTAACCGGAAAAATCAAACGGTTCGACTCCCTGATCATACATTAAAATACCACACGTTGTGTTATACTTCAAATCGAAACAACAGATGTGGTCTAGTAGGGTTTGCGACGAGGTTCTTTTGGACTGATTGATTAAACACTTGCAGCAACAACTTAAAAGAGTGTTGGCATAATTTCTGATTAGGTTGTTTGATTGAATTTTTAATAGATCAAAATTAAAGTCTCCGAATTCATAATAAGGATAAATTTTGTTATGAAGTGTCTAACAAACATTATACAAGTAATTTTTATACCTATTTACGTCATTTTTGATGCAAATGGATGTCGATAAACGACTCCAATTGTTATTGGTCCGAAATTTGTTTCCAAGTTAGGGGTGGGCAATTGTTTTGGCTTGCGGACCGCATCGCGGTCACGAAAGCTAGCTGAGGGCCGCACTTTTTAACGAATGCATTGGTATGTTATTCTAGTTGATTTGCAATTTTAATTTGGTATAACATTAAAAACGAACAATTATTAGACAAATGAGTCAAAGCAGTTTTATTCAATTGAAAATGCAAGCGCATTTAATTTTCAAAGTCTATCAACGAAAAAAAATGCACCAATCACGTTCTACATTAATTAAATTTTTTTAATTATTTGCTTGAGGCTTTCGCGGGCCGCAGTTTGCCCACCCCTGTTCTAAGTCAATCCAGGTTTCTTCGATAAGAGGCAAGTCGCAATCCAAATGTCTTTTTGCAGCAAAAGTTAAAAATTCTTTAATGTACATGCCGGCACCACCTGAATGTGTAGCGCTATCGGATCGTATAAGATACAATATTTGATACGGCTACGCGCATTTCTCGTTCGACGTCTATTTTCAAGCTGCACTTTGTTTTTACAACCGCAACAGCAGAAAAGCCTGTTTCACACATGTAAGAAGTAGCAAAAGGAACCAAAACTCGGAGAGCTTGTCTCGATATAAAAGGGTACGCTCTGCAGGCTTCAGTCCAACAACATGTCGAGTATTAATCTATTTTCAATTTTAAGAGTGCTCTCGCAAGAGAGGTCAATAAATTTCTTTTATTGCAATCCGCAAAACATTGATGGAACAGCACTTACAGAAAAAGGATTTCCAACTTAAGCATACAAAGATACATCGCTAGTAAAATACTTCTAAAAATGCCCCTCAAGTGTACTCAAATGACTAGAAGCTGTTTTTACCACTACTGATGGTACTGAAGTAATGTTAAAATCAGCCAGTATGCGATCAAGAGAAGGACAATATTCATGCCCACAGTTGTCAGATATGTCAAGACGCCACAGAAAAATTTTTCTCATAAAAGCTTTTATTTTGTCAGACAATTCTAAAATATTTGCGTCGTTTCCATGCATACTGACATTAGCTTGTTCAGTTTTTTAAAGATGTCCACAAAGATAACTAAACTTTAACAAAAACTCTTTCTGTTGAAGGCATTTAGCACGTGCATGTTTCTCTATTTGCCGAAAGATAAGATCACTGATCACCTTTACAATTTCTTCAAGAAGCTGGTTTTAATCAGCACTAAAACAGTGGGATTCTAGTGCTTTCCTATGAAGAATACAGAGGGTCCGTTTAGCTAGAGGCGCGCAATCACGAACTAAACTTTGCCATACCGTTGTATTTGCCTGACATAGTAGACCTTGCTCCACCTTTGGAAATTCCAATAACATTTCACTATTGCAAACCCTTCTACAAGAAAAATTTGTCTATAATGTGAAATATATCCACTCCATGGCAGTGTGATTCAAGTGGTTTACAAAAAAGCATATCTTCAACTATTCGTTTTTCGGCCTGGAACACATGCCTTGCGTAGCATATCAAATAATTAATCGTCTTGACTGTCAAAGGCTGCTTCATTAAGCTGAATGGTAAATTCGTTATCTTTCAATCTACAAATAAGCTGGTCAGTGATACCCACACCCATGTCTTCAATGCGACGACATATTGTGCTATCTGACAAAGGAACATCTTTTAGTTTTTTGGCTGCATTATCTCCAATCAATGTACGTACTCGGTCCATAGCAGCAGGAAGAATTAATTTTTCCGCACTAGTGTGTGTTTTTTTGCCACAAATCACACGGTATGCAACTTTATAAGAAGCCAAAGAACATAACGGGAAAAACTACTAAATGCAGCTTTTTGATTCGTTAAATTTTCTAGTTTGCGCATAAAATACTTTTTCGGATTTTTTTCTAAACTTGGATGTACAAAAGTTAAATGTTTTAATTTGTTTGGGAGCATGCTTTCATTTGCCAAAACTTTATTGCAGATTGCGCATTGTGGACATTCTTCACCATTAGAATACTGACATGTTCATTCATTTCTATGTAACTAGCATCGTATTTCCGCTGTTTTTTTTCTTACTATCTTTCGCTTTCCTTTTGCTCATCATTTCTTTATTGGTACTGTGGTGTCCAACAATGTTTACTACGTAGTACGTACCAATTTTTAAATACAACTAATACTGCTTTATTGCAAGTTTATCGCTAAAAAAAAGAAAAACAGTACTAAAATTGCAAAATGGCTACTGCCCAGTCGAAGCAGCTGTTTAGCTGACACTCATCCATGGCCTCTCTTTATGATTGTGTTTGTTTTGCGTCACATATACAGTGGAACCCCGCTTACCTGACCACCTACGGGACCGCATTCAAGCGGTCGCGTTAGCGGATTTTGCTTTGGAACATCATGTTTGTAGCTGTTGGACTTGCACTTTTAAATGAAACCAGTGGTTTACGTGAGTGAGCACGACTTGAAAACGAAAGTTTGGTTTTTGTTTTAAAAGGATAAAACATAAATATGCATGCTTTTAATCACTACTATTAAAACAGTCGCGAATTGATTTTTGTCTCGATGCATTCGTTAACATTTCACACAGTCCTTTTTCAATTTCATAGAGAGGTGTAAGAAGGTGAGCTACGTCTCTTTCCAACAGAAAGTGCATTCTGTATTTGAGTTTTGCTAAAGTCGAAATTTTAGCAAGTTCCTTCTGAGATCTTCCCTCACTTTCATTTTGTTTTATTACCATAACCTTTTGTTTGATTGAAAGTTCTTTCGGTTTCTTTTTACAAAGTGCGATAGGTTTCATATACAATACTGTACAGTAAAAACAAACTGCAGAATGAATTCAAAATTTTTAAGCAGTAGCCTACCTACCAGAAACACTGTCAGTAGTTTATCTTTGTGTGTACGTCACAATGTGATTCATTGTGCAGTTGCATTTTAATTGTGTGTGCACGCGTTCACCTAATCTTATTGTTTTGGTCACAAAAGTAAATTATTGAGCACATGTGGTCCCTTTAGCGAAGTTAAATTTGCAGTTGTGGACCAAAATATGGCGGTCCTGGTCTGGAAACCGGGGTGGTCGCGTTATTGAATCAGAACGCAATGCATTACCATAGTAAAGCACTAGGGACCGCACTGCAGTGGTTCTGATAACGGGGTGGTCTTGTTATCGAGGTGGTCGCCAACCGGGCTTCCACTGTACCTACAAACCCGTGACAGGGCCACCAGTGCTTTCAAGGCTGAACAGTGCGGGATGTGAAGGCCAAAATAAAACACAAAAATTATTTTATGATTTTGATCACCGGTAGTGAAAGTGAGTGGATGTAAGTTTGCGACGTCCTCGTAATTTCAAAACGACTCACCAGGGCGTAGCGACGCACCTGTTGGGACCCTATGTCCTAGGGGGTCCGGGGGCATGCCTCCTGGAAAAATTTTGCAAAATTACGCTCAAATATACGCAATTTTAGTGCTTTTTGTAACCACTTCTAAGGTCATTTTTGTTTGCCGCTGCGCATCAAGCTTTTCGAAGATCATAGCAATTAAATGTTGTAACCCAAGAAGATCCCACTTGTAATCCATATTCTTTCACCCTGTATTATTATCACATCACCTTGTATCTCATACAACTTAGTTCAAAAACAACTACTCAGGCAAAGTTGAGTGAAGTTCTATTATTATCAGTAAACGCTGCGTGACTTATTACAAAAAATTACAAATAACATGAAACAAAGTATCGATAGTGCTAGTTGCTAGCTAGCAACTTTCATGCAATCTCCCATCTAATTGATAGAGATCTGTCATCAACATCCCACTAAGATAAATGGAAAAATTGTTTAAAACCATCACCAACATCATGCCGTACCATACAGCAATCTATTACAACATGTACATAACGCGCTGGATACGTTGTAACAGATTGTGTATAGTACAGCATGATGTTGGCGATCGTTTTAAGCAATTTTTCTATTTATCTTAACGTGAAGCAAATAATGCTACTCAAAGCCATAGACATTTAAACTAATTCTCTCTCTGTAGAAAAGATTATTTGTTTGTTACGGTTACAAGCGTGATGGCTGAAATAATATCAAACGTTTTTCTGTGGGAGTGGCGTGCAAAGAAGCCCCCTCTGTACGCCATTGGTGCCAGTGTGTAAAAAAATTATTTTTAAACACGCAAAGTCTGAAGGTACGATTTTTAAGAAATCAAAGTTTCCAAGACAAAAAATTTTTTTCATGCAAGTAATTTCATTATCAGTAGACCAGTCGAGTCTTGACTCTAATTTCGAGTCACTCGTCTCTCGAGTCGAGTCTTGAGTCGCTATTGTCATTTCCTGAAATGACTCGAGTCAAGTCGAGTCTTTTTTTTGTGCTGACTCGACTCTAGTCGAATCATTGACTCGAGTCTCCCCAGCACTGAGAACTGCTCTGAGCCACTTCCAGCAGTAGGCTACTGGCAACTCCAAAGCGGTGTTGAACATACCCACGCTTGATACATAACAGCATAGGTTTTCTGATGACTAGGGGTAAAGAAAGAACACAAAAAAATAAAGAATTTTATTAACTTTCCTCAAATTTGCTACCATCGCAGAATGGAATTAAACTACAAAATTTATTTGTTTAAAATTGATTATCAGTTGCAAGAGTCATTCAAAATCTAGGTCAGAAAAGCTCTGTCATATATAAATAGAAGTGCCACTATGATAGTAGGTACTTCGGGCAAATATCTCATGGACTACAAGATCGCATCAAGCAATATGTTCCGCAATGGTTACGACAACTTTTGACTGGTCCACGCCGATCTTAACCACACAGACCATGCAAACAAAATGACATTAAAACCGGATTTTGTGACTCTGCCATTGTTCAGCATCTTTTAAAAAATAAACAATGCTCACTCAACTATGACAACATGAGGTTTACAATCTTCGCCACCGCACGCTGCTTTTTCCACCATAGGCGTACGAAGTGGGGGGTCCGGGGGGGCACTGGCCCCCCCTGCTTGGCAAAATTTCGGGCAATTTTTGATTTTTCGGGGAATTTGAGTAAGTGAGCATATATTTAGGTCGAAAAATTTGTCACTGCAATAGCATCTCCAAAAAAAAAAAAAAAAAAAAAAAGGTCATCACCTGTTTGGACACACGTTTGGTGGCAAATTTAGGCCAAAAGTGATGGAAAAGGTGCAGCCAAACAGGCGATGACCTTTTTTTCAGTGACAAACTTTTCGGGCAAAAATGTCGTGCCCCCCCAAATGGGTTTGAGGTCATACGCCCATGTTTTCCACCTTCATCTCTTCGAGGCTATTTATGTCAAGACTCAATACCCAGTCTTAGGCAGATAGAAAAAGTTAATTTACACTCTCAAATTCTTTCAAAAATCGAGACGTTACAATTTGGCCTCTTGCTACGCTTCCTTCAACATTTCGCTGTTGCGAAATCTCCTTCTTTGGCGCCTTTTACAATGCTAGCGCTATCATTGGCTTGTACAGATTGCCTACCGCTCAAATTAATCACATTTGTTAGCTTACTCACTTTATATCTTCCCTTTTTGACGCGATACTGCCACCGATAAGAGCGTCGCGAAAAGCTTACGGCTAAAACAACTTTTTTCAAAAATTTTTTGTCTTTACATAATTGCCTGCCTTGTTAGCAATAATTTTTAATGCTTAATGATATTTTTATGTTTACCAGTTCATATGTTATAATATCCCCCCTATTCTGAGGAAACTCTCAGTTTACTAAGGAAACTTAAACTTTTATGAAGCCAAATGGTTGCGCATGCTCAATGCTAAAACAAAATTAATAAAATGATTTTACGGCGTATATAACCTGGTACTATTTACTCTCTGTGTTTAAATGTTTTCTACTACATTGATACAGTATATAGTCTACTAACACCCTGCGTTTTAATCTTAAAATTTTTATCCTAATGGTCTGCTGTTTTGTGGGTAATACTTAAATACTATGAAGTAAAATTATTTGTTTTGATACGCGGGATAAATAATTACTTATGTGATAGGGTGTAGAGTTGTCAGTACAGCTAGTTGCTTAGTTTTTTACATTTAGCTATTTTTATTCTTTTGTAGCATTGAAGATGCTAATCTAGCAAAACGCATTTGTTTTGGTGCATTTTAAAGTTTTAATAAAATTTGAGTTAATTTAGTTATTTCAATTATACCTTACTGAGGTTACTAAGGGGAGCGAAACGTTACGTTTACCCACAAAATTTTCGAAAAAACGACTATATCTGTTTATGATATCAATATACAATAAGTTCAGTATGCGATAATCAGCACATTTTTATTTCTGCAAAAACACACTATCTACACATGTTGTTTGGGCGTTTCTGCTTACGATCTGTGTGTAAAATGAGCAATGTCCAGGGTATACTGCAATCTCAGTAAAATGTTTGATAAGTTGGAAGAAAAAATAAATTATTACCAAAGAAGCGAAACCAGGGGTAAAATTATGCTGAAATCTGCAAGGAACTGAGGAAGCACGCTATTAAAGTTGGCTGCTTTTTTTAGTAGCCGATATTGATTTGAATCGCTTAAATCTAGCTTGAATTAGTGGGCGGTAGCATAACTAGCTGGAAAAGTTTGGCGCGAGCAAAATTCAAACTTACGTTTGAGCAAATCCCTTGTTATCTAATTTGAATGGAATTGCAAACTAGTTTGATATCAGCGCATCAAAGATTAGAGGTTATAATTTATTACCTGGTTCGTTGTTTGGTGACATTTGATAAAGGTGCTGAAAAATGCTCGTGGTTGCACGAATTTCTGCTCTGCTCGGTCCTCGATTACGAAAGTGAAAGATCGTCGAATTGCTCCGGTTGCGAATCGTTTTGTAGCACATGTGGTACATGGCACAACCAACCAGCAATCCCACCACAGCTATTCCCAATATTATCGGAGATTCAACATTATAGGCGGTGTCCTCTCCCATCATCGTCTTTGGGGTGTCTTGAAAGTCAACCGTTTCACTATCCGTCATCCCATTGTCTTTATGCTTAGTACCTAAAACAATATTATTTTATTAACATCAAGTTTGCGTTGACACACAACTTCGATGACGTTAATAAAAGCATCTATCTGCAGTGGCGCTGAAATTGCGGAAAAGGAAAGCAAAAAGAAGTTTAATTATCAAGAAATACTGATCGAAAAGAGAAAAACTTTTTTTCTACTTTTAACTAACCAAACGGTAAACAGAAAAAGAAAACCTTATTTTTGTTTGCCTTTTGATACTCTTGATCAACGTCAAGGTTCTCCCTCGGTTCAGAATCTGTCCAACTGTAATCTTTAAAACTTTTTTGCGCCTTGCTTTCGATTCCTTGCACTCAAAGAAGCTCCCATTAAAAACTATCGCGAGTAATTCTTTGTCACTGCTTCGGTAACAGTTTTACGTATGGCTAGGTCACGAAAATCTCCACCAACCAAAAGTTGAAAACAAACTGATTAGTCTATTCAAATCCATCGCTCTTTTTTTTAGGAAGGGGCTAGTGTAGATGATGAACAGATGGAAGAATTGACTTCATTAAATTTGTTCACTCTTTTTATGGTAAGTTTGATCTCCTCCCAAGACTTTCAAAAACCTTCGCGACCTTTCTTTGTTCAGACGTAATGTCATAGCGGCTATTATTAGCAGTAATATCAGACGTAATGTCATAGCGGCTATTGTTAGCGGTAAATCTTGTCTATATAACACTACGCGGCTTCGCCAGCGTCGCCCGGCAGGGCGTCATCAGTAGGGTCGAGGTTAACGATATTGGTTCAACTGGCCAAGTCGGCTTCAGCCAATGGTTGGTTAAGAAAACAGTAATAAAAGTTTATGTTTTTTCACATAGCCAAATCTCGTCCGAAACAAAACTATTGATTTTTGCAACGCGACTGACAAAAAATTTGTGGGGGGGTTTGCGCATAGCCACAACATGTTTCAAATTTCACGAACCTCCGGCAACGTCTTATAGCTGCTTTCACCAAAAGCGTCCTTAAATTGAAAGCATATCAAAGTTGTGGGAGGGCGCCCAAGTAATTGATATGTATTTTCAGGATCAAGCCATTAAATATTAGGCCCACTACTTATGACATTTTTGTCAAAGCAAGGGTATTTGTATGAGCCAACGCTACTGGCTGGGCGCATGTTGCTTAGTTCTGCATAAACGCAGCCAGGCATAGGGCAAACTAATCCTAAATCAAGCACTCGCAGTTAGGTTGTTACAATAGCAGCGCCCCCATCAATTGATATTTATTAGAACAGTAGTAAAAAGTTAATGTGTCATTGACAGAGCCAATTCGTATTCCAAGCTCAAAAGCACCGTTTTTTAAAGAAAGCGATTAAGCCTTAGAGAACCTGGAGTTGCGGATAGCCGTCAAATTTCTCCAAAAGTTTCTCGAGCTCCTGGTACGCTTTACTAGCCGAGTTTGGTACTTAGGAGCTAGACTTGCTTACTAATAAAACAGTCAACGATCTTTAAATGTTATATTTGTACATTTTAGGAAGTGCAAGGAAACATAATTTCAAAGTTGTGTATTAGAAGAAATGCCAAAGTAATTGATATACTTATTTATTTTCAGGAATAATTCATTAATTATCAGGACCAATCAATGTTTACGGCTTTTTCGTAGTTGCATGTCCATTTGTACGTCCTAGAGCAGGGGTGTCCAAACTTTTTTCCAGGAGGGCCAGATTTGATAATGTAAAAGTGCTCGAGTACCAACAACCTTTGATAGTACTATTTTGCTCAATAAAAAACGCATAGTAGTATTGAGTGATTTAATGTCATTTTCATACAGCTAAACAATGTACAAGTTCAAGCACTTTGTTATTTACAAATCACGGCCTACACATTATCTGCACTTCTAGCAAAAATTGAAACATCATGAAACTCTGTAAAACAGCTGTTGATGTGACAGATGAAACTGAAATCTTGATTTTTCAATACACGGGTTATGTCTGGTTTGAAAGTAAGTGGTACTGAAGCGTAAAATATCACGTAGGTAAGAGTCGCTTAGTTTTGATCTCGAGCGGTTCTTGCTTAAGTTCATAACCGAGAACATCTGCTGACGCAAATATGTTGAGCCGAACAAGCTCAACATTTTCTTTGCAAACGTTCGCATTTCTGGAAACTTGCTTTTATCCAGCTGCTGGTAAAAAGGCACGAGAGAAAGATGTTGCTGCCGGCTGCGGCACTTGTTGTCGCACTGAAGCTTTAATTATCTCCAGCTACAGGTTTTCTGGAGCTTCATCAGGGTCCACGCTGAAAGGAGAAGTGAATAACAGTAGGTCTTTTTCAATTGTAGCAAAATCCCAAAAGCGGTCGTTGAACTCGCCGGCAAGGGATATCAGGGTTTCTGCATATTTTTTTGTCTCCACTCACCTACTACCTATAGTGGCATCCCGCGAAGCTGGAAAATGCGTTGTGCAGGGCTCCGTTTGTGTCAAGTGCCTTTGAAAAAGTTACAGCTTTGTTTTAAAGGCTTTTATGTGTAAGTATAGTTCGCTCACCACTGCGTTTTGCCCTTGATGGCTAACGTTCAGTGCATTTAGATGCTTTCTTATTTCAACCAAAGGAACCAAGTCTGGTATCCAAACAGTATCTGACAGCTTTTGCATTGACCGTCCTTTTTTAACTAAATATTGTTCAATTTCCTTCTTTTAGCCAGAAAAATTGCTGCAGAGCAGATCCCATGCTGAGCCACCTCACATCGTTGTGATATGATACATCTTTAAATTCAGCCTTAATGTCATGCAGGAAATGCTAAAACTGGCGGTGGCATAACACTTTAGACCGAATGAAATTAATTGCCTTTGCCACCGGCTTCATGACATGAGCAAATGGTAGATATTTGGCCCAAAGAACTTGCTGATGAATAATGCAAGGAAGCTTAACAGCGTCGCCTCCTTCGTCACTGACTTTTTTACAGATACGTGTGGACAATCCACTTTGTTCACCATCCATAGCAGGCGCACCGTCCACTAACTTTGCTCCATGGTAGTTTCATGTCATCAACAGCTGAACAAACATTAGAAAACAGATCGGCTCTTCTTGTTTGGTTTTTGATACTTTTGAGGTCCAGTAGCTCTTCTCTTATGTTCATGTCACCATCAACACCTATCAAAAAAATCAGTAATTGAGCCGTGTCCGATACGTCCGTAATTTCATGGCAGGCCAAAGAAAAAAATATCAAAATTTAATGACTTCTCTCTCAATTGTCTTCGAACATCTGTCGACAGCTCTTCGATTCTCCGTGCCGCAGTATTCCGAGCGAGGCAAACGTGGGCGAAGTCGTTCTTCTTTTGGGGGTAAATGTGTTCTGCCATTTTCATGACACAGTTTTTAACAAACTCACCTTTTGAAAATGGTTTGCTGTGCTTTGCAATTAACAAAGCAACTTCAAAGCTTGCTTTAGTATTGCTTTCATTTGACCCGTGAGCTCGAGAGTACACCTGCTGGGTGGCAAAGCTGTCCTCCAGTTGCTCAACTTTTTCTGCACAATCAGCTTCTGATGCTTGTCAAATGTGCTAGCATGTTTTGTTTAATAGTGTCCCTTTACGTTATGGTCCTTATACATTGAAACAGTCTCGTGTCAAACACAGTTGTTTTTGCTTTCAGCAAAAGATATTGTAACTTCCCCTTCCCTGGAAGCAGCGTCCTTCTTTATCCACTTTCCTTTTCTTATTTGCTCTAGACAAGACAATTTTAGTAACAAAATCAGATTTCTCTTTCTTTTGTTCGTCTATCCTTAAGTCACTATATCACTATACTCTTCAGGACAAAATTGGTTGCTTTCGCGATTATTATGTAAGAATGATTCTAACTTTTCTCGGCGGTTTTTTCTGGTGTTTGTCAGAAAGTATTGCTACCATTGGTGTAAAAAGAAATTGCAAATCGGATTGGTATGATTATTAACTTTATGTGTGTTTGCGGGCTAAAAATAACACATTGCGCAACAACGGGCACGGACCATATGAAAACCTATCGCGGTCCGAAATTGACCGGCATGCCGGACTTTGGATGCTCCTGCTCTATAGTCTCTGGCTGTCCACGTATTACATGGTCCTGGCACAAACGCACCCAAGCGAAGAGAAATTAGCGAACCCGAAGTGATGCACCTGCAGTTCAGTTATTACAATAGCATCGTCCCCATCAGTAATGTCGACGTTAAGAATATCAAATCTGCCGGCTGCGTAAGCTTCATCCAATGAAAAAGAAAATTGCTTCGACATTTACATGATGTGTAGCTCGATACCAATATTTTGTTGCAAAAGATAAGACAGAGCAAGCAATTGGCTCCACTATGCAGATGGAAAATAAAAACAAAAGAGTCTTAAATCGGGTTTGTGAATGAGCTTACAGAAACCTTTTCAGAACTCTAGCTCAAATTAGATATATTTAATATGCAGATTCAAACTCGACCAGAAACCCACAAAACTTTTGCGAACTTTAATGCTAACTCAAATCAAAATCAATTAAGTTTGCAACTATGGTTTGTGGTTATCTGTTTTGCTGTTTATTGACGAAAGAACCGGTAGATTTGCATCCGGAAGTTTCATGTTTGGGAATTCTCTTCCAGTTTTAGGAGTTGGCTGTTTTCTTTTGTCAGCAAAACAACATTCAGCCTTTTTCGAACACCACTGGTTATTGTTTAAAGTAAACGATTACTCTTTCCTATCATTGGTGAAATGTATTTTGTAGCGCTTGTTTTTTTATTTATCAAAACCGCAACTACTTATTTCCCTCAAAATGATTTGATCTTACTCTAAACTTTGTCACCTACCACAGGGCAATGTAAATTATTTTTTCTGCTGTATTCATTCCCCCTGCCAAAAAAAAGAGTAAAAAGTTGATCTTCCAAAAATATAAGTTGAAAAAGAGCATTAACTTCGATTTTAACCAGCAATTAATCACCAAAAATCATTGCGTGATATAAAGTTAACTGTTTTCGGGACCTCCTGAAGAACTTCAAGGACCACTGGTTGGGAAGCGCTGTTGTAGCTGGTAATGATAACTAGCATAGTTAAAGGGAGGGGGTGGATATTGCGTCGTGCCCGATCTTAACCTAAATTTCCACGCCATTAACCTACTGTCTTCTCTAAAAACGCCAGTTCTTGGCACAATTTAGATTGACATTTGGAAAAGGCTTTCACTGTGTTAACACCTTTGCCTCCTATTTTTTCAAAAAATATTTGGCACGTTAGAGGCTGTAACCTATCGTACAATGCACAAACTGCTCTATTGTATCCTCTTTGCGCGGTAGGCTAAGGTCTATCCGTGGCCGAATGATAAAAAAGACAAATTAGCCGCATATTACAGAGCTTGTATAACCACTATCTTTTTACTGTTACTTACAACTTCTTTGTTTGCTGCAAGCTCATATTATAGGGTTTTACCTATACAAACGACTGGCTCATTCATTAAAGCATGCATTGGTTCTTGAACCTCTTTTTTCATAAACGATTTGATGCAATAGCCTACCTGTATTGATATGCCAAATCGTCGCACAATAACGTCAACACGCATTGGCCATCACGTATTCAGCTAAGTGGAGATGCAAATAGATTGTGTGGTCACGCTTTTCCACGCAACATTTCGTTCCTTTCAAAACAAAAGTCGAAACGCAATACGCCACATCCGTTGCAAAGGTGCTTGCAGTTATTTTGACAGTAATCGGTGTAAACGTGCTTGTACATCATTTGAATTGCGTCACAAAACGGTCGGCTGCTAAGTGCAGTAACAGTAAAGCCATCAAATGACCCAACTATGCAACCAAGCTAGAATGATTCAAACTCTGACGTTCAAAAACCAGCCTAAAAGTTTTTGTGAATAATCCTATTGTTCTATTTTTGTTGGAAAGGTGTATTGCGGGATGATGTGCATGGGAGCTAAATTCTAGACCTTTTTCAATTTCTTTCGTGGTCTTCAATTTTCCCTCAAAGGCACCTCAAAAGTTTTACAAGCCCAAAACTGAACGTTAAGATTATGAAATAGAGTTAGAATAGTCACGTTCAAAAAACATCTTTTATTCCTGCAATTACGTATTATGAGTGTATTTGCCGGTCTATTAGATTTGCATATTATTTAGAAAGCACACCTCCAACCTTTATTTTTCTAAACAGTAGTGGAAAAATTATTATGGATTTTTTATTTTTTTGATAACTTTACAAAATATTTTGGAGTTTTATAATTTTTTCTGTAACTGACAGCACTAATGGCGGTTCAAAGCAAAGCTGTTGTGATTTCACACAATCGAGATCCTGCGCATTATGACGTCATTTTTATGCAAGAAAATATGAGAACAAATAATTTATAGTAATGCAAGAGGCTAGCGATGCACTTAGCAAAACTGCAGACAGTGACACTGTTTCGACCTATCAGGTCTCTTCAGTGCAGTTGGTGACCGACAAGAAGCTAGAGGCTTTTATTAAAGCATAACTTAGACCGCCACACTTGCGGGATCTATACTAGATCCACTTGGTAGAAGGTCTGTCAGTACTCTGCGAAGCTCTATCACTCGTGAATGAGTGGCGGTTGTCGCAGGTGCACCAAGTCTAGCAACTGCTGGAACAATAGTGCTGTCACAGCCTAGTGGTCACAAGGTCTTACTTGTATAGTAATGCAAGAGGTTAGCGATGCACTTAGCAAAACATCAGACAGTGACCCTGTTTCGACCAATCAGGTCTCTTCAGTGCAGTTGGTGACCGACAAGAAGAAAAACCAGTTTAGTTGAACATGGATTTAGTTAGAACTGTCTACTGCTTTACTGGGCCGGTTTAGCCTTCAGCAATTTGAAAATGTTTGCTTTTAACAAGAAGTTTAAGGTCATTTGAAAGTTTTCCAGACAATTTCCGAAAATAAGACCAGTCAGAGACAAAAATCAGCAGATTTTTAATTTAATTACAGAAATGGGGAATAGGAAGGATTTGAGTCCCAGAAATAAAGGGCAAATTAATGTTTTACTCAAGCATAGTAACCTCAAGCAGAAAGAGGCAGCCAAGAAATTAAACATATTGACTCAAACTGTTCATGCCATATGAAAGAAACTGGAAATGAGAAGAAATATTCACAGCTCAAGGACGGGAAAATAACACTTAGGCTTGATAGAAAAATCAAAGCAATAGCACTGAAAAACAGAAAAGCCTCTGGTAAGAAACTTTACATAAAGTTGGCCATTCAGGAGATTCTTGTGGACAGAAAAACCATCAATTATCGTCTTCTTGAACAAGAGCTGAAAGCGTACAGGCCTAGGAAAGAGCGTCGGTGGACTCAGAAAATGAAGCAGGCATGATATTAGTGGGCTCTACACCATGAAAATTAGACGTCAGAAGATTGGTCAAAAGTAAGGCACCTCACAAAGATAATAATTGGTTATGGAACAATTTTTTAATGTTGATAAGGCTTTTCTAAAAGACTATATCTCAAATATAGAGTTACGGTTGCCAAAACCACTTTCAGCCAATTTTGTTAGCCAAAAATTGACTATCAGCAACTATAGTTTTTTTGCTACCACTTTTTAACTTAGCTGACTTCAAACTTAATTGTGTAACCATGTGTTTATTAATGTTTCAGGTTATTTTTTCGGATGAATCCACCATTGCAGTACTTGATGACAGAGTACAGACTGTTCGCCACAGGTTTGGTGAAGAGTTTCTGCCAAGATCATGGTTTGGGGGCAATATCCATGAACTCATGGAACTAGCAGATTGCACTTAGTATAAGGAACCATGAACCAAGTAAAATACAAGTGCTAGTAGGACGACTGCTACTACAAGTGAGGGAGTGGTTTTCTGGCAACGAATTCATCTTTCAGCAGGATATTGCCCCTTACCATTCTGGAAAGATCTCAATGAAATTGTTCAGGGACAGCAAAATTAGATTACTAAAATGCCCTGGAAACTCTCCAGATACGAATCGCACCAAAAATCTTTGGAACATTCCAAAAGATCAGATTCACACAGAATCAATAACCACAAAAAGAGACCTAATGCAAAGCTTAATCAAGGTGTGGTTTCACAGCGACAAGATAATCAGTCATTGCAAGACCTTTATTGAAAGCATGCCAAACAAAATCAAGGCTTTGAAAGCTTCCAAGGGGGGACAAACCAAATGCTGAATTACTCTGGCAGCATGTGGCCAAAGCCATTTTAATTTATTTTGTTAGTGTTATATTGAATTCGTGAATACAAAAAAAGATTAATAAACAATACATTTTTAAAAAATCCAAAATAACTTTTTGTCTCCGACTGGTCTTATCTTTGGAAATTGTCTGGAAAACTTTCAAATGACCTCAAACTTCTTATTGAAAGCGAACATTTGCAATATGTTGAAGGCTAAACCGGTCCAGTAAAGCAGTAGACAGTTCTAACTATACCCATGTTCACAGAGACGTAGCAGCCGCCCCCCAAACCCCCCAATCGGGGGGGGGGGGGGCCAGGCCAACTTTGGGGGCCCAAGTTAGTCTGAAATTGCTTTTTGGCTACGTGACTATTTTCAGTTCAGCAGACTTGTTTACAACCGATTTAAACTGTAGGAAGAAATTGGCTTGTGACATCATATGTGAATGCAACGTCATTTTATCTCGCAGAATCTTGAATATTCGATTGACGTAACAATGCCGTTGTTACGCAACAATCATAGAATGGTCTGGAATTCTGTTTGGCTATAAATACCGGGACAATATATATACACTGCAGAGTGCAGATAAAGTATTTTATTGACATTGTATAGAATGAAACGTTCAAAAAGTGGTGCTCAAAAGAGAAAAGAAGCAGCCACTGCTCGAGATGCTGTAGCGAAATTGCCCAAAATGACAGATTTTTTCAAGATTACTGAGCAGAGTAGACCTGGCACTAGTACCGAGAGGGATGAAGAAAACTAGTGTACAAGAAAAAGAAGACTATGACGATCAGCATCAAAGTGATTGTGAATTTCCAGAAAATGTAAGTTGTGATTTATCTGCCAATACGCAACCTTCAATATCAAAAATAACTGAATCTCAATTTACCCCTATCCCTGATGACCCATGTAAATGGCCTGAAAGTATTTCTGATGCTCAACGATGTGATATAGTAAAGCATGGACCACATCAACTAATAATGAATTTTCCATATAATAACACAACTCCAAGGCGACGTTTTTCCTCCAACCATTATAAACGTGTGTTACCTAATGGTGAAAGTGTTTCACGGTCGTGGCTAGTTTATTCTGGGGAATCAGATCAAGTTTTTTGCTTTTGTTGTAAGCTATTTGGAAAAACACTAAGCCCCTTTTGTAGTGATACATGGGAGGGTTTTTCGAAAAAACTGAAAGACCATGAAAACGGCATTTCCCACCAAGAATGCTGCAGTCAATGGATGTTGCTAGCTGAAGGGATAAGAAATTCATCCACTATCGACAAACGCGAGCTGCCTCAGAAACAAAATCGCTGATAGCTCATTTATCAAAATGGAGTTTTCTTTTGTCGGTGTTTATTTGGTATGATATCCTATTCCAAGTCAATAAAGCAAGCAAGATTCTTCAATCGTATGGAGTCTCCCTTCATACAATGGAAACGGAAATCCAGGCAACTGAAAAGTTTTTGCAAAACTATCGCACAACGGGTTATGACAGTGCCGCAACATCTGCTGTTGAAATAGCACAGAAATTGGATATTGATCCTTCTTTTCCTCCGTCAAGAAGTGGAAAGAAAAGAAGATTGTTTGATTACCAAGGTGAAGAGGAACAATGAGCTACTCCTGAACTGAAATTTAAAAGCAACTTTTTCTATCCATTAGTAGACCAGGCTATTATGTCAATAAAGGATCGCTTTAATTTGTTACGTGAGGTTTCTTCCGCCTTTTCGTTTTTGTACACACGAGACAAACTTTTGCTTGTGCAACAAGAAAATGCTCTTCTTACTTGCTGTAAAGAGTTCCAAAAAAAGTTCGGTGACATTGATTCTGATGAAATGAGCGCTGAGCTACAGCGGTTTGTTTTAATTTTATAAAAAAAAAACGCAATCTCAATACGGCTCAAGACTTTCTGAACTATCTTCTAAAGACTCATTTATTTGAAATGTATCCGAATGTGTACATCGCACTTCGAATCTTACTAACTTGCCCCGTGACTGTTGCCAGCGCTGAAAGAAGCTTCAGCAAATTGAAACTGATCAAAACTTTTAATAGAACGTCTATGACAGACAGTAGACTATCTTCATTAGCCATGTTGTCAATCGAAAATGACTGCGCCCGGTCTCTTGATTATGACAATGTCATAACAGCATTTGCGAACAAAAAGGTTCGCTCCAGACTATTTAAATGATACTGTGTTTTTATAACTTTTTCATGTTTTTCAGTGTCATTGCTTTCGTTTCGCAGTGTCTGCATAAGTGCCCTACTGAACTCTGGCATCGGTGCCGAATTTTTTATGACTTGCACCTTCGGTATCGGCATGCTTTATTCTGACATTAGCCTGTTTACTTATGTACAAATTGTGGTGTATTTTCTTAATGCAGCTTTTCAATTTTACACCTCTAAAGTGATATGACCTGTGCGCAGGGGCTCTTGCGCTTACTTTGGGGGGGTCCCGAAGTTGGAATGCTACGGGACTGCATGTTCAACTTAACTGGTTTTGTTCTCATATTCTCTTGCATAAAAATGACGTCATAATGCGCAGGATCTTGGTTGTGTGAAATCGCAACAGCTTTGCTTTGAACCACCATTAGTGCTGTCAGTTACAGGAAAAACCATAAAACTCCAAAATATTTTGTAAAATTATCAAAAAAATAAAAAATCCATAATAATTTTTCTAGTACGTAGGTCTGCAAGCATACTGTCTGGGCCGGATTAACTAGCTGCAAATCCCGTAACAAACATTTCAGCGAAGTCTATAGGGCTAATTTTGCTGTTAAGATAAATATTGGAGCCGTTGGTCACTTTGCAACAAATTTGAGATTGTTTTTGCGCATCGCGGCTTTCGCAACCAGGAATAAAACTTCTTGTCGACACCAGCGAAACCTCGTCTTAAAACCTGCTCTAAAAATCAATGAGAAATTTTGGATCTTCTGTAGATAGCCCCCGCCAAAAAACACTTCCGCCACCGGTGGATTGGAGTTAGGGTTAGTACCATTGTGGACTCTAACCCTAATTCAGCAGTACTTAAAACGTGGCGGCGGTGTTTTTCTCAAATCTCACATTTTTGCATTAGTGGTGGGGCTTTCTACAAAAGATCTGAAATTTTATTTCTGATTGCAAAAAGCGCTGATAAATGCAACCCGAGAGAAAGTGATCATTAATAATATACGGTGTGGTTTAATAAAATGTCACCACTTTTTAAATTCTTGCCATTTCCAAAATGACAAAGATTTCTTTTTAATTTTAAGGTTTATGATGAACAAAACATTGAATTTTTATTCCAATAAATCGAAAGCAAAATACTGCGGGGGAGAGAGAGACGGAATTACGGAATAATTTATTTTGATTTAAATCGGAAAGTCACACTCAGGGCCATCAACAATTGCCTTTTGTGGAAAAAATTCTCCAAACAGACTCACAGTCAGCACCTTCTCGAGAAGTCCTGAAAAACCAGATCATCTTGCGGTGGAACACTTCCTAGAATAGAGATAGTGTAATAGTCTCACACCTGATCAATTCAACGCATTGTGCTACATGTTTTTTCATTTGTCCTAATTTGCGCTGCACTTGATTAAAACATTTGATAAGCTGAACTACATCAGCTCTCTTTAGCCTACTAGTTATATTGCTTAGTACACATGGATCAATGAGGTATTTCAGGGAGGAAGTGGGGAGATATAAAAAGGCCAATGCTTTCTCCTAAACGGTATGACAGAAGCAAAAAGCGTGGAAAGAGAACTTCGTGCCTGTTAAAAGACCAAAATGAGCAAAACACTAGATTTCAAAAATTGACCAACACAAAAGAGATCTTCACTTTTTCATTGTGTTGCATTCCTTTTTTTCTAAAAAAAAATTTTTATGAATACGCCAGTGACCCAATCTTTCCCAAAATTGCGATATGCTTAAATTGTAGCAAATATGCGACATTACGGGGTACATCAAATGTTTGTACCACGACCGGTAGGAGGAAAACCAGTAAATAATTTTTTATGATAGGAGGTAACTTAACAAATTATTATGATCTTTTGGCAAGGTAGTTTAGTGTCCTTTAATATATTTAAAAGGTTTTTTTTTAACTTTAATTCTTTCAATGTACTGTTACTAAAGTAGGGCGATTTACTTTTTTAGCCACTTCAAACTGCATTTCTGGAAATCAAAACCAACTTTGATAAGCAATATATAGCTTACTAGCCGGCGTCGCCCGGCAGGGCTACCAGTCAGTTATGTCGGGTTGGCAACATCGGTTCAGTCGGCGTTGCTGGCTTCAATGAAATTATTTTGAAGAGCATAAGCAATAAATTGGTACTAATGAGAACATTGCCCCTATACCCCTTACGCCAATTGTAGTAGTACGATTGCTTTGAATCAAGAGAGGTCTTAGAAATTCCCTATCATTTCACAAATTCTGTCCGTTCCTTCAAATAAGTGTAGAACCAAACACAAATAACTTTAATCCAAAAACAACCTCATCGCCACTTATTAAGAAGCAACGTAAAGTATTGGTTAAAACTGTTCTTGCGGCTCTTTCCGTATTGGCCACACTCGCCGGAATTTAGTAAAACGTCTGGATGAGCATCAGACTAGTCTCAACTCAAAAATGTGTAACCATTTATAATCCAATCCAAATCACAGAGTTGATTTCAACAACCCACAGATCCTCGCCAGTTCTCCTGACAAATTCAAATTCCACAATTTGAAATCTCTTTACATTTAGCAACTGAAACTTAGCTAAAATTTAGACTCCAAATTCTTTTCTCTTCGTTTATTTAACACGTCACCATTGCTTCTTGTTGTGTGTTTATATTTTGCCGTCAGTATGGCGTAGTAACCGTAGTTGATAGTTAACCTATTTGTTGTACATTATTTGCGTTGAAAATGACACCAGTTGAGGGCCGAAACGTTCGCAGTATGTTTTTGACAAGTTGATGGACTGTTATTTTTGGATTAAAGTTACTAGTTTTTTTCCCAATTACACCATGTACCTAAACTACCTAAACACAAATGACAAACAGGAATGTGGAAACTGGCGCCGTAATGGCTTTTGCTTTAGGTTAACACAAATCAGTTATTTGGTATGCATATTTCACGATATAGTAAAACCTCTCGTGAAAATAATAAACAAATAAATTTTTTGCATAAATAATGTCCCTAGTCCTGATCTTCTTAAAACGCTAGAACAAATCATTACTGCATCTACATGGTCGTTAAATTAAATTGTCACAGCTAAAAGGATTGCCGCGAGTCAACAGCTTTGCAAGAAAAAACGCAGCGCTGATAAATTGGCTCGCGATCAGTGCAATTTAAATCCAATGTGTAAAGAAAATATTTACAGCACTTGTCTTGCTTTATTCACAGCTCTTCCGCAGTTGTGTGAGCTCTGAGCAATGACTATTTTACTTCTTTTCAAAACTGTTTACATAATGATAGGGAATCAACCTTTTAAAATAACAGCAAGGAGCTCAAGGAAACATTTTTTAATAGTAAGATTAGGCTGCTGCGGCACTTGATAGGGGGAGGAAAGAAAATACAAGATGATTTTGTTATCCTACAATTTGGAGTTGCAACAGTATCAAAATACGATGACTTCATCATGACCAACAGAAAGAGGAATCGCCGCTTACAAATATTTTTTACTGGTTACCAGCTTGTATGTGCAAATGTGGGTTAAAATTCCACACTTATCTTTGTTTTGGAAGATCGCCAGTGATGAGATCTATTGGTAGACTGAAACAACTTTAAAGTTTCTTTTTACAGTGCGTATAAGAGGTTAAAAACAAGTTAAGCTATTGATCAGTAGCGCAGCCAGCCCAAAATTTCAAAGCAAAGAACAAGCATTTTTAAGATAGACTTGTATTCACAGACCCTTGCTAAAAATTTTTTTAGAAATTTTAGTAAAAAAGGTTTTAGCTGAAGTTAATTTTGAGTGTGATCTTTTCTAAGGAGGAACTTGGAATTGAGTTAAATCTGGAATTTCACAAATTTTATTGGAGCAATTGCTCTCAGTATCCCTACCATCCCTTTGAATACATCTTTGCTATGAAAAGAAATGTAAATATCTCCATAGAACCAGGCATACTGCAAGTCTCATTTGGTACAACTGTCCGCGTTGCCAAACTATTGGCTGCCACAAGTTAAACCCTAAGACAATTAAAGAAAAAAAAAAAAAGGATGCAAATTTGGGAATGTCCCTTAACCATTACTATGACATAACATTTTGTTACATTGGCGATATTTGCGCTTAACGTCAAACGAATTATCTGCGAGCCTCCGAGATGGGATTAGAAAGCAGATGAGAGCATAAGACAGAACTAAACAGAGAAATCATTTCAAAAATATGTGATGTATAGATAGAACGAGAGGTGCCATCTATAAAGGTTTTTAATTTGCTGTATGCACTTGTGCAATTAACAGATCAAGTACCGGTACTGGTACTGTACGTAATTGTCAAGAGTGACAACTTCACTTTTTAACGCTAATATAGATAATACATTATGGGTTAACATTTATAAAGAAGTTTCCGTAAGGCCATAACGGTACTGGTAGGATTATAACCTACGACCAATAATGGGATTTGTATATTGACTTAACAGCAGGGTGGTCTAAATTAAATCACCTTTGATGTGTGTTAGAAGCTTTGCTGGTTGTTTGATGCTGCAGCAAAATCATTAAATGCATTGTAGTGCAATAGACAGGGTATGAGGCTTGTCACTGAAAAAGTACTAGTTAAGTGCCTGAAAGCATTTCATGCTTGATGGCCAAGCGAAACTGGCATTTGCATTAAAATTATTTTTTTGGGTTTAAACTACAGAGGCGGCTGTTTTGCTATTGACAGAATTTTACTTTTGGAGGCTATTTTGCCGTCACCACTGACGTGAGTTTAAATAGCCATATTTGCTACAATTCTGGTAGTAATGCTATTGTAGGGTTCCTTTATGCACCAATGTAGAGTTTCATATTAAGTTCTCTTGTCGTGATCTCGTGCTCTTTTGGCGAATTCTCCTTTTCCTTCGTCAGACAGCCCACACACCTGACAGCTCTACAGGGATATATATCACAACATTTTACATCAATTACTCTTTTACTACAGATCACCACCATATTCCACAAGGAGTATTAACGAAAAAGGACAAAAAAATTACGTTGTTTTTTTTTTTAGAAAAACTAAACATTAGGATGAAATCGATAATTTATTTAATTTTAATTAATTATTTTCAATAATTGATTGGGGACAGAAATGTCGCTACATAAATTCACCTGCCCCCTTTGAAAAATTTTAAGAGAGGTTAACAATAAAGAGCCGAACGATTTAAATACACTAAAAATGACTTCTATAAAAATTTTACGTAAATTGTAGTTACCGGTATACAAATGTTACAGTATAAGTTAAGCAAACCGCAATGAAGACGCAGTGAGTTAAAAGATTACATAATTACAGTAATACAAGTGATTGACTTAGCTGGACCGCAATTAAGTCACGGATATGGTACAAAATTTGTTTGTGTTTGAGAAAAAGTAGAAATTGTAACATCACAAATGAGATATTGATGAATGACCACGATGAAGTCGCGAATAAGTAACAAGTTTTGCAAAGCAAAAAATTGCAATAGTACAAACACGAGGATGATTGACCACGATGGACGCGGATAAAGTAACAACAAGGTCTCATAAAGCAGAGGTTGAAATAGTAGACACACAACAAGGTTGACCACGATGAAGTCGTGGATTAAGTGACAAAATGTGAAAATGCGTCTCTACAATCAAGGCAACAATTGTATTAAAAGCGCAAATGCTTATTTTTTTTTTTTTTTTTTTTTAAGTAAAAAATTGTGATTTATAGGCAGACTTAAACTACAGACAAGTTTAAGTAAAATTGAAATCAGTCACAATTATGACGTAATAGTAATACAGTTGAGAAAAGTTTTAAAAATACAATACTACGTACAGCACACTTTAATTACATTGTATACACTACAAAAATAGGAAACACGCTCAAAAGGTAAACATAACATTACAGTTTAACTTCTCAGCAATAGTAATCATTTAAGTAAGCAGGTCGGTAAACATTTCTTTTACCTAACCTGTGTAAATCAGGCGAAGCACTGGCAATTGGCAAACAATTCAAATTAACACGAGAAGTTAGGTAATCTTCAAGCAAAAATGCAGCTTTTATCCTGTCAACAGACACAGTATAATGACGATCATTGCGCATTACAACAAATGTTTTCTTACCACGTTCTAAAACAGCGTAAGGTCCTGTCCAAGGTTGATCTAAAGGCCCAGTGTGTGCATCATTTTTTATAAAAACGTGGGAGCATGTGTCAAGCTTTTTATCAATGTATGTTGAACGTGATGTGGGTATACGTGGTAAAATGTAGTTGAAATTGTGTAAATATGCTTTTTGCTGTTCACGATACATAGAAAAATTGGAGAAAGGCATAGATTGAAAATCAAAGAATTGACTTGGTAAGTGTAAGTTCATGCCATACACCATTTCACAAGCAGTAGAACCCAAATCTTCACGAACCACAGAACGCAAACCTAACAAAACAGTGGGTAATACATCCATCCAATTTTCTCCAGCAAGCTGAGCTTTTAAAGCTGTTTTTAAAGTTCTATTCACGCGTTCAATTGCACCGTTTGAGGACGGGTGATAAGCTGTGGTAGTCTTATGTATGCAACCCAAATACTGCACAAATTCAGACCATTCTTTTGAAGTAAAGCAAGTGCCTCGATCACTCACAATAGTTGCTGGAACCCCATAATTTGCAATCCAATGAAACATGAAGCAGTCAATAACTGTAGAAGTCTTAGTATCAGTCAAAGGGGCTGCCATAAACCAACGAGAAAAACGATCAATAGCAACTAACAAGTACTTATAGCCTCTAGATGCTACCAAAGGCCCAGTAATATCAATATGAACATCAGCAAATTTTGTGCTAGAAGGTGGAAAAGGTTGAATTGGAGTTTTATTGTAACGTGTGATTTTGCTGCGTTGACAGGCAAGGCAACTTTTAGTCCAAAGTGTGCAATCTTTTTGCATGCCTTTCCACACAAAACGTTCACTCAGCAGTTGTTGAGTAATTTTACCACCAGGGTGACTTAAATTATGAACAAGATCAAAGGCAATTTTCTTAAAACCAGCAGGACAAATTGGACGAGTTACATTTGGTTTTGAGTCATCACATCAAATATCGTGACCATTATAATGTTTACGCGTGATTTTTAGAGAAGTGTCACTTTTAATCAATTCTTGAATTGATGCATCATGCTTTTGAGCCTCAGCAAATTGTGCCCAGTCTATGTGTTGTGCGTGGTGGAAAACAGCATTTACTTGCACGCGTGACAGTGTGTCAGCTACAATGTTTTCTGTTCCATGTATATGCTGCATGTCTGTGGTATATTCAGAAATGAATGAAAGGTGTCTAGCTTGTCTGGCATTGTTTCTAGGAGTATCAGATTGCATGGCTTGCACCAAAGGTAAATGATCAACATATAAAGTGAAATCTCTACCCTGCAAAAAGTAACTAAAATGCTGAACAGCCAAATATGCTGCAAGGAGTTCTCTGTCAAATGTGGCATACTTCTGCTGGGTAGGTGACAGGGTTTTTGAAAAGTAGCCTAGGGGGCGCCAAATGCCATCAATTAGTTGCTGAAGAACTGCACCAACGGCTGTATCACTAGCATCACTCACTAATGTAGTTTTGGCATTATCACGCGGATGAGCAATAGCAACACTGTTAACAAGAGCTAATTTTGCACTTTCAAATGCTGTTTTAGCATCTTCTGTAAATTTAACTCCTGAATACTTTTTTCTACCTTGTAAAAGCTTGTGTAAAGGAGACAAAAGTTCAGCTATTTTTGGAATTGCACGACGGTAGTACTGCAAAACGCCTACAAAACTGCGCAATTGTTTAGTTGTTGTTGGGAGGGGTAGCTTTTGGATAGCTTCTACTCGATCTGGTAAAGGTGAGCAACCATTTTCATTAACAAGAAAACCTAAAAACTTGACTTCTGATTTGCCAAAGTGGCATTTCTTTGGATTCACTTTAAGCCCAAATTCATCTAGGCGACTGAAAAGCTGTTCAAGGTGGATCATGTGGTCAGCCTCATTTTTTGAAAAGACAATAATATCATCTACATAACAAAAATGGTTTCTTAACCCTCTAAGGGCTACGTCCATGAGGCGCTGCCATTGTTGAGCTGATGTTTTTAAACCAAAAGGCATTGCTTTGAAAGCAAACAAACCCCAAGGTGTGATCACGCTTGTTTTATGTTTGTGATCAGGATGCATTGGTATTTGGTTAAATGCAGAGCGCATGTCAACAGTAGAGAAAACTGTAGAATGTTGTATTCTGTTAGTGAAATCTTGAATGTGTGGTAAATTGTATTGATCAGCTTTGATTTGTTTATTCAAAAGACGATAATCACCAACTAATCTGACCATGCCATCAGATTTAGGCACAACATGTAAAGGATTTGCCCATTCACTATCACTAGGTTCGATTAACCCCTTTTCAAGTTGAAGCTCAATTTCCTCTTTTATCTTTTGAGACATTTCTGGTGACCAACGCCGAGCTTTAGTCACAACAGGGCGATCTGTGGTGATGATGGTGTGCTGAATATTGTGTTTAGGTGCAACATTAAAATCAATGTCTTTTGTGATGCTTGAAAACTGTGATAACAATTTCATGTAATCTGATGTATGTATTTCTAAATCAGTTGATGTGGTAGGTGTGAAATCTGAAGCAACCACAGTGGAATTTGATGGCCAATGCTTGATAATGCAATTACTGTCAGAACTTGTTGGATTTGAAATTCGTCTGACAGTTATATCAAAATGTGTTAAAAAATTCCAGCCAAGATAAACATGTTGTACATCACACAAGCAAAAGGTCCATGACATAGGGCCAAAACCTATATCAACCTCTTTACAGACAGTGCCATAATACTTAACTGGATCTCTAGAAGCACTATAATAACGGCTTTCAGAATCTGGGGGAGGATTTATTTTATCTTCAGCAGTAGCAGGCAAAAAACTGTGACAAGCTCCAGAGTCTAAAATAATTAGTTGACCTGAAATTTTATCAAGTACTTGTGGAAGACCTGACACTGGAAAAGAATGATTTAAGCGAATAGTATTGAAGGTTGATGCTTGTTGTTTAAATGTACAGCCAGGCATGCATTTAAGAGCATTTTCAAAATAGGTGGCATGGTACCAGCACCATCCTTGCTGATTAAAATTAACAGAATTAGGTGGTTTGTTTGAATAAGGTTGTGATTGTGAGTTTGAAAATGAAGTGTTTTTGTGTTTGAAATGTGAATGTTGAGTATATGGTGAATGTTTGTTGTGAACTTGTCTGTAAGCATGTGATTGATTGTTGTGTGTAGGCTTGGACAAGACACTTTTGTTTTGAAGTTTTAAATTACTGACTTCAGTACACAGTTCCTGTAATTGTGAAGATATTTGCATTTGGAAAATGTTTTCACTAGTATTATCAGTTTTTAAACCATTTTCAGTGTGATTGATAGCACAGTCAGCTAAACGAGCTATTTCATCTATATTAGTTTTATCAAGCATGTTCAACATTGATACAGTATTTTGAGGCAATTTACTGTAAAAACAAGCAATAATTACTTCTTGTGCAGTTTGATCATTCAAATAAGTGGGTTTTGCTAATGTCAAAAGGCGGCGCATAAATTCACTAGGTTTTTCATTTGGGAGAATGTTAGCATTTTGTAAATCTATGACCCATTGCCAAGGGCACAGTTTATCAGTGTTTCCCAAAATACGCTTTCGTAAGTTTGTATACGGGTTATCTTGAGTGGCACAATGACCAATGTCTGAGCCATATCGGCACTGCTGATCTTCAGACATAGCAGATATAAGAATGTAAAATTTATCAAGTTCAGAATGTATGTTAAAACGTTCAAGCCATGAGTCTAGTAAAATAAAATAATTCTGCACCTGTTCGTTCCACAATTTCGGTGGATTACTGGGTTGTCTTGCAGAAGCATTGAAAGAAGATGAATCTTGTTGTGCTGAAGAGGATGAAGAACTTTGCTCAGATGTCATCTCAGATAAATTGTTGTAAACAGCAAGAGAACGTGTTCGCAGAGGAGAGAAATTGTTCAGCATAAGATCATTTCTTCTTTTTTTTTTTTTTAAATTTTTTTTTTTGAAAAATTGGAGTAGGCTACTGACTTTGAGTTCACCAAACCGAGTTGTTCGGGGCACCAATGTAGGGTTCCTTTATGCACCAATGTAGAGTTTCATATTAAGTTCTCTCGTCATGATCTCGTGCTCGCGGCGAATTCTCCTTTTCCTTCATCAGACAGCCCACACATGACAGCTCTACAGGGATATATATCACAACATTTTACATCAATTACTCTTTTACTACAGATCACCACCATATTCCACGAGGAGTATTAACAAAAAAGGACAAAAAAATCACATTGTTTTTTTTTTAGAAAAACTAAACATTAGGATGAAATCGATAATTTATTTAATTTTAATTAATTATTTTCAATAATTGATTGGGGACAGAAATGTCGCTACACTATGGTGTATTGGATAGTGCACCTGCCTTGAAATGCATGGGTTATGGGTTTGAATCTTCACTGGCAGAGTACTTACTGACTTGAACAAAGGCAGTGTACCCTGATGGGGGAAGCCTATTGTGTGAATGTGCAGGGGTGTATGCTGGGAGGACAACTTTTTTTTTAACTTGTCATGGAAATTGACCAATCAGAAATGACCAAAAGTCACATGTTTAATATGGTATATCATTAAAATTGACTAATCACTATTGCCTAATGGCAAAATAGCATCCAAGCGTAAAATGACATTGATGGCAAAATAAGCCAATGCATCCAACTACTGCTGGCGTTTACATGTTTAGTGCAACCACATGAACCAATGTATTTGTGACTGCTGATAAAGATTTTGTAATCATTTTGCTGTCTCCCAAACTCTTTGTTCCTCATGTGTTTGATAGGAAGATTAGTTGAGTAGATCTCAACACAAACAGTTTTCAAGATCATGTTATAGGAGGTTTTTTACTATAGGGCTGCCAATAATTTCATCACATAGTAATTTTGTCCCTTATTCCCTGCACGGATCAGTTTTTGGGTTGGGGTTAGGTTACATTAGACTTAGAGTTAAGATTGATCAGAATTAGGGTAGGCCAAAGAGTAGATTTTGGCTTAGTTTTAGAGTTAGCATTACAAAAACGCGATGACAAAATTACTGTGATAAATTTGCCATGTGGTATAAAATACACACTATAATTACATTTACTCTTAATTTGAAAAAGAATAGTTGCATATATCAAATAGTTGTACTATTACTTTTGTTCAGTACATCAACACAAAAGGATGTCTGGCAACAGCATTTTTGTATATTGGATACATTGACGTTTGTAGAGCAACTGCTGCTAACCTGCATCGACTTTGGAATGATGGAGCTGCTGCTGTAATAGGCCACTAAAATTTTCTCTCCCAGAAGTTGACTGAACAAAACCTAGTCATTTACATGGTGCACTACTATGCACATTGCTTAGCACTCATTTGTATTGCCACAGTGAAGGAGTTGCAGCACATTTAAGATTGCAAATGCAGTTTAGTCCAGACATAGAGGTACTTTTCAATCTCACTGCTAAAAAACGGCTAGACTGCATGAAGTGCAAGTGGCTGATGTTGATTCTTCCAAGTGAAGTTTGGTTAAGGCCTACCATACCTGTTGGCTATTTCGTGGTGAGGCTGTGATTGCAATAAAAGCATAACTATCTGCTATGTATGACTTTTCTTCTGCAAAGAAGCCTTGCACAGCAGGTCGCAATCTTTATTTAAATCCGTTCAACATGCTCTCTTTTTTTCCTTTAGCTGTTGCATGCTGCTTTAGTACATCTACACAAGCTACCATCACTTTTTCAAAAAGGCAGCTTTCATTTTTCTCACATGCAATCAGCTCTTTCATTCTGCCAAAAGGAAAGAAAGTTAAGAACATTGCCAATTCAGATCAGGTTATTAATAGCCAGAAATTTGATTGGAAAAAAATTTTAATTTACAGTGAAGCACTTCTCCATAATCTTGAAGATCGCTTTTACATGCTTGAAATGCTGTGTGCTTTTTATATCGTTGATACAAAAGGTATTCCTCTTGATGCCAACCCACAACAGCTTTATGAAAATCATGATGTGAAGCTGCTAATAATAGGGTTTAATGATGTTTCAGTTAAACAAATCTTGAAAATAGTAAATGATTATCAAACGTTGAAAGATAGAGTGATTATGCCAGAGTTTGACTTTTGCTGGTATACTGGTGCAGTTTGCAGTAAAATCATCCGAGATGAAATCTTTTAGCAAATATTTCCTACACTGCACTGCCCTAGCTGCATTGCGATTACCATTCCACTTGCCACAGCCTGGCCAGAGAGAGGATTTTCAACTTTGTTCCATATCAAAACCAAGCAATGAAACCATCTGCTTGATATAACTGAATGTCCCAATAAATGTTTCGATGAACGACCCAAAGCAGCGTAATAAGTTTTTGCAAGAGGTTGCTCAGAAAGGGATAAAAGCAAAGGATAGACTGAGAGTGACAGAGCAAGCACTAAAGGCTACAGAGTCTTCAGATGACAAGAAAGAAACCGATACTTTTACTCATCAAAGTGAACTGTTTAATGAAGTTAAAATTGAAAAATTTGTGTTGTAATTTTTGTAACTACAGTAGTAGTGATTGAGTGCTGTTGCTGCCAATACCGTAGTAAACCATCCATTTAGGAATCATTTTAAATGTGTGACAAAAAAGTGCAGTCTCTTAAAATTTCTTGGTGGTCCCTTGAATCAAACTTAAAAACACCCTGTTCACTATATATCATTGAGCATAAACCCCAATTAGTTTACGGTTGCTTAGCTGCAATATCACTCTGTAACTAGCAAGCCTTTGACACCACTATTTCATTGCTTACTATTATTTTTCGTTGGTGTCCTTTAAAACAGACTGTAAATGCTAGGTATTTTTTATTGGCAACAAACGCATTGCCTAAGTCATGCTTGTGGTTTTTGCTTTGTTTTTTGAAGAGTATAATATAATTTTCATCTTCAATTTATTTCTTAACCAGTTAAGTGCGTATGACGAGATATCTTGTCATGGCAGGTTCTCATCATGTTGTACTCGATAGATGCAGTATCTTCATATTATGGGAGTGATGAGTTATCTCGTCATCATTTGAAATGCACAACTCGATCTCTGTATCCTGATAATTGTAGTTTTGTGGTTTTAATCAAAATATTTCAATGTTTTTCTTAAGCTTCCATTTTTCTGAAAACTTGAAATCACTATTTTTGTCAGCTATATTCAACATTCATAACTTCTGATTGTTTGTTTATCTCGAATTTCAATTTATAACTTTTAGTTGATGTACTCGTGATTTGTTTCACGTTGCTATTGTTCTCATGCTTTACCAGTGCGGTGGTATAGTGGATAGAGCAGGGGTTCCCAACCAGGGGTGCAAGATTGTCATTCAGATTTTTGTGTTGATCTAAAAAAAGGTCAACCCATGCAATTTCAGCCGAGACTTCAAAATTGGCCCACATCTTGGCCCAGGACATGTTACGAATTCATCACATGTTAAAATACTTTGGGGGTGTGAGAACATATCAAGATATTTTAGGGGTGCAAGCCATTACAAAGGTTGGGAACCACTGCTCTAAAGAGAGGGTTGTTGGCACAAAACGCATATGTCATGTCATAAAAATGCAGGTTTCTGTTGTGGCGACCCCTAATTGGGAATAAGCCGAAAAAAAAGAAGAAGATTGTCGCTGGCAGAAACTGCTACGACTGACGTCGTCAGTGACGTCATAGTCGTGACGTCAAGTTAATATTTTCATTTTCAGAAAAAGAAAATCATACTGAACAAATCACTACTAGATTGTTTTGTTCTAACTCCAGTAGGTAAAACGTGAGAGACGACTGAATATATCCACCCAAAATTGCTTAAAATAATTACGCACCGTACGGTCGACCAGCGAAAAGAAAGCTACGCACTTAAAGGGTTAAACCATATTGTCCCTTTAAATTATAAAATGGCTTCAATGAATGATTGTTTGTAAAGCAATATGCTCTCATACATTGATTACCACCTATCGTTTGAAGTTGTATACCTCCATATCTCTGGCACTACGTAAGTTGGAAAGCTTAAATTTTGTGTGCAACCTTTTTTAAAGGATTGTCAGTGTCATATCTAAATTAGAAAAGTTTTCATAATTCAGTGATTTCATGCTTAGAGTGGATTTTCAGGTTTCAATGTTTTATAATAATGAGTTTTGATATTTTTGTATTCCAATATAGAATTTATATTTTCCATTAATTCATATGTTAGTGTTGTCCAAAATTCATCTGGCAATAAGTTGCTTAAAAACATAAATTAAAATCTACGGGATATCAATGTTCACTCATGATTGTCTTTTGAACGACTAACTGAGTGAAGCATTCTGGGCACTACATATCAATAATTTGAAATATGATAGATAAGTTGATTGCAAGCTGCCGCTCAAACATTTCCACCTCTAGATAATCAATATATAGGAAAGGCCAAAAGAAAGTGCTAATTATAAAACTAATCATTTGCTCTAGTTGGTAAGGATTAAAATAATTCAGAGATCTTTTACATTGTTTCAATATAGTAGACAGCTTTACTAATGTCCATGCACATACTGAATTTAGATTTTTATAAAAAAAAAGGAAAAACTGAAGGAATGAAAGCGTGGGCAGATGGGTGTCGATTTATTCAAAGTCTCTTTATTTTTTAGTAGTAGCTATGTGCTCTTGGTGTGTACTTTATCAGCAGGCACTTGCGTATAGCATTGCGTTGCTATTGATCAGTCAAAGTGCATGAAGTTTTTACTTGTTTAGCGTTTACAAGTTTATCTCTACAACTCTATTAATCTGGCCACTACCAACTGACTACTAAGCTGTATGCAAGATTGAAAGTTATCTACTTGTTTTTGAATGGACAATCTTAAGCATTATTGCGTAAAAGGGGTAGGTTTGTGTGACGAAGCTTATGCGTATATAGGCCTAAGTTTAAAGTACAGTGTATAGGGGTAGCATAATACCTAATCTTTATTTTTAAGATTACTTTTGATTGATATGTTTTATGGTGTATCGCTATTATGTAGTCAATGAAAATCCATATTAGACAAAAGTTATTGTTTACATTTTCTGAACGACTAATTTTGTAGACTACGTTTTGAAATTAGAAACTGCATCCATAAATGGTAATTTGTTTTTGTTGCAGATTCCTGATGCATTATTTTACATTCCTAATTTCATAACTGAAGATAGAGAAAATTATTTGCTTTCAAAAATCTATCAATCTCCCAAACCAAAGTGGACATGCTTGTCAAACAGAAGACTCCAAAACTGGGGTAATATATTTGGCTTAAAGCAGTGGTGCAAAATTTCTTTTCTTTTTTGAACTGTTTTATTTTTATTCTCCAGACTCACGTACCAGAAACGGTGCTGCTAACTATAGAACAAATTTGAAGAAAAGTTTTAAGATTTGCCTAGTTTAAACATTTTGCTTGAATTGCTGATAAGAATTCGCCATACAAAAGAAGCCGTGGCTATTGAGGAAGAGGGCCTGTTTACAATCGGCAAGAAGCATTGGTATTTGACAGAAAATATTTTTTCTAGTTTTTCGTACTGCAGTGAACCTGGAAGTTTCATTCATGAACAAATCAAATACCATTATGAAAATAAAACGATTACGATGTCATTATATTTGGGAGTAACATTTACTTTTAACCTCATGCTATGGATTTAAAATTAGAACTATTACTTGCACCAATTGTTGCAACATTTAAAAGTACTTACTGAGTCGATGAGTGCACAAATTCTGCTATTGTAGTTTCCCAAATCGTGCATTTTTTGTTGATAAGTCGCATTGCATTATTTTTAGGTGGATTGCCACATTCAAAAGGTATGATTCCTGAAAAACTTCCGAATGTAAGTGGAATGTGTTTAATTAGAATAGTTAGTTTATAAATTGTCATCAAACCTCGAACTGCTTGCAAATCAGTGTAGTTTTTATAATAGATTGACAATTTTAGTAAATTAATTTATTTAACAACTTTTTACTAACTTGTAAAATTGATAATTTTGTTGTTTTGATTGAATTTTTAGTTGTAGAAGCTTGTATTCAGAGTTCTAGGGCCCAGGCCAACCCATCAAAATATCTTTCGGAGAAATGCTCCATAAGAATAAAGTATGCGCAAAATATTTTCATATTTTTTGTGTCGCATTTTCGTATTTCAGGTTCAGGACAGCAGCAGTGGCCCGGTCCATTTGTCAAATAATGCAAACTTCCATCGGTTCTGCAATTACTTCGACATTTTACCCAAATTGCTTGACTTTTATTTTTCATAAATTTTGCTTGTTTGTATCCGTGTAGCATAAGAAGTCATCGTTTAGATCGGTGTTCAAGAGCACAGAGTTATATTGATTCTTAAATTTGAACGCACGCTCACTATCACCACAAATTACCGCTCAGCCCACTCGGCCAAGATGTCAACTCTTGTTCCTCGGGTTAAGCCGTGTTCTTGTTTTCAGTGGTTGGAAGATTGTTGCGATTCGATATCTCAGACAGACATATTTGGTAAACATAAACCCAATCACGTTCTAGTGAACGAATATAAACCGGGACAAGGAATTATGGTAATTGCTTTTATGCTTCTTTGTAGTCACTTGTTGCAAATGAGCGCTGTCACTTTCTCAAGTGCGAATAATCATTTTTCAAAAAGTAAAAGATACCTGGGTGATCTCTTCCCTGTATATTTAAATTTTTTTTACCAAACCTTGGACAAGAAAAGATTTGTGTGGCTCGGCTAGACAGTTTTTGTTCGCTGCCTAACTGAACTTAAATGGCGAGCACTTGCATATTTAAGTTATTAAACCAAATGATGGTTTCACAGTGCTTTCCTTGTTCTAGTACAAAACTGCTTGATCTTCTTCATAAGCTCTGGGAATTGTTGCATATCTGGATCGGAGCGCCGTTTCATGGTGACAACAATCAAATAGTTGTGCAATCTAACCTCGCTATAAGTAGAGTTGTTCTACTTTAGAGGCATGTAGCAATGATTTCCGGTGTTTGCCATGCAATTCAAGAGACAATAAGCAAGCGTAATGGTAAAACTTGGAAACTCTGAAGCAAGTCTGGACAATTGCTCAAAGCTTAGCACCACTGTTGTTTTTCAGAATAAGGAATATGAATATATATCTTAAATCACTTTTCCTCGGACGGCTATCATTATGTATCAGCCTTGGTAGGCCTATGTAACTTTTATGTTCTCTTGCTATGTGTGCCTAACTGTTTTGATTTTAAGCTTTGACTAGGCCAAGCTACTTACTTGGGTCATCCATCTTAGTCTTGGGCAACCAAGCGGACTTCTCTGAAAGATGTGGCTGAGGGGATTGTGCATTTCAGCTACCAAAAAACAAAACTGTCAAGAATAAATGTTGCTCTTTAGCATAGTCATTGTTTACCCATGGCAATACGGTCATGGGGGAGAGAAAAACAGACGAAGTGCAACGCGTTGAGAATGTAGTCCTTGAAAAGTTATAAAACGTTTTCTCTTTCTACATCGAACGTCAAGCAGAACGAATTGTTCGGTTTTAGGCGTAAATTGCTTGAAAAGGAAGCTACGCTTTACCTATGAGCTGTTTTCAGAACCGAACCAATGCTCTCGCTACTTGTTTAAGAAAGCAAATAAGGGTAGCGCATAGCCCAAAATAAACGTTTTTGATAGAAGCTTAGTAGTTGGCAATTGGAATGTAGTCACCTTCGTTGGGACAAAACGAGAACCTAATGAGGATAAATGTGCGATTCAAGATAATTTATGTTGAAACCGGCATTTGATCATTTAGCCACATAAAGATGGTCCGCTATATTATCCCACAGTGACAACAATTAGCCTTGGCTGTTACACAATTCTTGATTTTTACAAAGAAGCGCAGCAAGAGAACGGGTCGCATAAGTAAGCAGTATGCTGTGGTGTTAATTAGCATGATTTATTAAACAGAGTGGAAATGTGAGTATGTTTGTGTCCTTGGACATAAGGCAATTTTTCTTGTCTTTCCAGTGTCTAAGATGGATTAATTGCGGTGTCTTAAGATTGGATACGCAAATACCACCAGTATCGGTGACGTTAAAACAGGCGTGAACACTAGTTGCAATACAAACGCAAAGCTTCTTGCCGGTTACAGTTAGAAGCATGTTGTAAACGACTAAGTGGCAGTATAAAAGTGCTCCCTGTACTCTCCTGCTCGATGTTCAAAGTGTATTAAAAGATGCACTTTTACCGGCACTCATCTACACTATTCTATTGATTTGCATTGATGAAGGGTCCATCTATGGAAAACTGCCACTCTTTTCTTTTCTCGTCTACGTGTGTCAATTGAAATCTACAACACCGTGCCCTGGTCTCACGAAAACAAATCAGTGATACAAGAGGCCAGCGATGCACTTTCAGCAAACTGCAGACAGTGACACTGTTTTGACCTAACATGTCTACTGGACCTAGTATAGGTGCCACAAGTGTGGCGGTCTAAGCTATTCTTTAATTAAAGTCTCCAGCTACTTGTCGATCACCAACTGCACCGAAGAGACTGATTGGTGGAAACAGTGTCACTGCCTAGTTTAATCTTGAGATATTTATGCGAAAAGCAGTATTTTCTACCTTTGATCAAGGAGATAAATTATGTGCCTCACTGACGTCATAAAATTGGCATTTTAGAGTTAAAAGAATGACTGGACGATTCCTTTTTCTCCAAAATAGGTATTGCCATCCGGTCGCGGTAAAACCTTTTGTCGGTTTGCAAAAACATCGTGAGGGTCAGAGCTCAATTGTGCTGGCAGCGCGTTTCAATCGCAAGCAGTGCAATGGAGCAGGAAAAGTGCAGTGTAGCGCCTTTACCACGTGTTCTGCAATGTTGTTCATTCATTCACGCGTATGAGCTCATGCTCGGTTTGCATGTCTTTCGTCAGACTGGGCCACCACGACGGGTAGACTGCTTGGCCCCACCATGTCTTCCACATAAAGACGGAGGCATCCCGTTAAGTGCCTTGCCCAAGGACACAACAAGCGAACTTGCCGGCTTGTTCTCCACACTATCCCTTATGTGCTGAACGCCAAGCAGGGAAGCTGTGAATACCATTTTTTTAAGGTCTTTTGGTATGACACGACAAGGGAAATGAACCCCAGGTCTACCGATTGCGAAGCGGACGCTCTCACCACTACACCATCGCGCCGGTACTGCAATGTTGTTGAACTTGTTGAACTGAACTGACAGGAGGTTCAGTTGTACGTTTATTGTCACTACTTTAGATGTGTTTGGCCTCTGGAAAAAATTGGAAGTTCCCCTCACGCGACAATTCTCTTCAATTTCTAGGTATCAATTTTCTGTTCTTCTTGAACGAAGGAGTTTGTTCGTCGTGCAAGATTCTCTTTACACTGATCATCTACATGGGATTTCGGAATCGAAAACTGATAATTTGGACGCCAAAATACTGAAAAACATTGACAATCTTGGAGATGAAGCACTCGTAAACAAGTTAATGGGTTCTTCGTTCTTGACTCGAGATAGCGCTAGAGTGTCACTAACTATTCGTCACGTTCCGAAAACTATCAATTTCACATTTAGAACTTGATTGAAATATGGCAATCACGTAGTAGACCAACAGTATCACAAATTTTTGTGCGAGATGTGCAGTAATACTGCTGCAGTAAGTTATTTGGCATCATTGCGACGTATATAAATGCAACATGAAATTAGTGGATGCTATTTTAAGTCTTTGGTGTTTGCCTGGGAATTGATCCTAGTCTTCGGAGTCGAACAAAACTTGAGGCTAATAGGCCTAACTTTCAACAACAAGAAGCGCATTTGGAATTGAAAAATTGTGCCCTACGAGTAAATACTCCACCGTAGGGTTTTGGAAGAAGGAAAGCGAAGTCAATGTTTTGCGCATTTCCAAATCACTATAAAGCTGGTTTGGTAATGGGTAGAAGTGACACAAAGGGGAAAAAAGGAGTGCCGTTACCCCTTAATGCTTTTTTGAATAGCGTTACATTTCAAGGTTTGATTATTTTTTAGTGACGTTAAGTTGGAAGTTTCAACTACGTTTCGGAAAAATGAAAATATCTTAATTTACGTAATCGTTGATTTGTAACCCACTCGCCATTTTGTTATTATTTTTTTTTATTAAAATTCGTTCAAATTTAACATTGTTAATATATATTAGGCAGTACCGGTCTTATGAAATTTTATGTTGATTCAAAATGGTTAAAAAATATAAAAGTTAATGATGTTTTGTTTTGGCTTACAGATAATCGTACATATTTTGTTGGGGTCGATATGTCTGCGATTAAAAATGCCGCTACGTTTTCAATTCAAATTGTACAGTTGTCTTGGTCCGCATTAGATTGATGGTGTATCTTAGGTCGTGTTTAATAATTTTTCTGAGGTTAATTAAGAAAAAGATTCTCATTTGAAAGATATTCTCGTGAAGCTGCCATTACCATGCACAGCGTCGAAGAGAGAATGAAATCTTCCGTCTAAATACAGTCTAGCTAGTATCTTAACCAACTTTATTGCATCTCATTTCATTTTTTGTTGTAAATAGCGCCATCCGTTCTGTTAGAAACTTTGCATTCGGTCCCTGTTGATATTCCACTTAATGGTTAGGCAGCATTTGTTTTCCTCGGCTTACAAAAAACTTGTGTGGTTGATCTCATTCTGCAGAACAATTCATGTTCAGAGTTGTCACAGCACATTTTGACCACAAACACTGTCTGCAAGCAAACAGAAGCAATTTTCATTACATGTCTTTCAAGGACGCTAACTTTCAACTCTCTCTGCCAGTCTTTTTCGCATTGCGCTCAGAGAGCGTGCCTACGAAAGCGTAGTTAAATACACCACTTTTTATCAAAATTTGAACTATACTTCCACAAAAAGGGAAAACAGAGTCTAAACCTGGAGTTGGTAAAAAAGCCATTCAAATATGTTGACTCCTTCAGAGGGGGAATAGAAGATGCTATGTGGCAAACCTGCTATTATGTTTTAAAAAATTTTAAGTTTTCCATTGTTTGATTGAACAGGTACTTGTATCAAATCCGAATAATTCGCTTCTCCTTCAGTATTGCTTTTTGTATAACGGTTCACAATAGGGGAGGGGGAGGGAGTTAACTGGATGTAAAGGATCAAGTAATTTGTATGCAGTTTCCAACTACCGCCGGTGAGCCATATCCAACCCGGTGTTACAGTTTAATACGGCCCGTCGAACCTTTCTACAAAACTGTGTCTTGTTTTTTTCAGTTTGGGATCTTACCGTATTAAGACGTGAGCAATATCAATTAGTAGGCTACACTAGGTGTAAACAACTAAGACTTGAAACTAAACTAATCGTGTTAAGAAAAATTTCTAGCAACTTTTTTTTCTTGTTTTTCTACGCTGTCAATAATGAATAAGGTCATTCGACATGTAAATAAAATACGTACGGCAGGCAATTAGATTAACCCTCTCATTCGTTGATTACGTTTTGTAACGTTAAAGTTGATTGGGGTCACATTTGGCCCCTTGCTTAAAATTGCTTTGATCATGATTTTAAGCAATGCTGAATGCTTTGTTTGTTACAAATATCAATCAAAGAAGCGATAAGAATATCAAAACAATTCTTTTTGCATAATTTTAGTACAGTGTCGATGTTCAAACATAAAATATAACATAGGCCAATTTTTTTCCTCAAATAATCTTTAGTGAATATGTAAGAAGTTGAAACATAAGTGTAATTTATAATAGGATTAGAACTTGATCTAAGTTGATATTTTAAGTATTTTGATTCACAAGTATGTTGTTACATAAATCTAAACTGCATGTGATTTAAAAAATCCCATTGGGTAGAAAAGTTGGTTACTTAGAGGTTAAATGCAATAAGCACTACACTAAATCAATCGACCACATTTATTCTGCTGAGTATAAGAAAACAAGTCTTTATACCAGGAAACTTAAACAGTTCTTGAACAAACTTGCAATGAAATTTCGTATGAGCAAGGACTTCAATTCACTTACATAAAACAGGAACGAGAAACCAGTTTTTACAAGAAACTAGTTTAAAAAAAAGCTGCAACAAAAATTCTGATAAGTAAACAATAATCACCCTAGAAAACATTCTATTTCTCTCAGCCATTTTTTTTTCAAAAAGACCTAAAAAGAATCGTTGGAAAAAGAAAAAATAATTAGGCAGTTATTGAAAAAAACATGAAACGTAACAACTGAAGAATACATTATAAGACATAACATTATACATATTGGGGTAAATTTTGACCCCAATTAATGTTTATGGTACTTTTTTTGAAAGCATAAAATAAAAAAGAAAATTAGCGTTTTGAGGGGAACATCATTCTCATTTGTACAAATACAGTCTGATTGAAGAATTCAAGAGGGCACAACTTGAACAACCAAGAATAGAAAAGAGTTACTACAAACTAACTTGTCTTGGGGTCAGTTTTGACCCCAATAACTGTATGAGGGTTGATTGCTCGTAAAATTCTGCCGCTTGTTTTCAGATTTTGAAACCCTTAAGGATTTGAGATTGCTTCACTGCCTCTTGTTATAAAACAAGAAAAGGGCTTTTGAAGGGTGGCAATTGATCTTCAATGTTCTTATGTGCAAATGAAAAACTTAACTCACCTAAGCGAAATGAAATATTTGTTTTACTCTAAAACTGACGCCATAGCGTAGTGGTTAGAGCGACCGCTTCGCAGTCGTTAGACCTGGCATTCATTCCCCTTGTAAAATCATACCAAAAAACTAAAAAATAGTATCTATTGCTTCCCTGCGTAGCGCTCGGCATCTAAGGATGTTGTGGAGAACAAGCCGGCAAGTTCGCTTGTGGTATCCTTGGGCAAGGCACTTAACGGGACGCCAACACCTTCATGTGGAAGACAGGTGGCCCAGACACCTCGGAAATAGCAACTCCCAAGCGAGGGCAGACATACCGTTCAAAACATAGCGATGCAATTTGCTTTCTTCTAAATGGAGGATAAATATGGCAAATAAAAAAATTGCGGAAGATGACGCAGAGAATATTTACGTTGTTTGATACCACGTATCTAGGAGAGCAAACATTCAGTGTGACGAACATCAACACAGATCTTAGTTACCCTAACTAATAAAATTTTAGATGTAATGTGTTTTGAGAATTGCCACGACCACACAAAAATCTAACTTTGATGAATTACCAAACGAAAACTACCCAAATGGATTGTTCAAATCAAAATAACAATAAATTTTAGGTGTTGTTTTAGATGTTTTAATTTTGCATCGGGTGCTTGATTGATACTATGTCAGCGTTACAGTGACTTGCGCTGTTGCTTTCATCCTGCCCGCCTCTCAAATTTAAAAAAATTTTAGCCCGCGCTCATAAAGGCTTGCCTTCACTAGTCAAGACGAGGTCTTCTCTAAATTTTTTTGCTCTGCGATCTCATTTTAGAAAAGAGATTGATATGAAACCTCTTGATGGGTGTAGCCTACTCGATAGTGATATTAAAGCAGTAAACGTTTGTTTTTTTGTTTTATTTTGTTTTATTTGCCATTTTTATCCTCCATTCACGAGAAAGCGAATTGTATCGCTATACTTTGGACGGTAAGTCCGCACTCGCTTGGGAGTTGCCTTTTTCGAGGTTTATGGGCCACCTGTTTTCCACATAAAGGCGGGGGCGTCCCGTTAAGTGCCTTGCCCAAGGACACAACAAGCGAACTTGCCGGCTTGTTCTCCACAACCTCCCATAAATGCCGAGCGCCAAGCAGGGAAGCTATAGATACCATTTTTTAAAGTTTTTTGGTACGACTCGACAAGGGGAATGAACCCCAGGTCTACCGACTGCGAAGCGGACGCTCTAACCACTACGCCATCGCATCGGTTTGCCATAAATACAAAGCCTGCCATAATTAAAAACAAATTATGGCGGTGAAAGGCAAACTGAGATTTTTCATATTATCATGTAATCTTTTAATAAAAGCAGAAATGTGGTGCCAAAGAAAGAATCGTAGGGACGGACAGTTAAGTGTCGGAGCGCATAGAGTTGAAACAAACATCTTCCAGTCAGGTTAGTGTGAAACTGGGAACGCAGTTTCCACATCACTACACCTTTTGAAATTAACGAGCGAAATCTTTTTTGAAGGAAGTATCAAGCTAGAGAAAGAGAAGCCTCTCAAAGGCAAGAACTTTCCATATTTAGGACTCCAAAGCACCTTTTCTATACATATTTTGTTCCTGTAATGCCATCTCCCATTTTCTCCTATTTTCTAAAATACGCCTCCGATTACAAATCTCAAGTGGTAACTTTTTCAATGGCTGAATCATGCAAATGCATTCAATCCACTAAACTAAGTATGCAGGAAAAAAGAATTGCGTAAAGGAAGCGGTAAATCAAACAAAAATTTATTATAAATTAATTGAGTTTATAAAATTTATCAAGCAGGTCTAATGCAATGGATGTGCCCAAGCTATCAAAAATTACAAGTCCAAAGCTGCCTGGTTAGCCACAAAAATTTTTTCTTAAATTATAGACAAGGCGATAAAACCTTTTCTTTTTTGTGCAATTATTAGGACCATGAAAAGTGGGTTTTGAATTTTTCCCCTATTCCAGTATTTCTACAAAACAAGCCAGAACTTATATTTTTCCAACTTTATTTTTTGTGAAGATAACCTATGTGTGCTTTCTAACCAATATTTTATTTCTAACTGATTTCCTTATTTTGATCATTTTCTTCTAAATTTCTTCTTTCATAATATTTAGTCTTAAATTTTCTCCAGAGGGAAAGCCCAGGCAATATGGCCAACGTGTTACAAAAAGCAAGACGTAACAATGCATAGTAAAACTTACTTAGCTTTTGTTGATATTTTATATCTACAATACCTGTGACGTTTGGATCACCGTTTCGACATCTGTAGTTTCATGTGACGTCACGATTCAATTTTAACGGCACCGTAGTCACTCGCGCAGTTTTGTTTCATTCTATTCCGTTTCGTGTAAATATGAAAGACAGTAAACTTTCTCTAGTTTAATTATTGCCTAAGAGCGAATTGCAAAGATTAACATTGTTATCAGTTAATTATTTTCACGCGTTAGTTCGGATAGACCTCGCAGTAAATAACTGGCTGCGTGAAATAAATACTCGTCCATAGAAGTGCAGTAGAATTAATTTTGCTCTAGCCCTACTTTTAATGTTTTTGTGTAAGTTAAAAAAAACTCTTTATTTCGGATGTATCACGTCAATTTCTTTTTTGATTCATTTCGCGACTCCGTATGGGTCCGCCACCTGTAGTTCAGGAAGCTCTAGTCTAGACTATTCTATGTTTAGATGTGGGGTATTAGTGATAATAATTGTTCTCTCTTCAAATTTAACAAGTTAACGGCTTTCTCAAAAAAAACTTTGTGAAATTTTAGCGTTATTATTTACAATCGAAACACCTCGTTTGGTGCCACAAAAAATTGAGATCAAGTCTTGTTTTTTTTGTGATCCGAAAACAAAAAGTGATGTTTTGAATTTGACTTTAAAACTTGCAACATTAAACGGGGAGCAAATAAGACTACTCCGCAAACTCTCGGTTACTCTCGTGTTTGATGAGTTAAAATAGGGTGGTCCAAGGCTGAGAGGATAAAATGCCGCATTAAGGTTTGATGAAAACTCCGCAGGAAATTGTAATCATTGTAAATTGTAATCAAAAGATTGATGTGACTGTTCTAATCGATCTTATGTTTTATTGTACGCCTAACGTACTTTTTGGTCTATATGGCTTATTCGCAACTCAAAAAAAACAAATTTTGCTTTTTAAGGAAGATACAGAGCAAAACAAAAAAGCAAACTTAAACGTTAATCTACAAAATAGCAATCAAAAACAATTTACTATTTCTTGCTTTTGACTGTTGAGTCAATCACTGCTTTTTATTTCGGTGGTTGACAGAAGTAAGCCCGCACCCGGGATTTCATCACCCACTATCAGTGGCGTACACACGGAGGTTCGGGGTTCAAACCCCCCATGAATATTGCAGGTATTCAGATTTTTAACTTAATAGGAAAGTCATGTAACCATTTGCTTAAAACTCATTCTAGAAAGCAAGAAAACATTAATCTTTTAACGTAATTTTCTAAAGTTTTTTCGGAGGCATGCTTCCTTACCCTCTGGAGCAATCGTGCCTATGGCATTTTAAATGACAAACGCCAAACTCCATCGCGACAAATTTCTGTGTACACCACGGCCTATTCCATTCCGTGCATTGCTTTGCAATGGCTTCATAATTGAGAAGTCGTTTTGCAAATGTAGACCTGTGTGCGGCAAAACATGGAGCACATCTTCAGTGCAAAGTTTTTTAGACGAGGAAACTGTTCTTTGTTTACAAGCTTCCAAAAGACGCCGTGACGCTCATTCTTTCTTGACAACAGAAAAGGATCTGCTTGTAAATCACATCATTCTTGCTGAACGTAGATAGTTTTGACCAGGGATGGCTACACTAGCCGCAATAAAGAGCGAAAAACGATAGAGGACGTCATTGAAAGGGCCGCTACGCAATCCTTAGTTTGTTTGACAAGATAGAGGGTAATAATCTTTTTTTCTTTTTGGAGACCATTATTTTTAAAACACAAAATTAGGCATTTGCACCCTTCGACCGACCTCAAAACTTAACGTGGTGCTATGTGTTCAACCAGTTGAGAGATAACTTTTCTCACTGCTCTCTCGCCATCAGCCCTGTCTCTCGTACAATGTGGCCATGTAGTTCACGCCCCTGGTCAGAGGTATAGATGTAAATTTTAAATGAGAGCCTTAGGCGTAAATAGGGGGAATGACAGGGACAATGACCTCTCTCAAACTTTCAAAATTCAATGTGGTTGCAATCAAGGAATGAAGGTGTTTTCAATTACTTCGCCTGCTACACGCCAATTTCTAGTAAACTGTCTTCCAAAAACTCTGAGAAAAAACTGACAAAATGGGGTTCAGCAATTAACGACCATCAAAAAAGGCCATTCAACAAATTTCACTCTCTACTCTTTCAAAAAAAATTGCTGGTGGCTATCTTACTGAATTTAGAGAGTAAAAGGTGCACTAAGCATCACGCTCACGCTCAAAAGATATACTGTAAAGCTCTCAAATTTGTAACCATCATATTAGCATAAAATTTAAGACGTCAACTTTACTAAGTTAAACTATAACTATAGCGCCAAAATTGTCATAAGCTTCCAACTATTTTTTGTGCTAGATATTAGTCTACTGCACAGTTTTCTTGACAGTGCCTACTTTGTTAGAACGCTGAAACCTGTCGACAATGATGTTGCAAGATCTTTCCATCTGCACTCGTTTTTGTTATTATTGTCACCAAAGTGGTCCGGTCGTCGGGATCGGAGCATTGGGGAAGACTATGTTGCTCCGGGATCTTAGCAACTTCCGTGACCTAGATCGAAAGTTATACAAAGAGAAAGATTTGAAAAAATAGTGCGGGGTGAAGCGTCGGTCGCAGAACAAAGCAGAATGACATAACAAATGTTCTTAAGTTGGGTGAACAATGATGCTGCACGAAGAATTATTAGCTTTGGAAACGTAAGTTCTGATGTGCAAAAAACTATGTTGGTCCAGTAAAGGGGAAAGAGGACAGAGCAAGCGTGACGAGGAAACACAAGTTCTTCAGCCGAGACAAAGAGAAAGCACATGTCAAGAAATTTAGAAGTGATAATTTGTCTTTAATCTTTTGAGAATACATATGTGATCAATAAAGGTTAAGAAAGATCAAAGGCTTTAAGGTGCTCTGGATGGTTGAAGAAAAGCATCCAATCAGGCTAGTTCACATGTCATATCCTTAGCCGAGGAACTATTGGTAGTAGAAGAGAAAAAGGTGGAGAGGGCTGTCAAATTTTTCAAAAAGAGTGAAAGAGAAGAAACAACAAAGGCAAGGAAAATATAGCAAAGAAAGTTGCGTGAGTTCGAAAAAACAGAATTGAGAAGGCTTGACAATGCGACCGACACCAATGGAGAGCTTGCTAAAAAGAGCAAAATTCGGAGAAAAAAGTAGGGCCTCCCATAAAAAAGTGACTTCAGTGCTACAGTGTGAGTGATCAGAGAAGACATCGGAGCCTCCTTTGCAGAATGAAAAGACTTATATTTTGTCGAATCCTGGATCTTATACTTTTTAATCAAAATTCGTGTCGCCAAAAATATTTAAAACATAATAAAATGTTCTAATTTCACGGCCGCACTAGATTTCTCGAAATTTTGCTTAGAGCAGCTGCACCCTCGTTCGTTCCTGTGCACTAAACATCGAGATTTAAGTTAGTTTTCAACTTTACTACCACCATATATCACTCCCTAGGAAAACAAAAGCATTGGCATAGCAATAAGAAAAAACATGGGAATCGAGGAAAAAAGACACAAATTATCAACATGAGTAGGAGCCTCCAGATGAAAAAAGGTGTGCGTTCCATCATCAAAGTCAATCAGTTCATGTCAGTAATCAGTAATCAACCAATAAGATTTTAGAAGAATAGCTGGCACAAAACTGTTGCTCATATTCATAGCAACAAAACTAATTCAAAAAATTTTACAATAGCTTATTGTTTTACCAATTTGACTTGACCCAAGTTGGGAGACCAAAGAAAAGGGGCACGGAGGATAAAAAAGCTCTTTAGAACTTTTCATTTTTAGCCATTTTATCTTTAAAATTGAGCAAAATCTAACGCTTAAAATCTGAAGATAATTTTTTTTCCGAAATTTGAGAAAAATTTTGCAACTGCTTCAAAATTTTAGCAAGAATAACTTTTTGTCTCTCCAAATCAAATTCGTTAGTATCGCTTTGATACTGATGCTTATGCCAAGCACGAGGTCGTATTGGTTGCCACCTTCTAGGGATATCAATCCGCGACTTACAGAAAACATTTATTCAGCCACACTTGCCAAGTGGCGAGAAGATGGTCGAAATATTGCCTGTGTTTGAGTTTATGGAAGTACGCATCTTTATGTTCAGCTAATTTTGATTCTGTTTCAATGAGCATATCGTCTGGCATGCCTAATATATTTCTCCATATGCCAGTTATCAAAACGTCATCAGTGTTTATTAACAAATGTGTTCTTGAAATTTCATAAAGTTGACGTGCGACATTCACACTTGTGGTATACATTCCTCCCAAGCAAAAATTTGGATAAGTGGTCCATTTGTATTCATTTTCAGAAATAAAATTTTTGTTTTTGATTTTACGCATTGGAGGAGAAGACTTTCTCATTTCATAAGTGCAAATAATTGGGAATTCTGGCCACTTATTTTTCAATCTTTTTTCAACGTGTTCATCAATCGACTGCTTTAGTTTACATAGATTGACCATCATGTCGTCGTCAGCAGTAGAATAAAACGCATTGTTGTCAAGATTTTCTGTTGTCCACTGCATTCCAGCTAAGGTTTTCATATTGACAGCACTGTAAAACAACACAACAGCTTGTTGGCAAGTAGATCCGTGACTAACCAGATCTAGGATCCAACCGAATGGTTGTTTGTAACGATGCTCGTTGTGACTCGCTCGCCACGATCAATCTCTAGGCTCGTGCCCCTAAGGTCTTGAGTTGTAGTACCAGCCAGCGCAAATTTTTATCAAGTAGCGTAAAACTTTTTTTATCAGATAGGCTAATTTTACATTAAAGCAAATGGCTTACTTGTATTTATCTGAGACATCAATTTGTAAAATGTCCCCGTATTTTTTACTTTCTTGAATAATTGAAACCTGAGTAGCCTCTGGTGATTTTCCAATTACAAATATAGTATGGAATTGAGCTCCATCAAGGCATTTCACCGAGCCCCAAGTACGTCGAATTATGTCTCGTCGGTCCGAATTGAAAGCGGTCGACTTAACAAAAGTGATCATTTTCCACCTGGCATCTACAGCAAAATAATAAAATGGTGCATTTCGGGCCTTCAGTAGAGACTGGAAAAAAAAGATAAAGTAATTTTAAAAATTCTACGGCTTTAATTGTTCTTTTTGCACAAGATTAATGACTTTTAAAAAATTAACGTTTTGACGTTTTTAGCTGCCTTTATTTTTAGTTGCGATTAAGTAAATTTTGCATGGTTTCATTTTTTGTTCTCTTTTGTACTTCATCGTAACTGATCAATAAATGACAATTTTTAAGTCTTCACATTATGTTGTACTTTTGTCTATGTTAGGCCTAATTACTTTGTAGCGTTCTTTTCATGTGCAGCAACTCTGAAAAAAGTATTATTTTATTTCATTAAAACTTGTAGGTGTGTGTTTTGCTGCATAGCGTTTGTTGCTGCTTCTTGTTTTTTCGCTGGTATACGCCGTAAGGTCATTTGTATTGCGCGCTTACGCTAGCTAAGAATAAAGTTTTTGTAATACGAGTTTGATGGGGTGAAATAAGGATATTCATTCATTCATACGCATGAGCTTTTGATCTGTTTGCGAGTCTTTTGTCAGACCAAATCTCGGCGACAGAAGACTGGTTGGCTATTGCACAGGTCTTTCAAGAGAAAACGAACGTTTTAAAAAACATCACTTTGTCACAAAAGTTGTAAACAGCAGTAACTACAGCAAAGAAAACAAGTTTATTTCGGAGAACGCGCACTGGGTGAACGTGTTTGACTTCAGGAACAAGTCTAGTGATCTTCTGCGTTCTCTCAGTTCGGCTATTCCTTTTTTAATGTTGGTGCTATTTCTCGCATTTACAAATCAAGAACGATAAATAATGATTTAAATTTTTTACCTTTAGAACCCATACAACTTTCTCTTTGATGCAGCAGATCATCGCCAAGACTAGGAACCAACAAATATTTACTTTTAGGTCTCAATCTAATGACCAGTTTTTCTTTTTCAGCATCGTATATTCTTTGCACATCGTTTGCTTGATTTGAAGAGATAGAAGTTGCAGGCAAGTGTGAGCTTGAAGAATCATTGCTTTTTGCGATCTCGTGCTTCTCATTTATGGATGCTTTAATCAAACCAATTGGAACGTTCAACTTTGGTTTGTCAAAATATTGCCCTGTTTCGTGGAAAACAATGGAGTGTGACTTCCGCTTCAAAATTTCTGCTTCGCTGTAGTATAATCACCGTTAAATTTCCGTTTCTTATTTATCTCTGTGTTTTACAGGTTTTATGAAGTTGAATATAGTATATGCACCAAACATTCTAGGGGAAATGTAAAACTCGTGGTCATTTTTACCCTTCAAAAATTATTTTTTTCTTGTAACAGTAGTCAATATATTAACATTATTACACCAAGTAGAGATTAATCCCCTCTCCCAAGAAATTTTTTCAGGCTGCATATAACTGGTTGCAAAGCTTTGTTTGAGACGATGGTGTTAACAATGATTTATTAAAAGGAGAAACTTTTGATTGTTAAGTATTTCACGTTTTGTCTTTTTTCCGGCCTATCAAGTAACATTATGACAGGCAATCACTGTTTATTTCCTCTTTCTTGTAAATACCAGAAGAATGTAGGAGTGCAATAACACCCTCATAAACAATATAGATTTCAGTATCAATCAATAAAGTTCCTCAACATTGATATTCAACAGAAGGTCTGAATAATCCCACGCTAAAGTTTCTCAACATCAACATTCAACAGAAGGTCTGAATAATCCCACTCCATATTATCTTATTGCTAATGAGCTACTTTCGTGATTTTTTAGGGTAAACGTAATATACTGAGTATGACCCCATCATACAAAAATTTTGTTTGTGCCCCTGATATGCACAAATAAGTCTTTGGTTAATTCTACTTTATTACCTTACTGGCTGTTTGTGCTTCGTCGATTCTCTCATTGATACCCAAGTTATTAACGTAGTTACAACGACAGTTCCGACAAGATGAAACAACAGCAGCAAATAAGTGATTCGCCGCCATTTGCAGCATCCAAGCATTTTGGGTACACTTGAAGCCAAAGTAATGAGAAAATTTTGTTGTTGTAGGTTGCTGTTACGTATTTCTTTTCTGAAGATTCGCAGAACAGCTACACAAGCAATACACTTAGGATGTTATGCTAATAATCTAATCAAAAGAATTTTTCAAAGTTTGTAATATTTTTTCACTTTTTGAATGTCTTTTCAAAAATTTGATAGTTGATTTATTTTGTATAGGGGGAGAGGTGGGGGAAAGCAGAAGACTTTTTAAGGCTATCAACTTTTCAGAACCGTATTTTTGTTATTTTTTGACTTTGGGCCATATTTTTTGCCTCTTTTTCAAATTTAAGGAGGGCTGAAAAAGTGTGGGAAGCTTCAGCTTCCTGCTTTTACGCCCATGGTCACAACAACTGAGTTGTAATTTTGAAGTTAAAAAGACAAGTTCACAGAAACTTGAATAGGCGCCTAAAAAATAAAATAGTGGAGGGTTATCTCTTTCGTCTCCGAAACTTTTGTGCTAATATTAAAACGTTGAAAAAATTCTCCCTTTTAACAACCTTTTTACAGAACAATCCTGAAATTACGAATAATTTTGCATCATTTTAAAATTCTAGAAGATATCAGTTTTTTCCCCCTTCCGCCTTCACGTTAAATCCTAGCTGCAGTGCAAAACATGCAAACCTGCACATCTTAGAAACGACACTTCATCCTACTCAAAAATCTTGGTGGTCGCGAGGGATGAATTCTAACGACGTTGTTGCATGGGACGTGGGACAATGTTTTGTGTACCTCCTGGAACCATTTAGAATACAAAGCCATCATTTCTTTTACAATTGGTGGATCAGCTAGTTGGATTTAGGCTAACCCTTGCATCAAAACTGCTGAGCAAGTTGTATTTGCTATAGTCTTCAACTTGTTTTGCTGCAGCTATACTGCAAGTTTTGCTTAGAGCATCGTCAAGTTAGCGCGCATCAAAACAAAGTCAAACAAATTCGTTCTTTCTTTCATGCATATAAACTCTAGCGCTGTTTGCTAGTCTTTTTTAGCCAGAGCCAATACGCCGAGTAGACTGCTTGTCTCCACCATCTGTTTGTCACATAAATGTGAAACAATCCAATTACGTGTCTTTTCCAACAACAAAACAAGTAAACTTGCCAGCTTTTTTCCACAACCCTTTTTTTCATGCTTCGCGCCAAACTCAAAAACTGTAAATCGTTCTACAAGTAGTTGATATGACCTGGTCAAAATTTGCATCAGCAAATCATTGCGTTCATAGCGGACGCGCTAAGGACTACAATATTGGGAAAGAAGTTACACTAATCCAAGCCGTGTCTCTGAAACAATGTGAGTCTACTACAAATAATTTCTAATTTTTGATAGCATTGGTTGAACATAAAGCGTGTTTCCTTTTCATCCTTTTGCAATGCTGGTTATTGGTTGTGCTGCAGCGTCAAATCATTTCAAAAGCCAAAAAAGCTGTTTGCCCGCACTATGACTGTCTTCTTGAGATCTTTAACTCATATCGAAATATACCATGTGTTTTATTAATGATTTACTTACTAATCAAATATTGAAAACCATCCATAAGTTTTATCTTAAAAGTGTTTGCGAAATGTCTTAAACAGTAGCGGTATTACAAAAATGTGGAAGGGAGAATGGCACTCCGTTTTGCAGACAATGTTTTAAGGGATGACACTTTGGTAACTCGTCTTAAAAAAACCTTTCTTCTTCAATTAGCGCTTTTTAATGAGCAAATAATGTTATTTTAATATGAGCAAAGTCGTCTCTGGCTTTATGGAGTTTTGATGCCAAAAGACTATTGCAATAAAAATAATGCAAATAATTTATACAAAAACAAGAAATGTCGTGAGTGCATTGGTCTAAGTCGTAGCCAAGGGACAAAAAAGCAATCGCTTCCAATACCTCGCGTCTTTGTTTAGCATTCTTGATTCTCACTAAAACCCATTACGCTCGAAAAAAGGTCAATACTAAAATGATCCAGCACAAAAAATTTTGCTCTCTCGTAAGTAAATTTTTGGCTGGATGCAGTATCCATTTTTGTGTTGCTTCAATAACTACATTGCAGTGTACGAAATCCTACACAACTTGCATATTCGTAAATCTATCCAAATTTTAAGCAAGTCATGCATGCCTACGTTCTATCATAAAGAGCATGCAGGTTATTTTTTCTAAATAGGAACGAATTTAATTCAGCGGTTCATCAGCAGAGCCAAAATTAGCTTTTTAAAGGAGTAGACGTAAAGAAAGAAAGCGCCCTTTCTCTAAATAGATCAACCAGTGCCACGAAGACCTACAGTTGGAGTCGATGTTCTGTAAATAGTCAGCATCGCAAAGTAATTTGTTCTGTCTTTTAAAGAAGAGTTTCTCAAGTATGACTTCAGTCTGGGGTGTGGATCGATGGCAAAGCTGCAAAGCTGTTGCGCAATCCATAGGAGAGCTGCTTTAATAAAAATATGGATACCACACACGCACACAGTAATGATATAATTACTATTTCGCTTGTGCTCCGAAGATCAGCTTCGCAAAAATACAAAAAGTTCTTCAAGACTATCCGTCTGTTCTTGCGAAGGACCTTCAGTTGAATCGAATGGCTAGCAGAAGAATCCGCCAAAAATGTTGCTGTGAGCTAGAAATTATGATTGAATCAGTGAAGTGAACAAGTGCAACAAAAGGCTGAAAACAGCTATTCGACTACAGTTCTCCACATCTTGTCCTGTTTGTATATTGTAGCAGTTTCGCTGTCGTGCGGTAGTGCGGGGAACGTGGAAATCCATTTGGCAGGTTTTTACTATCTCAGCAAGTTGAGCATATCTTGACTTGCCCTCATTTTCGAATTCTTTGAGCAATTTTTAAATTTTCTGGTTAAAATTTTCAACAAGGAAAAGAGCCATTTGTCAATCAATTTCAACCTACTGCAGTAATTTGCATTTAATGCTAGAAGAGCAAATGCTATGCAGACAGGGCAACGAAATTCAAAATTCAGTGTTAAATTTCGCTGAGGAGCATACTGGTTTGCGAAGAAGGGGCTTTATTTGGCCAAAGCATAATTTTTTTTAATGCCTGCGTGATTAGACCATAGAGTCACCTACATTGCATTGATTGTGTCATGTCTTTCCACCCAGCGATTTGCACCTATCCTTTACCTTTGACGTCTCGTCTTGTTGTCAACCTTAGTCATTTCGTCCGGTAAATCAAATAAATTCTTAGGTGCATTGAAAGAGTTTTGTTCTTGTATCATTGCTCCACTGCAATTTCTTATGCAAGGCAATGCACAAGCATTCGACTATGCTAAATTAAAACTATCTGCAGCCCAGTGGACATAAATGGCTTCTGGAAATGCTTCTAAGACGATTGCTTGGGCTCCATTAAAAATACAGCTCATTGCAGCTACGCCATCTTATCCTGGACCTCCAAGAACATGTAAATCGATTTTACATTGTTTTGCTGAATTGTTTCGAAATAGCTAATGCAAGGCCTCTTACCGTAACATAAGACCACGGGATAAACTGCAAAAAGCGTTCATAAATATTTTTATTCTGATTCTCATATCGCACACATAATGATAGTTGCTGCCCACGACATATATCAATAGTTTCATCGGCGAGAACAGTAAAGAAAATTGCTTGGCTTACTACAGCAGCAATTTTTTTTAAGACAAACTTGTTACAGTAATCAATGATTGATTTCATTTTGAGTAGGGGGTTGGTGTACAGTCCATTGCACGCTGATGATGATGATGATAATACAGTTTATCAAACGGGAACAATAACTTAACAAGGCACGAAAATTTCCATCATTTTGTAAAGTTCGCTAGTTGCAAAACGAGAACCACTTTCACGACGACCTTTCAGAGCTATATTTTGTTTGCCGCAAGAATAGCAATTTGTGATGTTTGAAAGTTTTTGTCAGTTTTCCATTGCTTTGCTCTTTAGTCCTTTGACTTTACTGCAAGTTAAAGGACTCTTGTTTTCCAGACACAACATTTGACAAATAGGCAGGATGCACTAATGCATCTTCAAGATAGAGACACTTCTGGTGTGCTTAAAATTTTTCTAGTGCATTTTTCCACTTGTCGAACGTGAATGCAAATAGTTTTTCCAAAGCTTGACTCCCAAATCCAACTCCATCCGTAGGACTGAAGACAACACATATTTTACAGAAAGCACCTTCTTTTTTGCAGAGTAAACGAGCTAATCCTATTTATGCCGCCGAAGTTGCTGGAATCAAAGACTACGACTTCCCGTTGCCAGAAAGCTGTAGCTGGCACTAAAAAAACATTTTTTTAGAGCGTCCGACTTCTCCGTTGCATGTAATCAAGAACAACTAAAAAAAAACAATATGATTTACACGGCTTGGTCTTGTGTTTCATTTTTCCACATTTATAGGCACAACTTCCGATGAAGACGGCCCAGAGAGAACTATTTCCTCTGAAACTCTTACTATATTACTCTGACTATATTTTTTTCCGATGGAACTACTTCTATTCTTCTTGACTATATTTTCGCCCTTTCTTTTCCACAGATTTGTTTCTCTTCAAAATAATCTGACAAACTAGACTGCCGTTTTTCCACCATTCTGTTGAGCAACAGCACTAAATCTCATAATTAATCTGATTATTGTGTCGGTGCGCAAAGCAAAATCAAATAAATTCTCTCTCTCTCATAGTACATCTAGACAACGGGTTGGTGAGATATTGAAAACTTTCGTCTTAATTCAATTTGAAACATAGTTTTCCAAAATGTGAATCGGCATTATTCAAAGAAGTTGTTAACGGCAAAAATAATCAGCTCGGAAGCAACCCACGGTGAAATGCACTGACAATTAAATTAGAAATTTATTATAGTGCAGTAGAATTGTGCAAAAAAAAGGGCAAATCGTGCACTTTAAGCAAAAAACATGAAATTTGGAGCAAAGATGTATTTATTGGTATATTTTGAAAATCGAAAAGAAACCAAAATTTTTGGCCTCATTTAGGAATGTTTTATTTTTGGCTCAATATCGATGGGCAAGGGAGCAACATTGACACCCCAAATTATTTCCTTACGGAGAGAACTTAGGGATTCGATGTTTACAACGTGGGTACATCTTATCCTCTAGTTCATAAAAATTCCCCATTTAACTTATGACGTCACTATTTTTGCAATAACGTCATCACAATTCAAAAAAATTGTCAAAATTTGTAAAAATGGTAACATTTTTTCGTGAATAAAAATCAAGATTGGGATTTTGCTGCAGGTATGCTGCAAACACTAAGCATACAAAAATTATCAAAAGTCGTTTACATAGTTTTCCAACTGGCAAAAGTTACTGTGAGAGCCAAGGAGAGTTATTCAAAAGCAGCTGTAGTCGACTCTGCCAAGTTTCGAAACACGTATTAGGTTTTTTTATTTCGGGTACTTGTTGATGGTTTCGTGCAAGCCATTTCGTGGATGATATGATGACCAGTGTCAAGATTCTTTGGTACCTCGACCTTCAAAAGCATTCATCGCAACGTTATTGCGAGGAGCAAACGTCGGTATTGCGAAACCCGTATTTTGATCAAACCACAATGACAATTTCACAGCAGATGCTACGCAATTCAACCTTGCGGTTACGTGAAGCATCTTTCCGAACCTTTCACTCCTTCAAACGAGAGTCTCCATTAGGTGTATATTAGGGTCAATTGCTCCATTCACCAACAAGAAAGTTGGATCTAGTGCAAAAAATGTTCCATCTCGGTCTTTGTATCTCTCCAGATCGCTTGCTAGATATTTCAATCAAATAGGAAAAAGTGATTAAGGTTTTTGAAGAGGAGAAAGTTTTGCATCTCCTAAATCTGAGGCGGATACAAAACTCGCTGCTACTGACAGTATTGATATAAATCCAAGTTCAGCGACAGCAACGTCAGCTCTACATGGGACGACTGCATTTCTTAATCAGCATGTTCGTGGTATTAATTGTGATTATTCTTGTAAATTATAAGCGAAGAAGGAAATTGTAAACCTTGCAACTAATTGGCAAAGCACCATACGGGCGTAAGGGGCATTAACAATTTAATAAAATGAATATGCCAGGAAACAATAATGAGTATACCACCCAACCAGTTTAGACGAGACCATCCCTGGACACGTTTTGTCCTTTTGGACTCATCAGCAGGGCCAGTCCCGTCATAAGCAAAAGTAACCCACTCATTAATGTTATCCGTAAAAAAAATAATCCAACTATGCACATGCAGAAGCAGTGAGACTTCAACTTTTTAACTTTAACTTCAACTGAGACTTCAACTTTTCAAATCTATAGTTTTTTCCCTACTTGAAAAGAGTTGGCATGGATTTGCCCGTTTCACTGGTGGAGGCCCCGTTTACTGCGAAGTGAGATAGAGTGAAAATTCGTTGGCATGGATTTACTCGACACGTCTATCAAAGGTCGCCCGGCTCCCACCTTGTGAATTGTCATCGCACTCGCCGCGAGCGTGATGACATTGCAAAGACAAGGCGGTAGGCTATAAATGCAGCGTTTAATCTGCTTTTTCAGATTAGTGTGTAAACTGATCTCCCAGTGGATATGCAACCAAAATCAACCAATTTGTCAACCCGCCCTACTAAGCAAAGCTATACGTCGTCGGTTGAAGTCTCACTGCTTCTGCATGTGCATAGTTGGATTTTTTTTTTACGGATAACATTAATGAGTGGGTTACTTTTGCTTGTGACGGAACGGGCCCTGCTGATGAGTCCAAAAGGACAAAACGTGTCCAGGGATGGTCTCGTCTAAATTGGTTGGGTGGTATACTCATTATTGTTTCCTGGCATATTCATTTTAATAAATTGTTAATGCCCCTTACGCCCGTATGGTGCTTTGCCAATTAGTTGCAATATTTACGATTATTCTTGTAATGTATCTTCTGAATCGTCCAAAACTGTCAATTAAAAAACTTTACTAAATATTATACAAAGGTAAAACCTACATATTTGCCACTTGCTGTGCCAGAGGTAAATGCAACCTCAAGTATTGACGTGCATTCAAAAATAGAGTTAAGATTGTCAGAAGATTGCCTAAGAAAAGATGAAATTTGGCTGAAACATAAATGATTGCTTCAGGATCGAAATGTCAAAAATATGTCATTGGCTGCATACAATGCTAATCTTTCTAAAGAAGCATAGCAGCATTCAGATCTATCTGCACTACTGCCTCCATGAAGAGATAACTCTAAGTCGCCTGGAATGACAAAGCATTCCTTAGATGTGGTTAAGGTTGCGGTAAACTTCTTGAACGAGGTCAGACTCCGATTGTTGCGTTTGATCAGTTACTTTTTGCTTTAGCAAAAATGATACAGTGGCTTCATCATGATACTTATGGTCGCCTTATAATGATGATGGGCCCGCTGCATACGAAGATTGCGTTTATGGATGCGATGGGGACATGCTAAAAGACAGTGGTCAATGTGGAGTGCTCTTCAATGCACAAGCAGCACGTTCTGAAATGGAATAAGCACTTTCGTCTGGACATTCTGTTGTGCGAGCTAAATACTGTCAGCAAATGAAACTATCCACCCTTTTCCAGTTACAACACAATACTTATATGGAAAGATATAAAAGGGAAGCTACTTTCCCTTCCAATGAACGGCTAAGCATGATGGAAACAAAACGCCCAATTTTTCAGTTTTGGTTGATTGTGATAAAGTTGGAACATATCTTTTTTCACTTTCCTCGCTCAATTTCTACCGAAAATTTTCATTTCTGTTTATTGTCAGCAGAGAAAATGATGTCATGGTATTTTGTTCTTGACCTTTACAATTATGCTCGGTGATTGTCCAATTGTCTTTCTGATATGAAGATTTTAGAAAAAACCAACTCTAATGTGTATCAAGCACTCAGTGAGTTTGGTTGTTTTGTTGTTTCTAGAACGAGAAGACCTTTTTTCAATTATGGGACTAGATTAAAAACATGAGCAACATTACAAAGATGTTTAAGGTGATGAAGTAGTGTTCGGTTTTACAGAAGATGACGAAAAATTGAAGCGATGGATGATACGTGATGAAGTTTGTTGAGCAGTTTCTGAATTCGAGTCATCTTCTGTTTTACAAAAAGAAGAAGCAACAGAAATTCGTCATCACGAGCAAACTCTTGAATTTCCAAAAAGTTTACAGATCATGTCACCAGCACTGAAAGAAAATTTTGTAGGTTGTGAAGTCATTCCAATGATTCTTACGGAAAGAATCTCATCCAGATTAGCACAAGAGTTCTAATGGATGAGTTGATTGTTAAAACCACTCACACAATTGAAGAGTTTGGAAAAAGGACTTAACATGAATTTGTTAAAGAACACATTCACAGCCGCACAAATGGGATTGATGATCGTATTAACAAAAACATGTTTTCATTAATTGGCGCACTTTATAATACCAAATTGTTTTCCAGATCAGTCACTCAGAAAAAGGCTTTGAAAAATAACGTGAAGATATTTTGGGAGCTTCTCATCGCGACACAAACTAGAAATTGGGACTTGCATTCCTCATGAAAATGATGCTAGTCCGCTTTCACTAGCTCATGATGGCAAAATACGATCTGGAATGAAACCTGACCTCCTTCTAATTCTAAAAACATACGTAGCAATTGAAACAGCACCTATAAAGTGCACTTTTCATTTCCTCAACGTGGTGATGACATCATGGCATCAAAGTTTGATACTTTACCATTACATCAAGAAATGGCTCCAAAAGTTGATGGAAAAATATTGGAACACAAAAAAAACGAAAGGAAAGAGGCATATTACCTAAATGTGACGTTAATTACTCCTCAAGAGTGGCTGTAAGCCCAAACCCCTCCCCACGTGGCTACACCGCTGACGACAGTAAAAACATCATCAATATAGCGTCCACAGAATGATGGATAGAACAATAAATTTTGATTAAATATTTTTTTAAATCATTCCAAGAAAACAATTATATAGCTAACTTAGGACCAAAAGCGTTTCCCATGGTACCACCTTCTATTGGTGCGAAGAGTTTCCCGCTGTGTATGAACATAACTACAGTACTGAATTCGAATAGTTTTTGAAATATTTTTGGTAACTGGTTTCTTGAAATATAGGAAAGTAGTTAGGGGCCACATCGTTTTTTGTTTGCTTTGTTTTCTTTAATTGTGCTCAATTTAACGTTTATCTTCGATCTTCATTTGGTTGACAAAATGTTTGAAGAAAAGTTCCATCTTATCTGAAATCAAATGCATATTTATGAGTTTTTTTTTTCTTTTCTCCACTTATTGCTTTGAAGTTGTTGTCCTGTTTTTTGCAGTAACTTGGTTTAGTGTTGCAATTTGATCTTCCAGAATAGAAAATTTTCAAAATATTTCTCCTTATTTTGAAACTTTAGTTTTCTGCATTTAGATTTTTTGTTTGATGTCCTACGTTCCAAACTTTGATGGCTTACTATTTTCGAGTATATTTCCTCTTTTCGTAATAACTCAAATTGTAGATCAAAACGATTATCTCAGCAAAAAAGTAGTGACAAAAATAAATGTACTTTCTTGGAGGGAAAAGCCTACCTTTCAACTATTTTAAATTTCTAAGTGCAATTGCACGACTAAAATAATAATAAACCGGATTAGCAACGATGGTATGCGCAAACTTTAAGAAAAACAAAACGATATCAAATGAGGCCAAGGTAGTGAGCACTTAAAAAAACCTAACAGTCATTTACTAAAATCAAACAGTTAATGCAAGTTCATAAATTTGATGTTGATTTTGGGAAATTTGCTTGTATTCTTTGGATTGTTTTTGTAAGAATTGGTCGCGATTAATGCCGTGCTCAGCAACCATTTTAATTCGGGGGGTAAGAAGAGCGCGCTCAATCTATTAATAGTTATAAAGCGTGGGATCAATACAAAATTGTGATTAACACTGGAAGATATTTTTTGGAGAGCGCGAGTTGTAATCGATGTTTTTGCTTTTTCTCAACTTACAGACCTTTTTTGGAATTTAACTTTGTTTTGAAAGCGAAAATTTTGTTTATTTTGATCTTCAAACAACCATGGAGAACTTTATTTTAGGTTAACTTCTGCAAAATATTCTTTTTATATCTCATGCTTTTGTCAAACCGTTTGGGGGCATTGCCTTTTATCCTGCCCCTAAATACGCAACCGATCGCGATGGACTGACTGATTGAATATCGGAGTTATTTTCTATCTGTCGAGTGAATAGGAAACGTAAATATTGCTCACGACATTGTCGATAGAACGTTTGTATCTGTTCATACAGACTTTGTATATCCGAACTCAATATCAGTCTGGCAGGCTCGGCCGTAACCAGAAATAGGTTGCTCGGGGAAAAAGGAGAGTGGTGAAACTGGGGCAAGGATAAGAGCGAATTGCGTGGTGGAAGATAATGATGATAGATTTGTTAGGACCAATGAATTTCAAACGTCTGATTAAAAGCAAAGCTTTGATCCATTTTGAAAAGAATATAATCCTTCCCTTAATACCCTCTTATTACTTGGCTTTCGAGTCCCAAGTTGGCAGAATCATAATGGCTACCAGAAGATCACAGGGACCGTAACCTTCCCAGTTGGTTTCTGCCAATCGTTATATTAAGCTCTTTCATGTACAGTCATACCTCATTTTACGAACTCCCGCTTTACGAAACCTCGGAATTACGAAATAGATTTTTAGAAGTAACAGCTTCAACAAAGAACCAACAAATTTTGTAATTTATCAAACAACTGAAGTATTATATTAATTACAATCGTTGTGCAATATTTTCTGCGGTCTTGTCTTACTGTCAGCAAGCTCTATCTGAAGAAAGTGTGGTTGGTTCTATTCAATCTTTTTGAATGTTAACAACAGAATACGTACGCAATTGAAAACAGAAACGCATTGACTTTGTCTTGAAACGTTCTGCAACGTTTTTGAGCGCAAATAGCAGCAACCCAAACCGTAGTGTAACGATTACAAACGATTTTATTGTAACTCGGCGCTTGAAAGGGATACTGCTCAGTGCTCATTGGCTAGCTCTGCAGTAAGTTCTTGCATTCCTTCCAAGACAGAAGCTCTTGTGCATATGTACAGTAGTTGTTAACTTATTTTTATTATTGGTTACTTTACCCTTCATCATGTCATTGAAAAGTGTTCGTTTTCATTCCTTTAGAATAAAAAAGTGTTCTTTTCATTTATTAAAAGCTTGGATTAAGTAATACATGCATTTTACTGTTCCTTTTTTAAGTTTATAATGATTTTTTTTTTCATAAGAACGTAACCCCAATTTATGCATTACTTTCTGTGTATAAAAGAACCTCAGTTTACGAACTCTCGTTTTACGAGCTACATTGAAGAACGAATTAGTTCGTAAAGGTGAGGTATGACTGTACATTGTAAAAATTTTTCGTACCGAGATATTTGGCCTGCTTTTTCTTGACCTTTTCATAAAATTTAAATTTAACTGACTTTTTATATTCTAAACATTATTGTTTAATACTTTGATTTTTTACTATCGTTTTTAAATCTTTAAATTTAATTCACGCAGACGATCTGTCTCCAACCACTAGTCAGCTTAGTAAGACACATTGTATTTACTAGCACCCTATTTACTAACCACCCTAGCCACTTATGTATCAGCCGTTTTTCATGTGCCTTCCCAGCACAATGCCAGGAATACATAGAAAATTGGAAAACGCTTTCTTTTGCTACTTTACTAAGGTACCACAAATAGAAAATGTTTTCAACAATACAAATGGTGTCATATTAGCCATCAATGACAGCGAAATCGCAAATTTAAAATATTTCAAATGGAAACGCGATTGGAGATTGAAGGACAAACGAAGCCCAAGTTTTATTCGTAATGACGACTTCTTTCAGAAGTTTTGTGATAAATGTTCTATTTGTGGGCGATTGCAATAATTTTTGCTGGTGTATCACACAATGTTTTATAAAATGTTTGTTTTCCTTTATTATTTTTATTTCTTCTAACAAATAATAAACAAAATATTGCTAACCTCAATTCACGTTAGCGTAGGTGCTCTATAGACATCTTGAGAAATCAAACAGGCCTGTCGGCATCTGTCAAACGTTTGCTGACTAGAGACCCACGCAGCCCCCTCTTTTTTTAGACATATGTTTTAGTAGCTCTGTCGATAGTCGTACTGGCTATTTGTATACAGTGGAGTAGAATCATGTCTGCGAACTCAACCAATTTTTATTTGAGTTCAATTTTCAGTTTCTTGGTGATGTCCTCATTTATATTTTGCTTCCAAGCAGCGACGTTTGCCTTTTTTAAAATTCTGTTTCTCATTTCATATATTTTTTAAGTCCGCGATCGGTTTCATTTGTGTTCAGGAAATCTTGTATTTGGAGTTCGCAAAATGACGGAGCTGTTTTGAGTTCGAATTTGCAGCTTTGTGAACAACCAATTGTATAAAATGTGGTGTCCAACCCACTTCGTACAACTAATGATGCAGAACCTACCGAAAAAATGATAGAAACGTTAATTCAATTATTTTTTGTCAAATTTTCTCTCTTATGATATCAACAAATTCCACAAAACTTTAAATCCAAATGTATTTTACGGCTCACCCTAGAGCAGAGTGTCCTTTCGGGCTTTGTATTTGTAGGCTATAGTAAAATAACCAATCTTTCCTATATAGATATGGTTGTACACTCGCTGTTACGTTAGTTTTCTGATCCTATTGTCCATACCTTTGCGTAGGGTGTTGCGTCAGAAGTCGTGTGAACACCCACTGTGCAATACGTACCTGTCATGCAATGTGTTTTTAATGCATACGCACCACCTGCTACCGGTAGGCCTTGCGTATGTTCGAGCCCTAATGACTCATTTAGCGCGTTATTGTCATCAGTAACAATATCGGCTTGTCAGTTTCCTTGTTAAAATAGCCTATGCTCATTAGAAAGTTGTATAAACAAAGCTTGTGGATGATATATCATTTGCAAAGGCATTGACTTCTACACTCAGTATGAGAACAAGTTCAGCAAGAAGCATAGCTGATATCGGCTATTGGTCTTGACACAAAATTGTTGCTTAGCGAAGCGTGATCGGAGAAAGATTTTTTGTCTACTTAACCCCATAGTAGCAGATCTGGCAGATTTAAAACAGCATAGGCGAAGCTGCATACGATAACTGAAATTAGCACAGCTTTGCTGTGCTAATTTGTGCTCATCATGTGCTCATAACTTTGGCCATATCAGCTGTATAACGATGGTGAAAAATTGTTTTAGCTCATCGCAAGCCTCAACAATTGCTTGTTTTTTGACAGAAAAAAGTTTCAGTGAGACTGAGAACAGTTTTGTACAAACTATGGCCTGAAGAAGAGAGAAATTAGGAAATTCGTAACCTTCCTTTAGATTATCGTGCAAAATAAAAAAAAATGGAAAAATCTTGCGTTTAAAAACTTGTTTTTATGTAGAATTTACCTATAAAATTAGTAGAAATCTTGCATCGGTATCAAAATTGTGGTAAAGATCGATTATTGTCCCCTCTCCGCTTTTGGCGAATCAAAATCCTTGCTACGCTTTAGCAAAATTTTTTGCGTGAGACTCCTTTAAATACATCAAAATCTCTTGCGCGATTCTTTACATAGGTAACAATGAAGGGACGAAACAAAAATAAATATAACCAAATGTAGCATACAACATTACCCAGAGGAATATTAAGGATTTTAGGAGCCTGGAAAAAGATTTCACAAGGAGCCCCCAAGTGCCCACGTTCTCAATGAAGATTTTTTGTAGATTACACTTTTTTGAAGGGCTGAAACAGCTTATAGGACATGTCTGGAAAAGGGGACCCTAAAAAGGGGGGGCCAAGACAACTGCTTTATTTGACTCGCTTTAATTCCATCAATGACATTATCGCAGCTCTTTACTTCCACTCTGCTACTTGAGCAAAGAATTGCAGAACCGCTAGTTGTTACTTTCAGCTTTATCAACTTATATTCTGTTGTTACTAATTGCCGCGATTGGAGGAAATATTTTCCAAACCAACTCTCAGTTCCCGAGCAGAGCAAATTTTTAAAGGAAAATGATTTTTACAAACATTGGGGTTAACACCAAAAAATGATTGCTCAGAGAAGTAGCTGTTATCTTTTTGACAACCACAGATGAGAAGCATATTGAAGACAAGCTGTTTAACCTATGACATGGCTTGAACGGTAAACAAAATGAACGGTAAACAACGATGAACGGTTTGTAAGTTTATTTCTGTACATCTTTTACAAGTTAAAAGCAGTTTCTATTTACCAGCACAAAGCAATGGTAATGTATTTCCGCTACGTTATACCGGTTGTTCGAAATTACAGATGAGAGATCAGCGCTTAATGCACGACTTATGTTCGTGTAGGTGATTCAACGACCGATTATCACTGTGACGTCACAATACGAATAATCGGCTGACGCTAGCTACTTGCAAATGCCAAAACCCAGGCATTTTGCAAAGCAATTTTGGTGGCAATTCTGGTGCGCATCTTTCAGTACTTGCAGAAAGGCCAGCATGGATAGGCTGCCTAAAAAAATCAATCTGTGGTCTGGTCGAAGGCCGGTTGGGTTCAAAGTTTTGAGGCTGATTACTAGTGTGAGTTGAGTAAAATTTTTTTCAGATATCAGCTTGAATATTAGTGAGAAAAGTGTCCACTTTCTCGTTAATGATTATAGGAAATATTGAACATCGACCCTTCAACTTTAGGTCACCGAGATTGAGGTCAAAGGTCAAAATGACAACACTTCTGATAAAGTTGCTACAACGCAAAAAGTACTGATTGTAGAAACTTTTTTGCTGTTAAAAGTTGCGAAAGACGAATGTTGTATCTTACGCGAGAAGACAGTTTTATCCTATCTTGTGCAGAAATAGTGTTTTGAAAAAACTAGTTTTGCCGAGTAAATTTGTTGGAGTTATATCTTGTCAAGATAACGAGACTGGCTTTTCCGCTTTTTGTTTCAACACGCGAGCCTAATGTTTTTTTATAAATGCTGCAACAGCAGCATCTAGCAAGGCGCTTCGACTCGGTGACAGCCACAGCATCAAGAAACGGAGCAACAGTAACAGCTCAAAATCAAAATGAAAGCGCAAAATAAAAATCGTTGTAAACGCGTTGTACAAAATCTTGCTTACTGTCTAATTTGAGAAATTTGTTCTTTTACTTGAATGATAAAACAATGAAAGCCGGAGCATCAATTGCAATTTGCAATTCCTGGCGCCACTATTACAAGACAGTCAATTAAATTTCGCAATTTTTTTTTGATATTTTACAGCTGTGTAAGGATGAAGTACGATCGGCAGTTGTCATACCATTTTTCATGGTGTCAGGTGCTAGGGGACGATCTTTGCAAAAAGCGTAGCGTGTCTGTATTCAATTTTTTTCTGAGAACTATTACTTTACCGCCCACCAGCAAATGCTTTTAGATGGTGCTCAATTCTTTGCTTGCAGATTCCAGAAATTTGGCAAGTTGTGTATTTACTCTCGAATAAGCTGCTATATTCAACACCATGTGGTCAACCGATAGCATCCGGCTATAGGTCTTTTTGATCCTCGTAGTTCACTCTGTGCCATTTCAATTTTTGAGTGATACCTCGAAGTGGCAGTTCGTTGCAGTTTAGCAAGCATACGACCAGTGCAGGTGTTTGAAAAGCTGCTCTTCTAGCGATTGATTAATACTTTGTTTGTATCTCGTATTAACACTGTCATCGGAAAGAATAGCTGTTCGAATTTCTGAAGTTCTTTTCCTGACGACTAAAATCCATTCTTTGGTTATATCAGTTGAACGGCGTTTCAGGAGTCACATGACCTATACAAGCATTTCCAGAATAGTTAACAATTACGCAATAATATTTTACAATTTTTAGTTGAGTGTAATCTTTTTTATGAACCAAAAATCTCGTGGTGTCAATTCTTCCATCAACTGTTGAGAGTTTGTTATTTTATTGTGCAGTAATATTCCTCGCTCAATACAAAAATTGCTTCTTTTGGTTACAACGATCAATAAATATATTAACTGATGAAAAATCGGGCGATGCAAACACATATATATTATGAGCTTGAATCACGTGACAAGGCAAGGCAACATTGATAAAGCAAGGCAATATTGACATAAAAGAATGGCAATTTCCTATATCAAATGCCAACATTGGTATCGACCTATGATACAGGAACACTGATACTGATATCAAACCACAGCTAAACACAAATCAAATTAAAGCCAAATACAAATTAAATTAACGCCAAAAACGCAAGCTGCCACAACAAAACCATAAACACCCCACAATAGACAAAATAGTAGTAAGTTATTCAATAAATACTTCTGTCCAATGCCTTTTTTGTTGTCTCAGCATAGCAAAATCTTATATGCCTTAATGCATTACACTTTGTCAGATTGACAGTCGACCTTTCTGTCCAGAATTGCGTAGTTGATGGTCGGCCTTTTTGTTGTACATTATTTGCGTTAAAAATGACACCAGTTGATGGTCGAAACGTTCGCAATACTTTTACCAAGTTGTTCGGCCGTTATTTGTAGGATATCAATCAATTAATCAAAATAGGCTCATAATTTTAAAAATATGACTGAATCTCATTTATCCCTTTGATAATGCAGTAGTTTGTTAGCTTCAGCCACTGGTAGTTATAGTCAATTTATAAAAGAGCTTTCGGTATCTGTGGGTATATGAGATAGGGCTGCCATTCCTAGAGATTTTTGTTCATCTGTTGGAAGTCAGGAATCCCTATGAGATTTTTTTATTCTGCGTCGGAATTTTTTCGAAAATTGTAATGAAATGTAGGGATTTTTCGGTTTTGTCAATTTACACCCCGAAACACGCACTGTGTGTTATGGCAAACTGCGAACTAGTTGCCAAGTTTGTGAATTTATCCTAAGATTGGATGTCGACCTCCCAAAAAAAGATCTTCATGCTGATTTCGCCGCATGAAATGTTAGAATCTTTAGAAATATGGGATTATTATTCTTTTCCCATCTTTATTTAAGTGGAAATAGTGTGAAACAGGTAGGGATTTCTGACCTTTTGCAGCAAGATTTTTGGAAATTTTGAGTGGCAGCACTGAAATTAGATCTCTCAAATAGATATTGAGTCAGTTACAACTAATTTTCAGACGTCTCTTGCTGAAGGATCTTTCAAAAATAAAGATATGTTTGTACGAGTGTGCAGGTAATATCTGTAAGCGTCAGTTTTGCTTGGCAAGTGATTCAGAGAAAGCTTACGAGTTTTCCAAAAAGTGAATGACCTACAGCACTAATATAAAACGTGCTCAGTTTGTAAAGCTAAATAAAACAATCTGCAACAGATGTTGAAAATATCAGCCATTGAAGAAGTTAAACAAGTATTTGAGGCTACTTGCCAACGGCATATGCCGTAATCAGAGGGGGTCACAGCAGTTTGAAAATCGACTAGAGTAAAGGTATTATTACTTGCTCAAAAATACTCAAGTAAAAGTAGAAAGTAATGACAAGTTTTTTACTTGAGCAAGAGTAGAAACATAATTGCAAATTGAACTATTTGTGATGCCATTTTAGAAGGCTATCGAAAAAGGTTGCCGTGATAAAGGTTGATGATTTTATTTCTTGAAAAAAGGTTAATTACTCTCGTAGTTGCTACTTTCTCTTGTAAACCTATTTGATTAGGTGTATTTGTTGATTGTTTTCTTATGCTTTTGATACAACGTTCGTTAACAGTTAAATGTCATTAAAACGTGAGCGACTCGGTAAGACAAATGTACTTTTACTTTTGAACCAATGGTTCTCAAACTGCGGTACGCGTACCACCAGTGGTGCGTCAGCTTTTTCCTAGTCGGCGCCATGGCGGAGTGGTTGGGACTTTCGTTTCAGAGTTGGTAGTCCTGGGGCTCATTTTCCAAGTCGAGTCATATCAAATGACTTTAAAAAATGGCATTCACAGCTTTCCTGCTTGGCGCTTAGCATAAAAAGAGATAGTGTGGGGAACAAGCCGACAAGCGTGCTTGTTGTGTCCTTGGGCAAGACACTTAACGGGATGCCTCCATCTTTTTGTGGCAGACAGGTGGCGGGGCCGAGCAGTCTGCCCGTCGTGGTGGCCCAGTCTAACTGAAGACTAGAAAAAAGGGCTGATGAGAAGTTCTTAATCTGAGATATCTCTCCAAAAATGAAAGATCTTGTCCATACAAAAAAGAAGCTTTCTCCAAATGGTAGGCAAGCAGTTGACGGCACAATTTTGTGCCCCATAAATTTGTTTTGTCGATTGTAGCTAGCCTTGTGTCATGCCCAATTTTATTGTTGACAGCACAGCAAAAACCAGTTTACTTAGCTTTATTCTACCTCTTTCCTTTTGAAAAATCGTCAGGACACTTGTGCCCAATGTAATGTCAAGTTATCACAAAGAGATTGGTTTTTGATCGCATATGTATGGTGAAGTCTGTTATAGCACTTACCTTTTAAGCTATATTTTTGTAGCCCTTTAGCCATATTTTTAGAGCTATACGCCAAACAATTCTACCTAGAAAACCTAGTAAACTTCTTGCGTACCACCTAGTATTCATCAATATAGTTATCGATATATTTAGTAATGTATAGCAAGCCGATTCACAACAGCTGGTTAACAAACCTTTACCGTCAATACGCTAGCGATGGTGAGGCCTTATGTAAATTTTTTTTTCTGGTAAGTTTATTTATTGAAAGTTAGGCAAGTTTTGCTTTGTTTGAAACTCGCCCAAAAAGATAGTTTGGCAAACGTAATACAAACAAGAATTTTTGAAATTTTTTACTTCAAGTGATTAAATCTAAATCACTTGGCATAAGAAGTTTGGGGTGTGTAGGGTACTGCATCAACCGAATAAAAATTCATTACTATGCAAAATATAATTTGAAATAAACCTACTTTGTGCCGTTATCGTAATAACTTTAATAGAACATAATAAACAAGTTTATTCATCTCATTTACATATATTCAACTCAAATTAAAGTGACAGGAAAATAAAAACGTAACATGACAAAAAGAAACTGATAATGGGTCGAGGACAAAAAAATTAGACGAAATTGAAGTGAGCAGTTTGGAGTCATGCTTTGTGACTTTAAAGCATACATAAACATAATAAACCTATACTAATGAACGGATGAAACTCGAATTTTCCTGCTTTTTTAAGAATTACTAATGAAAAGTTTAAACTAGATATTTCCTGATCTTTTAATTACAAAAATAGTAAACAACGGCTTAAACTTAGTTTTTCCTGCTTTTTTTGATTAAAAATCTAAAGAATGAAAGTGACATGTCGCTTTTTCCTGCTTTGTTTTGGAAACTTTTAATCACAGCAAAAACTGAAACTTGTTTTTCCTGCTTCGCTCTAACGGCAACCGTCTACGTTCCATAACATTTTATATTTGTGTAGTTAGGCTCAGGATGAAATAATGATTGCTACAAATCCAGTGTTTTTTAGAGACATACTTGATAAAAAGTTTCTAAAAATAAATGTTTACATGGGGTTCTAAGAAAAGTGGTGAGGTGTATGGCTAATGTGGTGGTTCTGCCCCTCACTCGTGAATTCTGCCTTTGGTGGTACGCAGCGTCAGTAAAAATTTTCCGAGTCGTATACAAGTAAAAAAAATTGAGAGCCACTGTTCTGCACAAAAAAATTGAGATCTTATGATATTTAAACTTTAGTTTGATGACCTAAAGTCAAACAATATAGTCAGCGAAAAGTTTCTCAGGGCATTGAGACAAAGTTTTATCTTATTTTTTACCTTGAATCGCATTTTTAGTCATGACCTTTTATTTTTGAGACCTCACAGAATTACGGCAAGAATTAGAGGTATTAAGCTAATTTGAAAGATATTTGTCAAGGCTAAGCTAATACGATAACTCACTTTAGAGGGCGCAAGAAAATTCATCGCAAACAAAAGTTTTATACATCTTTTGAAAAAGTAACTATCAGTTTTGATTCTCTAGCTGTTTTCTTGGCAAGAGCAGTAGCTAGCATGTAAGTAAACTAATGTACAGTGATCCCTCACTTATCGCGGTGGTTCCGTTCCAAACCCCCCCGCGATAGGTGAATATCCGCGATGTGGAAAACAGTTAAAAGATAGGAAAATTTAATCAAATTGGCCTACAATGATTTCCTTTTGTAATCACAAACCGTTTCCGAATTTTTTTACAAAGCAAACCTTACTTTTACACACGTCGTTAGTTCTGTATTGGAATAAATTAATTTCGTACTGTATTTAAATAAAAATTCGCTTACGAAACAGTTTCTGCACCGATTTATTTCGTAAGAGGAGGTTCCACTGGACTGCGCAGCCGATTTATGTATCTTCAGAAGGCAGTGCTACTACTTAGGCAACTCTTCTGAAGGCGTATAGCAGCAAATTCGCAAAAATTGTGGTTCAATTTTCCCGAATTTTTTAGATTTTTCCAGAAAATATGCGATGTAAGTTCGATGTACTTGTGCAAAAAAGTCCAAAAAAAAAGTGATAACCCTGTTTAATTAAGAGTAACTCAAAAACTAAGATTTGCATACAAATTAAATTTAGTACATGTCACGAGCAGCTAGTTTCGGTTAAGTGGTGAAATGTTCAGCCAAAAATATTTATAAACACAGAAATAATGAGGAAATTCAAAATTCAGGTCAAAATATGCAATGCCCGATGTCATTTTTGAAGGAGAGCTTAGATTTGGTATTTCCTTACTCTGTCCAAACTTGCGTGATTGCTGAAAGGTTGATCACAACAAAAAAAATGTTTTTCACAGAGGCCACTTTTCTCAGCAATGCCCAAATACCTTTAAAAATTTCACTTATGTTCTTAATTACTTTACCTCAGCAGAAGAAGGAAGATTTTTGCTTGCTTTTACTGGTTTGATTTTAGATTAGTCAATTTACAGTAGCAAAATGAAAGACTACAGCAGTGTTTTGATACCTTTGGTTGCAACTGTTGCTCTGATGTTGATTTGCTTCATTTTGTATATCGTATTTGGTAACTACTGCTGCATATATTTCCACAAGCGAAAAGGATCGAGTGATGATTCATGCAACGAAGAGTTGGCAATTCCATCAAATAATTTATCAAATACTTCTTTTGCTTGTGAGTGGAGTTCTTTTCCGTTCAGTAAGCTACTCGTATTGCACCAAAAAGATGTCGCTGGTAGTTTACCACAAACCTTCATTGTAAAGTAGGGGAAGTTCATGCTCCCTCCAGATTTTTCAGTCTTTCAGAAATTTAAAATACAAGAAAAACACGTTCTAAAATGTGATTTCCAAAAAATTGTTTTGGAACGAAAATTTTTTCAACTCCCCTCAGCCTCTGGAAACCTATGCTGGCTACTCATCTTCCGCCATACCATGTACCTATGACACGAGATCACAGTGTAAACACTTCATTGTTCTCGATTTTAGAAATTATATTGTTCAAAAAAAACTTTTTGTCTTCAATTCTAGTAGGTGACCTTTGTTAGAGAGAAGGGAATCAACTTGTCTCCCTTAATTACGCTCTTGAAAAACGGCAATTTTTGTGCATTGCCTGCAAGCTTTTCGACCTGTCTGCAAACCGAAAATTAACTTTATGGATGTTTGAGTGGAGTTGAAACAGACCAGAGCCGGTCCACTTTTGCAAACGTGACCCAAATTCATTAGCGTAATTGTATGCAGCCTGGAGGCTAAAACAACCTATTGCAAATTTTTAAAAGGGACAAAATATTCACTTTTGAAATGTTAATCTCCCAAAACAAGATTTTTGCATAATTTTTAGCTGAAACAAAAATTTAATTAAATAAAGCTTTTTTTATGTTTTGAGACAAAAATGCCTTCAGCAACACCTCCTTCTCCAAAGAAAACAATGTGTTACGTCTATGGCCAAATCCACATTTTAATCATCTCTGAAGTCTCAGTCAGCATTGAAAGCAACCTGATTGAAAACAAAGTTTTCTAAAATTTACTCCACTTTGTTAATTGAAAACTTCTTTTGTATTTGGGCATTAACTTTGGAAAGCAAATAGTTTTACTTAGCAAAACTGCAGACAGTGACACTGTTTCGACCTATCAGGTCTCTTCAGTGCAGTTGGTGACCAACAAGAAGCTAGAGGCTTTTAATAAAGCATAGCTTAGACCGCCACACTTGCGGGATCTATACTAGATCCACTTGGTGGAAGGTCGCAGTTTTGCTAAGTGCATCGCTAACCTCTTGCATTACTATACAAATAGTTTTAATTTGAGCAAAATTGTTTTCAAATTGCTGTTTTTTCTGCCTTATCATTATGCCCTCCTCTTTTTTTTGAAATCAACTTTCATTGCGTAATTTTTTAAAGCGATAATATTCGCTTCTACACAACTAGTAGCCCACAATTGCAAGATGTCTACAGCCCACTGAAATGTGTCAACGGGTCAAAAAAAAGTGAATTGGCCAATCATTGTGACCGCATTGTCGACGAAAGTAGAGGCAAAAATGTTGAACCTCTTTGAAAAATTTGAATTCCCTCCATTTGTTCAAAGCCCAAATTTTCTCAGCCTTTCTTGAATCTGATGATTTTTATTTTGTGGTAAACAGCGTCTCCTAACGATATTTACCACTCTTTGGCAACTTGATCACTGTACAAGGTACGGAGAAATTTTGACAGGTGCAGCGTACCTACATTGATTTAGTGAAGATTTTTTTATAAGTCACCTTGAACTGAAAAGCAGGCGCTTTTTTAAGAAGTTTCAGAATAAGAAGAACCTTATTTTTTTTACGATTATACAAAAAAGTAATTTTTTTTGTTTTGTTGTCACGGCTATGATGGCGGGGCTTGACATGATTGTACTTTGGCACAACCTATGGCTTTTTAAATTAATGACCCACATTTTGCTAAGTTATTGACACAAAGTAAGCTTCCTAGAATTAGTGGTTTCTCTTAAGATAAACGGAGTGGCAACAGAGCATTACAAATTGGTAAATTCGAAATAATTTAAATGATTGCATCAGGCATATGTAAAACATCGCAATCATAGGTTAAATGAATAAGAGGTATTTTATCGCATGACCACGCGTTCATAGATCGCGATAGCATTTCTAAATGCTCTATGTCGACAGCACAATCAATTAACTTCGAATCGGACTTGTAGTTGTTCTTCGTACTGATGAGAAAGTGTTATATTTACCTTAAATCCACGAAAGCGCTATTAGAATTGTCCTGAAAAACAGCAAATGACAAAATTTAAACCTACTTTCATGTTCAGGTGAAATCCACTCTAATGCCAGTCATATTGGAGAGAATCCAGATCGCCTTCCATCATACAACGAAGCAACCAAAATGGAATCAGTCAGAAATATTTGAAACTATCCACAGGTCACGAACATTTCGATAGCTAATGAAGGCCTTGGTTCTTTTTAGCTCCAGGCCATTGTAATCACTTTTGGACACACAATATCCGGCAAGGTTTTTTATTAGATTTGCATTCTCTCTGAAGTGGCTAAGACCTTTTCTTACTTTTCTAGATTTAGATGGGCAGTGACCATACAAAGCCCTTGGTTTTGACTTGAAATTTGTAAATCGAAACCTTAGTGAGGTTACCTGTGGCTTAAAAAAAAATTATCTCCAGCACAAGAAAAAATATATGTGGAGCCCAAAATCGCAAATTAAGTTACTCTGTAATATTTGACCTCCAAGCAAAAAGTCTTCAACTTTGTTTGAGGCAATATGGGCAGAGTTGAGAATACTTGCACGCTGGGTAGCTTAAAATAAAGTTTCGAAATTTATTTGCCATATTTGTCCTCCATTCACGAGAAAGCAAATTGTATTGCTATATTTCGGACGGAACGTCAACACTCGCTTGGGAGTTGCCATTTCCGAAGTGTCTGGGCCATCTGTCTTCCACATAAAAGGATGGGGGCGTCCCGTTAAGTGCCTTGCCCAAGGACACAGCAAGCGAACTTGCCGGCTTGTTCTCCACAATCTCGCCTAAATGCCGAGCGCCAAGAAAGGAAGTTGGGAATACCATTTTTTAAAGCCTTTTGGTATGACTCGACAAAGGGGATTGAACCCCGGGTGGCCGACTGCGAAGCGGACGAACATTACTCTCTAACCACTACGCCATCGACGTTTGTTACGTTATTATCATTATGTGTTATTGTTGCTTGCCTATTCGAAGTTTATTACGTTATTACAAGTTATGTAATTTTTTTAATTGAATGTACGTGCTGCGGAGAAATAGTAAAATAAAGGGTACAGAGCATTTACTTTTATCCGTGTGGAATAATTTCGGCAGTCAGGTAGCATATTACAACTAGAATCACGTAACTATTTCAACTGAGGCACATTTCCACCCAAAATGACAACTGTGAAATTAGTTTGAATTTTGGCGCCACAATGGAGAGTGAAACTAACCATCTAGCTAGAGTCAGACATGAAGCGTCGACATTGTCAAATTGTTCCCTAAATAAACCACGATTTTCCAGACGGCTGATTAAAAATGTATGCCCGAGAAGAAATCCCGTTCGACACGCGATACAGGAAAGGATGCTTTTGAAATGTTTTCTTTTGCAATCTGTGCTTCTCCAGCCGACGTGGTATAGTGGTAGGTAACAGCGTTCGCTTTGCTAGTCTGTAGTCTTGGGTTCAGTTCCCATGTCCGGTCATAGCAGACTTTAAAATAGTATTTATATATCTGCTTGCCGCGCAGCTATAAAAGTAATGTGAAAGATGAAACAAAATCTACTAGGTCATCGGTTCCCAAACTATGGGTCGCGGGCGTAATTTCAGTAGGTCGCGAAAGTCATTCAAAGTTTAAATAACTGCATGCTGTGCCTCAAATAATTCAAAAGAAATTAACATTTTGAATAGATGTGTGTTTTCACTGTACTTTTTTCCAAGTACTTCGAAGTACATGCAGAATTTTGTGGGACTCAAAAATTTATGTTTTGAAGTGGGTCGTGATTTAAAAAGTTTGGGAATCACTGTACTAGGTCAAGATCATAAAAAGTGCGATTGGTCTCCATCAAAAACCTGAGCACGTGGCAACTGTGGGCGACAGAACAACCAGGCCTCAAAGGAAAATTTTAGCGATGAACACAAATTATGGCTATAGCCGTCCACAAAATTTGACGTGAGATTCTGCGTCCACCCAACAAAAGTGATTACCTTGCTTGGGAGATTACTTTGAAAATCCGTAACTGTGCAATCAACATTTAGCGAAGATGTACCGGTACGTGAAGTTTGAAGTTGGTTATCTACCAACGCTTTCAGGGTAACTGTAGAAAAAATGACAGCAAATGCAGATTTAAAGTGATAACGCACGTAGTCTGAAAAAAACCGCAACAAAATTTGACGGAAGGATGAGATTCAACTGTTCGCTTTACAAAATGGCAACATTAATACTCAGTGAGCAGGAGCTAAACTCAGAGGCAAAACAGCGCCTTTCCTCCCCTAAGTTACTAAGTAACCTCACTGTACATCTCTGTATTGAACATCCGAACCAAACCTTGGAAGATTTTATTCAAGATCTGTACGAAACACAACTAAAAGAAAAGACACATAACAGCAGAAAATTGAATCATAAGGTTTTAATCGTTGTCAGCAAAATGGTTTATTAAACGAAGAGCTTAAACAACAAATAATTTTAAATAATGGTAAGTTTCACTTAAACAATTTGTAAAAACATCGACTTGAACAGATTTGAGAACCACCTATAAACCGGTGATCCTAAGCATTTGCTTCAACACTCCCAAAAAGAGAGGAGATTGGATTTCGACAGCAAACTATTGACTTGGATCTACAGTACACTTGCTTTGAAATAAACGGTTCGATTAAAACAAGCACTTAAGTTCATTGCGATTAATATTTACTCAGGAAAACGGCCACTGACAATTACTAACGGAGAGGTATATTTAGCTTTGGGGTTCTGGGGTCAAAAATTCGAAGATCGCTAGTTTACACGGCAATAGCTCAAATCTCAAAGATAATGCACTTTGTCTCTTCGATAAATGACGCCTCGTAATAAAGAAACAAAACGGATTGATCTACGACAGACTTCACTGTTGCAAAAGATGGAACCACGGAACGGGCATGGCAAGGACTAGGAGCATTGCAAATACTACGTGATCTTACACTTCGGTCAGCAATAATTTCTTTTTAAAAACCTCAGTGCTCTACGAGCAGCAGCCGACTTTGCGATGCGGTAACTCCGTCCCACGCCTTTGAAATGTCCTTTGCCAATTATCTCAACAGTAACCCGAATCTTCCCGTCGAACCGTTTCTCTGCGCAACTGAAAAACGAGTTAAAATAGTTTATACTTTATAGTATTGATGCTTGCGCACGCGTGTGTCTTCACGACTTTTCATAACTTACTCATTAGTATTAAGCCAACTGAAGAGCAATAAAAAATTTTATTATAAGAGCTTTTTTAGATTTAAACGCTTCGCGACACTAAAGATGACATTAATAATGTTTATCGTAACTACTCTGAAGTAGCAATCCACGCCGTGCGGGTATTACAAACGTAATTAAACTCGTCAACTCCGTTAAGTATTTTGGTGATCACTTTTCCAAAGCATGATCAAGCCTAAAAACATTTAGTAAAATCTATAGCAGTGCTGTCGTTGTCTTGTGTAATTGCGCTCCTTTTGTGATGAAAAGTCGAGATTTTTTCTCGTGTTTCGCTAGCAACGTCATAATCCGAAAATGTTCACATAATTGCAATAATACAGTTTAGTAACTGAATAGTTTATTGCTGATGAACATACAGGTAGACTACTAGCTAGTCTTAGTTTAAATGTGTGACAGTTTTGGAGTTCATCGAGGGAATCATCAGATACTGATCAATTAAACAGCTTAGCGCATGTAGAGTGAAAATATAATTTTAGACGTTAGTAAGAGTTATCAAATTTTTGTTTCAATTACCGATGAGCGACTAGCTATAATGGGCAAGGTAACGAACATTGGTGAAGGCATTGTCTATGTCGTTTTGCAAAGCATTACCTGCTAGCTCGTAACGTGAGCAGTTTATGTTATTGTACAATTCGTTACCCTGTTGTTTCGAGTGCCCGGCTATTTCAAATAAAATTCTGAATTGGCAGATTGTGACTCGACCACCTTACAACAGTGAGAGTCAAGTTTAAGCGGAAAAAATAGTTGTGGTTACAAAAGCTAGAAAATCAGTTTGGAAAGAAAGATATGTATAGCTGCTAAGGAGAAGGGAAATAAAAAACGTAAATTTACCTACTATAAAAAATGCTACAATTTTAAAGAGCGAGCGGCGCAGAGAGTCCGTAGCTGGACAGTGCAGAACGAGATCACAGATGCCCTGGGACGAGTGTCCACAGGCACTGCAGGAAGAATTCTCGATTCTGCCAATCCTGAAAAAAATCTTAGCAGAAGGCTGTGTCAGTTGCAGCGAAGACGAGAGAGAACACAGCGAGCGTGACGAGGGAGCACAAGTTCCTCAGTGGAAATCGAGGAAACCAATGTGTCAAATAAATTTCGATGAGTAGTGTTTCCAGTCTGGCCTGCTCATCAGCCGCGTCGTTCCCCGGGAGAAACAAAAACCGGGAACCCATCGTAGCTTGACAGAACAGGAGGAGAGAGAAGACAGAGGACTGGGTGGTGAGGACAGAGCGAGAGTCAGATAGGAGGAGAGAAGAAAAGTGGCACATTTGTTGGTGTTGCCGAGACCAGCAAAGAGCTTGCAGAATGGGCAGGCTTCAGCAGAGAAACTGGAGCATACTGGGCCTGCCGAAAAGGAAAGAGTAGCCTTGGTGCCACAGAGAGAGCAGTTGGCAAGTACGCGGGAGACACCTTTGCCAAAAGGAAAAGGAACAGAGCCGTCAGTCTAGAGCACCAGATTGTGAGGGAGATAGAGTCAAGGTGAGCGAGAGCCACACTTTGGAGAGAAAGAAGGAGATCAGAGCGAGAGCATGAGAGGAAAGGGTGAACTACACAGTGAAGGAAGGGGGGTTCCAAGGAGGAGGGCAGACAAGAAGAGCCTCCCAAGGAGATGTAGAAGAAAGGATGAGCCGTTGAGTGGACGCAAAAGCTCTCCAGGACTATTTTTAGAGTCTTGGTTTCACTCCAACTCTGGCCAAACCTGAGATGGCAAAGAAGGTTGGGAGACGAAGAGCTCGCTCATAAGATGAAAGAGTGAAATGAGTCAGGGTGACTCGTAGGGGAGGAAGAGAGACCTCGGAGAGAAGAAGTGGGATAGAGGAGGACGAGAGGCAACCGGTGATGGCGCGACTGGCCGCTCGGTGGAGGCGTTCCAATTTGGTGAAATTGGTGACGCTTAGGAAAAGAAACCATCCGGGTGAAGCATAAGTGAGAAGGGGCCAAAGAAAAAATTCGTACAGGAGAGGGACTCCTTAAAGGCGCCCCATGAAGAAGCACAGATACAGCGTAAGACCTTGAGACGGGGAAAAAACTTGGCCTTCAGCGCAGATACAAGCTTAAAACAGGAAAGAGTGCGGTCGAAGGTGACCCCAAGAAAAGTAGGAGTGGGATTGAAACGAAAGCGCGAACGGAGTAAGAGGAGGTTGGGCTGGAGGTTAGCTTGGTGGGCATCCACTGAGAAGGAGACCTCACATTTGCTCGGATTGAGAGGAAGACACCAGTACTCCAACCAGCGCTCCAATCGAAACAGAGCTCCTTGTGAGACCTCCACCGCAGTGGGGACCGAGGGAGAGGAGGACCAAATGGCCAGATCGTCAGCGTAAAGAGAACAGCTGACGAAAGAAGGCAGAGAAGCAGGATGAGCATTAAGGAAAGGGCAGAGAAGTATAGGGCCAAAAACGGATCCTTGCGAAACACCTCGACGGACTCGAAAGGAGCGGCTTTTGTGATTTTGATAAACACGCAAGCGCGACTATCATAAAGAAAAGATTAAGTCCAACGAGCAAAGCAAGGAGGGAGGGCAGCCGAAATGAGTTTATGGAAAAAGACGAGATGCCAGACAGAGTCAAAAGCTTTCGAGAAATCAGTAATAGAGAGGATGGTCCGAGAGCCCGGCCAATCATGGACCAGGGTGTAGATTTGCTAAACCCACCCGAAATGGACTGAGAAAGATAAAGAATTTGATCTAGTGTAGACCGTCCAGGGCGGAAACTGGCCTGGAGGGGAGAGAGAATGGAGTTAGACTCCAGAAAGAAGAGTAGACGGGATAGAATGATGCGTTCAAAAAGCTTTGATACGCAGGAGGTGAGAGAGATAGGCCGGAAGGAAGCAGGAGAGTCGAGAGGCTTTCCCATCTTGTGGATGGGAATAATGGAAGGCGTCTTCCAGATGAAAGGAAAGGAATGCGAAGTCCAGGAAATATTGAAAATGTGAAGAAAAAAATCCATGCCAGAGCGAGGAAGGTGCTCCAGCATGGGATAGGCAACTTTGTCCAATCGATTATGTCGACTACTGATAAAACATGTAGAGATAATTCGGACACTTTAATCTAGTCGCAGCAAATGTCATCATGTTTTTAATTGAAACCAATACCTATACAAAGTTTTAAGTTCTAGCAGATTTTCTTTATTTAGATAGTGCCTGGAGCAAAAGTGGAAACAAGATGTTGGCTATATGTTGAGTGCGTGTTTTGCACAGCAATAAAGCACGGCAATTCCTATAGAAATAATTAATTACTATATCATTGAAATTTCTACTAAACCACAAAATTATAGAAATACAAAAAATTTTTCTTAAAATACGTTATTGCCGAGTAATGGAAAAACTTCCAATTACAAGTGCGAAAATTGCAGAGTTACGGAAATTTACTGAAGACGACAAAACAAAAAATATAATCGCCCAATTGGGTAAAATTAGGTAATCAATTATAGTTAACTTATAGATTTCCATAAATTTCGGCGTTTCTGTAATATTTGTAATTTAATTGATGTTTCTCCCGGTTTTCCAAAGAATTTTCCTACTTCCGTCTTTTAGTGTTGCCCCATTTTTTAATAAGATATAAAGTAATGCATTCTGTTTTAATATGTTTATCAAAATAAAATAGCTGTTGTCAACTAACATTAAAATTTATCATGAAGTAGGATTTCGCGACACATGCTGAAAAAGTGCGGCGCGGGAAATTCATAAGCGATGGTAAAAAATTGCGGCGCGGTGCAGCTTTTGCGGTGAAGCGCGAGCAGGGGAAGTTTTTTCTGTCCACACCATCTCTGCTGCCAACAGCACCAAATGACGACTATTTACAGGATCCCAGAATCAATTTTTCAAAACTCGTTTGCCACCTTAGCTGGCTTTGCATATTGGATATGGTCTTCATCAACAAATAAAGTGAATTACAAAGTAAATGCACTAACCCATAATTGGTAGTAATAAGCTTTCGGCATGTTGAGAAAAAAATAAACGATTACCTACAGCTAAAACGCATGTTTTAGTAGCACAGCTGAGAGAAGTGACTTAAGTGTTTAATGAATTCAACCAAAACAGCAACAAAATATTGAGGTGACTTTGCGTTGAATGAATTCAACTAAAGAAGCAACAAAATGTTAAGGTGACTTTGCGTTGAATGAATTCACAAAATATTGAGGTGACTTTGCGTTGAATCAATTCAATCAAAGCAGCAGCAAAATATTCAACCTTAACAAGAAATGGCTTCAGAAATCCTGCACAAACCTTTCCAAGCAGGGATAAATGAGAATATCCCATCACAATTCCTTCCAAGTTACCCTTGACAAGGTAAACATTTGTTAGCCTCCTCAACTAACGTAATATGCATTTGCATTGAGCGGCCCTTGCTTGGGTGACTGACTGACAATGAGTCGCGTGCATGCATTTCAAAATCTTGCGTTTTATTTAGTTTTCATACTACGGCTTCGCAAAATATACTTTATTATATACTTTTCTCCACTGCTATTCAGCAGGTAGTGCAAGCAATTGTAATTTTACTAGACACATTTGTGTTTGTTAGAATTTGGATCTCGCATCGTTTCAGCGCATGTTCTTTTCTTTCCATATACCTTTGTGTTGTGTTATGTATTTCACGCAGACGTCGAAAAATCAAACTACTGACAAACACATCTTTCATTCACGCGTATGAGCTCATGCTCTGTTTGCATGTCTTTCCTCAGACTGGGCCACCACGACGGGTACACTGCTTGGCCTCACCATCGGTCTGCCACGTGAAGACGGAGGCATCCCGTTAAGTGCCTTGCCCAAGGACACAACAAGCAAGCTTGCCGGCTTGTTCTCCACACTATCCCTTATGTGCTGAGCGCCAAGCAGGGAAGCTGTGAATACCATTTTTTAAAGTCTTTTGGTATGACTCGACAAGGGAAATGAACCCCAAGTCTACCGACTGCGAAGCGGACGCTCTAACCACTACACCACCGCGCCGGTACAAACACATCTGATTGCTGGCAAACTACCAATTTTCAAATCTATCGTGGTTAATTTGAGGCTTGCAAATAACATTTTGAAAATGGAATGAGTCTAATACAAAACCTCGTAGCAATATAATGACCAACAGCCGATATACTAGCTGTCTTGTTCTTTTTTTGATGACTTAAAAACACTTATCAAACCTGAATTTGGCTGTTTCCGGCTCCATTTCTAGGAGCTCCCGCACCGGAGACCTTGGAACACAGGAGCTAAATTTCTCGATTAGCGGCAACATCATGACGGAATAAACATTCCACACCCTATCCAGATCCATCCCGCTATCCATAAAAATAGCTCCAGCCACCGATTCAAAAATATCACCAAGCGCTTTGGGAACCTGAAACATCGAGATGATGACTAGCACAGGAGATTGAATATTTTTTGACATCACGTTCATGATTGCACTTAGCAAACTGCAAACAGTGACACTGTTTCGACCTATCAGGTCTCTTCAGTGCAGTTGGTGACCAATAAGAAGCTAGAGGCTTTTAATAAAGCATAGCTTAGACCGTCACACTTGTGGGACCAAATACTAGGTCCACTGTAGTGGATGGTCTGTCAACCTGTCCACTGTAGTGGATGGTCTGTACATGTAAGACGTTCATGATTGTTTTAAGGTTTTGAGTAATACGGGAAAAATGCTTAGCGAATGAATGAATGCGTAGCGAATTGAAAAAGGCAATCTAGACTTTTTTAAATTATAAGGTTAAGACTTGCTTTTACTTGAACGTAGTCCCAGCGTGATCAAAAACGATCTGTTTTGCTTTATTACGTCGAAACAAGCTCTCAGTGCTGCAGAGTGCTAGCCGCGTATTTTGAGATAACAAAGCATTTTTTTTCCGATTACGCTAAAAAATCACGCTAATGGAAACAGGTAATTACATTGCTTGCATTACACATAAAAACATCAGTGTGCTTGCAGGCAAAATTGGTTATTTATTCATTTCAAGTCAATGTATATCGCTCAAATCTCGGCTCACTTGAATTCGATTTCCTGAATACCATTTTTTTTTAATTTTTGGTTTCGCTATAAAGCTCAATTTTTAGCCCTTCTAGATCTGACCTCTACATCTTCTGTCTCCTCTTCCTCTTCATCCACATCCATGAAGGATTGGTCGAGCTCTTCTGGAGTGACGATCTGCTCCCCATAATGCCTCATCAATTGAGCGTCCATTCCTTGCGCTTCTTCCTGCCTCTTCTGATAGGAAACAAAGTCCTCGACCACTTTCTGAAGTTCAGGAGAAATGGACTGGAACCAAAAATAAATATTGATGCATTCCCATTTGTGTTGCCGTGCATTGTTGCAATTTACTCACCTATCATAGAAATGAAATAGAACTTATCTAACTCGTCGAATACAAAATAGAAGAGAGTTTGGGAGACAAGTGACCTAACGATCTGTAAGTCAGCAGCCACCATTCACACGGTAGTAATCGGACGGTTTGAACTTGAAGCGGGAGCTTTAGTGCAAACGAAGGTATCTTTCCGCCATGCAGCATGCAACAAAAAGCTTTGCCTGCGAAACTTGCAGCAAGTTTGCAGCTCAGTCTATCGCACCACACTGCCGTTAGTACAGTTTCTTGTTCGGTTTGGTTCGGCCAAATAATTTGATGCTCCGCTCAATTTTTTCGGTAATACGGGGAGCAACCTCCGTCCAGACTCGCTTCAGGGTTGCCACTACTGCTGGCATAGCGATTTTGCTGCAAACACCATAGCCGAGCGAGAAACCCTGGGGAGGCATATTGCCGCATGCCTCCCCAGGTTTACAACAACGAAGAACGACACGGGTATTGGATCCCAACAATGCATTATTGCAACATCAAACGTGAACAGAACGTACTAATAGTGAATAATCAATGCCTACGTCTATTGGGATGCAAAACAATTTTTCTTCAGTGAAATAAATTCAACCTACTTTGAAATACTTATGAAAATCATATCTGACGGCCAGCGAAGCGAATATCGTGTTGTTGACTAACGCACAGCGTAGATCGGTTAAAGCACCGGGCGAATGTTGACGATCGTCGGCACACAAACGGCGAGTGATTAAAAAGTCAAGTACCGCGTCGCCGAGAAATTCGAGTCGTTGATAGCAATCTAAAAAATGGCACAATTGGAAATTTTACTGCATTCAAAGCATCGCAAGGCACGTCTTCATGCTTTCCACCAGAGCAACTGGGCCACAGAAATGTATTGTGGCAAGCACCACCTTTATCGGGTTTCTCACTGCGCCACCAGTTATTTTGAGTAGAGAATGAGATCTAAAGGCTCTTGTGGGACTGCACAGCGAATTAAACTCACAACATCGGATTCGACGTGGCAGCAAAGTGCAATACAGCACCTGCTTTCAAATGTGGGGCTGTTTTATTTAAACTCGCGGTGTTAAGCCGGTGGCAAAGACAGTTTAAAATATCTTTCATTAAAGCTTTAAGGGAAGAATTGATTGCACTCTTACAAGTGATGAGTCCGCTGCGTCACACCTCATTGGAAACAGCTTGATCGTCCTTCCATTTTAGCCACTTTCGAAGCAACTTTCATCGAAAACAAACAACCCTATGATGACACCATAAAGAATTTGATTACACGCTGCAATTGGTCCACTAGCCGCTTGGAATAGCGGACGCTGGCAAAATGAAGCAATTTCGATAGTCCAGCCGATTATAAATAGCGACGTTTCTCTTCTCTGCTTGATTCTGCGATAACTTCTCATGAATACCAGACGAAAACGTTTAAACTTTCACTCATCACTTAAAAGAGTGCAATAAATCGGTCCTCAAAAGCTTTATTCAAAGTTATTTTGAAATTTTGAACTAATAAACAACAGTTCAAAAACAATTTCTTTTTTAGAAGGCAAGGCATCGTACCAGCAGTACTGTCAGGTTCTGAAAGAAAAAGATAGGTGTAGCCAAAAGGAGCATGGACGTCCGAATTTCTTGCGCCCGATCAAGATAAAAAGCATTTCTTAGCGTAACAGCAACAAAACGTCAATCTCCAAAGCACAAAATAAAATATGAAAAAGGTAATCAACCCAAATTGAGGAACAAAAAGCCCACACATATTTGTGGGACCACTTTTAATTGTTGTTTCTGGCTACGCTAGAGGAGTGAGAGCCAACACCATGTCACTTTACAAATAACTATAAAAGTTTTCCGTGACCAGCAGATGAAAACGCAGAACAAATACGTTATGCTAACCTGTGACAGTATTGTAGTAGTAGGAAGCATGCGTGAACGCTTGCAATAGGTAGGCTTTGTTTTGAAATTGATAGTTTATTTTCTTCTCAAAACCTCGCAGGCCGATCAACATCTGATCGACTTTAGCTTGCGGCAGAGAGGCAGAGGTAAAGTGATTCGTCGGCGCCACCAAGTGGCCAAAACGGTCAATAGTTCGTGCATTAAAACTGGGAGACGATTTGATTTTTGGCAGCACCTAGAAGGTTTTAGTAATCATTTGTTATTGAACGCCAACAACCTGCCTGACTTTTATTGCTTTTAAAAGTACTTAATCGCGGTTTTTCCTGCGTGCTAGCGGACTCGCGGTATCAACGCGATGTTCCAGCTGTAGTGGTAACTCCGAAGTCGGTATGAAAGCAAGGTTGTTCTACACGGCATCGCACGGCTATTCGCAGATATTTCGTGATCGGCGTATGAAGAGCCATAATCACTTTAACTGTCTACACAAGAACTGCTCGGCAAGTAAAAAAAAAAGGGTAGAAAAAATTGGAAAAACAGCAACGTACTTTTAAAATTTCGAGAACAAAAGTTAATCAAAACAGCTACCTACCACTAAACCCAGATGACAGAGAAGCAACTGTGCTGCACGGTGGCCGCACGAAATGAGATACGCGCCGAGTAAGGCTTCAACGCTATCAGCGATTGATTTATCGGACAGCGAATGCTGTGTGTGCAGCTCGAGCAACAAGGGATCGTTGCTGCTCAATGGCTTGCCTGAAAACATGACGTCATGTTCATCTTTCGGTTGAGGAAAGATCGCTTCCACACGCTCTTATAAACACACATCGCTGTATTTTTATCATTTCGTTGAAAAACGCTTGCAGCTTAAACGCGCGATTATAGAGCGCGCAATGAAAATAGTCGTTGAAGCCTAACTTCGAACCCTGCTGTAAGCCAGTCAGCCACTTAACCGAGAAATCATCGCGGCAATTCTCGGGCATGGTAGCACAGCTTGCGGTAGAGACGCATTATGACGGCAGTGCATGTAATTCTGAACACAAGTAGGTGCATGTGTCAGATTCAGCTTTGCCTTGAGCGAAACACAAAAGATCCAACTCTTGAGGTAACAGAATGACTGGATGTAGCAAGCCATGAGTTGAAGAAACAAAGTATAAGCTCAATAAATATTAACCTGATGAATCCAGAGGAGTCCACGTATCAATGACGAAATCGTCGTTGGTTTTATTGAGCACGGTCGACTGACGTAAAGCTGCCTTATCGGTAAAGTGCATTGAAGCGTGACCGGAAAGCATTCGGGCAATATCTGAATCAAAAATTCATGCAAAAAGACACTTTCTTCGATATTCTCACAGCAAAATATGCTGCAACTATATCATATACTAGCAGATTTACCCCGTCGTTGATCGGGTAAAATGTAAAGACTGATTGAATTACCTGTCGTTGATCGGGTAAAATGTAAAGAATGGTTAAATTTTTACATTGAATAACCATATTTTAATATAGGTTGAATAAATATAGGCTCGTAGCCCCCATAGACGATTCTGATCGAAATCAAAATACCGTACTTGGCTTCCCTGGAAAAAGTTATATAAGATTCATATGTTTGTTTGTATCTAAATGTCTCCAGTTTTATTTCTATAGAGGACAGACAGACAAACTTTGAGTTTTATATATATAGATAGATAACAGATTTACCCGTCGTTGATCAACAACGGGTAAAGGAGTGACCCTATGTTTATATATAAACCTTTCTAACATTCTGTTTGTGGTTTGTAATTAAATTTTTTTGAATTTTGTTGTGTGAGCTAATATAGGTTGAATAAATACAGGCTTGTAGACCCCCATTTCCACCAGTCCTTGATCGGGTAAAATGTAAAGAGAAGGAAAATAAATATAGATTTACCCGTCGTTGATCGGGTAAAATGTAAAAAGAAGGAAAATAAATATAGGCTCGTAGCCCCCCATAGACGATTCTAATCGAAATCAAAATAACACAGATTTACCGGTGGTTGATCGGGTAAAATGTAAAGACTGATTAAATTTTTACATTGAATAACCATATATTTTAATGTGTTTTCATGATTTTTATTTCATCGTACAACAGCACAAATAGGCCTCTAGTAGAGCCCCATAGGCTCGTATCCCCCCATAGACGATTCTGATCGAAATCAAGATACCGTACTTCGCTTCCCTGGAGAGAGTTATATTTACCAGATCAACAATGGGTAAAGGAGTGACCCTAAAAGTACAGTCTTGCGCATAACCATCAAATTTGGATTTATATTTGCCACAAATTTATTTCTGTTTGTGGTACCTAACAAAAACTTTAGACAACTCTATATTTTATAGGCTCGTAGCCCCCCATAGACGATTCTGATCGATATTAAAATACCATTTTGACTTCTTTGTGGTCACTCCATAAAACGTGTAATTGTATCAAAAATAAAACCTATGTTTCAGCCCGGGCTCGAACCGTGGACCTCTCGCGTGTGAGGCGAGCGTGATAACCACTACACTACTGAAACCCAATAACAATCGAAACAAAATTTACAAATATAAAATAAGTTATTTTGTGGCAACTGTTTGTAGTGCATTTGGCAACAGTTGAATGAATATAGGCTCGTAGCCCCCCAAAGACGATTCTGATCGAAATCAAAATACCGTACTTGACTTCCCTGGAAAAAGTTATATAAGATTCATATGTTTGTTTGTATCTAAATGTCTCCAGTTTTCTTTCTATAGCGGACAGACAGACAGACAGACAAACTTTGAGTTTTATATATATAGATGCAGCGATCGAATTAAATAATAAAAATTGTACTGTAAAAAATGATTGTTTTAATTAACAAACGTAAACCTGACAAAAAATTCGGCTGTGGGAACTGTGGTGAGCATCTGACGCAGTCTCATGGTGATCTATTGATGAATTTTCATCGACGTCGTGGTGTGGTGACGCCTTAACATGGGGGTGCGATCCCCAGCTCCCCTGGCACTCCCAACACCAAAGACATTTTAGCGGTGTTTTCCTTTGATCGACCGCAGAAAGTCAGCACGCGCACTCTTTAAAATTGGTTGTCTGTTTTTTCATCTTTTGCTCTCCTGACTCTCTCTCGTCTTCCACTTCTGATGAGCGCCATTGGCCACTCCAATCCTCGTCTCATCTATTCTTGTTCAATGTGACTCGGAGGAGCAGGTCAGTGCAGTGCTGTACCTGCCCTAGATGAGTACTTTTAAAGTTCAGCTTTCTATCCTCCCCAAAGTTCTACTCCCTTTTCAGCTCTCAATCCTGGAGTTATTCTCCTTGTCTACCTTTAGGAGTGCCCTAGTCCAACACCGTGTCATCTTTTTCGAGGGCCTCCTACACGTATACCTTCATTGTGGAAGGCAACTGTTCCAACCCCCCAACTGCCAATGTAGCTCTTCCCCTCACCCTCGCCTACAAACCTCCTACTCTCCCTTTGCCCTGTCCATAACAACTTTCTCGTAATCTTGTCCGCCCTCATCCACTTCCAACTTTTCTTTTTGGCTCCTACTCTGACTATGAGGGGGTCAACATTTCTCAGAGCATCCCTTTTTCCCTATATTTTCTACACATCTACACTTTTCCTATTGGCTCCTTTTCTGGCCTAGTAGAATTGATTTTTTTGTTCCTCTGTTCAAGCTTCTGCCAGAATCTTTTCATTCTCGGGCATTTCAACTGTCATACTTCCTTATGAGACTCAATAGGTACTTTATAATTTCGAGAGAACGAAATATCCGAATGGATCATCTCCTCAAACCACCTCCCCCTCAATGACTCAGATACTTTGCAGCTGCGATCTTTACATATTTGGCACTGAATCCAACCAAGCCTTCTATTTCTTTCGGCCGCGTCCAACCCAAACCTCAAACTTGGTGGTCTTCCGATTTGAAAGGAGTGGTGAAAGAAAGACATAAGGCTTTTGCTTCCGCTAACAAAAGTGATAAAAACGCTGGGCTAACACCTCAGTCTCTCAGCATGCTTCGTCATCACCAAAGCTAAGGCGTGGCATGAGACCATGCACCTCTCTCTTTTTTCTCTCCTAATTCTGATTCTAATTCAGTCTATCATCTCATTCAATCTCTTGCTGATTTTGTTTCTTCTTTCTCCTCTTTTCTTAACTTTCCCAACTGCTCCTCTTCCAGGAAGTCGGCATCAGTTTAAGCCCATTATGTCACTTCTCACTTTCCTGTGACTAAACCTCTTGACTCTGCCACCGGGCCTGCTGCCTCAGAGTCTCATTCCTCTTTCTGTTCTCTCTTACCTCCA